>VZRO01005855.1:349133-408477 GCA_013397915.1 Daphoenositta chrysoptera | reverse complement strand
AAAAAAAAATCCTAACCTCCAACAATTGACCAGGCAGAAATGGCAGTAGGTAAATAGAAAATGAGGACAGAGTTGTAGGACAGGCACCCCTCTAACAATACACCTGGTAGCTCAACAGAGTCAAAGCAGCATTTACAGCTCAAAGTGAATACAAAGGGGGTATTAAAAGTGTTTGTGGTTACAGTGGAGCAAAACTTAGAATCCAGACAAGGTCCTGAAAGCCAGGTCAGAGTCAAGATTTGAGCATGATCTTGGCAATAGGACAAAAAACACAGGTAGATCTTCAAAGAGAATGCCAAGGAATGAAGGAAGAAAGGAAGACGGGACTTATGCTGCAACCATCAACTTTTATAATTAGTTTTAATACTTTTTTTTTGTAAAACATCATCGGTCATCTGATAAAAGGATTTATTGCTGTTCCTCAGGTGGAGAGTGATAAAAAATAAGTGATAGTAGGGAGTATCTATGAGGGCTTCTGCCCAACTATTCCAAACAACTTCTGTTGCTGTAACAATTTAATTTGAAAAAAGGTTAAAGTTTGTCCTAGAAAAGATTTTACTTTGCATGTGGCTTACATCTTTCTCTGCACAGGCAGGGAAGTTTTTTATGTGAGAGCGAGTATTTAGACTACCATTACCTCTAATGGTAAATCATCACCTCTAAAGGATCTGTGCTCAGGCCTGCTCAGTGAGAGCTGCTTGATCTTGGAAAATGTATCTCACCTCTTCAAGAATCACAGAATTGTTAAGGTAGGAAAAGACCTCTAAGATCATTGAGTCCAGCATTAACCCAGCCACTGCCAAGCCCACCGCTAAACCATGTCCCAAGTGCCACACCTACAAATCTTTTACATACATCCAGGGATGAAGACTCCACCAGTTCCCTGAGCAGCCTGTTCCAGTGTGTGACCCCCCTTTCAGTAAGAAATGTTCCCTAATACCCAGTCTAAACCTCCCCTGGCATGACTTGAGGCTGTTTCCTCTTGTCCTGTTTGCTTATTGATTGGGAGAAGAGACCGACCCCCACGTGGCCACACCCTCCTTTAAGGGAGTTGTAATGAGTGATAAGGTCTCTCCTAATCCTCCATTTCTCCAGACTAAACACCCCCAGCTCCCTCAGCTGCTCCTCACTGGACTTGTGCTCCATTGTCCTTATCTGGACAAGCTCCAGCACCTCAATGTCCTTCCTGAAGGGAGGGGCCCAGAACCAAACACAGATTTGGGGTGCAGCCTCACTGGTGCTGAGTACAGGGGGACAATCATGGCCCTGGTCCTACTGGCTGATCCAGCTGATCCAGGCCAGGATGCCATCTCCCTGCTTTTATGGGAATGGAGTAGTGTTTCCAGCAGTGATGAGCAAGGAAAGGAAGACTGGAAATAAAACTGGTTGTACTTGCAAGGGAGAGAAAGAATGACCGGGATAACAAATCCCTGAGCACAAGGGATGCACAGATGGGAGAATGGAGGAGTAAAAGAGCACAATGTAGTGGTCCCCAGACCATACAGTGACTTGGGATGAGCCCCCAAATGTGCAGCATGACCAGCTTTGGGACTGAGGGCAGGGGGCTGGGCAGCTCCTGCTCTCTCCAAATGAAGGACACCTATCCCTGGGCTACAGACATCACCTCCAGGGTTCCTCACAGCTAAGGAAGCAAGAGGCAAAGTGACAGAAAAGAGGAGAGTGGAGCAGATAGTGTTAGAAAGAAAGAGCTTCACAAAAGGATAAATGGAAGAAAAGGGGGGAAGAGGAGTAAGGAATAGCACAGTCTTATCAAGCAAGTTAAACAAGCCTTTTTAATGTCACTTCTTCCTCTGAGCATCCATAGACTCAACAGAATAGGGCAGGAAAAAGCTCCCTAAAAGAGGAGATAGAAGGGAAAAGGATGCTTTGTGCAACTTATGCTGTTCAAAGGAAATAGAAATTCTGGTTAAAAATCAAGTCTATTGCAAAAGAGATATTTAGATTAATTTATCTGTAATTTGCAGAAAAAAATAAATTGGCGGTTTGCTTATTGCATTTTGTGAGGAACGTGCACAACTGTTGGGCTAATGTAAAAATGGCATTTCAGTAATAATTATGGATATCTTGCTTCAGCCTCATTTAGAAACGTGTAATTGAAGTGATAGATGTAGTGCTTATAAATAGTTTAGGTTTCCTAATGTAATAATGAGCAGTTCTCTCATTCTCTCTGGTTTTTTTCCTTTCCTACATGTTTTTGCTTCTGAAACTTTTTTTTTTTTAATAACTGATTTCCCTTCCCTGCTGCTGACCAAGAGCATTCCTAGGGGTGTGCTTTGACACACTTTCATGGCAGTGTGCCCTGGGAGCCCTGTCCCTGTGGCTGGGTGGGAGTCCTGGGGAGGTGTACACAAACAACACCGAGTTGTAACAGGCTGGGAAAGGAGGGTGGGTGGAAGGGCAGCTGGCTGAGGGGCTCCTCACTGGTAGGGAACCAGCAGGAGGGAATGAAGATTGGGGAGAGAAAGAGAAAGGGCTGGGGGAGGCAATGCAGTGTGTCATGGATTAGGAAAATGAGTGTAGCAAATCTCAATAGTGAGGGATAGAAGACAGCGGTGATAAATGGCGCAAGAGATGAGAAATAAAGGGGTAATCACATTGTGTAGTCTTAAGTGCTAATGAATTCCAGGGAAGGAGGATGAACTAGGAATGAGAAACTATGGGTACAGTACATATGGGTACTCCCCTGCAAAAGGGCCTCTTCAGACAGATGACTTCTTCCCATGTGCAAGTTCTGCCACAGATTTTAGGAAACTCCAAGTTCTTTGCACTTGCAAAGTAAGGGTAAATGAATACTGAAGGAGTGTGAGACAGCTGAAGGAAGAAGGCATGATACAGGCTGGGGAACTGCTAGAAATGACTGCTTTGGGGGCTGTCCCCAGCATTACCTAAAGGACTGTCTGGACCTGTAATATCTGAAGATTTTGTTACCTGGTGGTTTAAGGGTGCTGGTGTCTCTTTTCACATGCTTTATGATCTACCAAGGGAGATCTTCTAACATCTGTTAGGCAATGATTACTAGCCAGGTATCCATAACCTGTAGTATTGATATTGCAAAACATTCTTAGAAAAATTATGGGGACTTCTGCCCAAAAAAGAGTTTCTTTGCTTTCAGCGAATTCTGATGGAGTGTTGCCACTTAGTGGTCTTTTATCTTACAAAATCTTCTCCCCCCTTGCATCTTTCATTTGTGTTCTTGTGCATGGGCAGGGTAGGTGTGAATTGTTGTTATGTGCTTTTTATTTTATCTGAACAAATGTAAACAGCATCCAAACATTAAACTGAAGGACAGAATGGAGCTGAACAAGTTCATAATGGCTGGAAAGGAACATTTGTCTTTGTTTGTAGTGAAGTGGTTTGAGGTGCAATCTGCGTGTGGCAATGGCTTCCTGCATTATGTCTGCAAGGAGGATGAAAAATCTTCTTCAGAAGTAGGGACAAAGTACATGCAATATGACACCAATGCATTTCCATTTTTTGATGTTGAAATAATTTGTTGGTGTGACTTTTGCTCTTCCTTGTCATTGGTGGGGAATGTTTCCAAATATTGGCAGTGTCTTAGATTCTTTGCTTTGAACTGCAAAACTGGTAACCTCTCGGAGCTGCCAACATCAAGCATTAGCTTAGAAATCTCTTAGTGAAATATTGAACATGACCTAACACAGAGAATGAGGACAGTCAGTAAAAGCAGTGTTTCATGTGTAGTAGGTCCTGTGATCTATGAAAAAAGTTGTTCTAAAATATATTTTCTTCTTAATTGCAAAATTGCAAAGAAAAACTTAGAGTCAATAGGATTCGAGTTGTTTTCTGTGAGGCCTATTTTTGGGTTGGTTTCACCTACAGGCTGATTGCTTAGTAACTCTGTGTGTGGACACACCAGGATCAGGCATCTGGTGCAACCTCTTTTTGCTCTCATTGAAGAAAATGGAAATGAGTATTTCCACTAAAAGTCTGATTGAAGCCAAATTGCCTTTAGAAGGCAGGGGCAAAAACGAGGTTGGGGAAGAGAGGTCACTATAGGTTTTTTTAATGGGTAGATAACTCATTTATGTGGGGTAGAACAAATAAAGTTGGGACACAGGTCAGCATTTGAGATGCAAGTACAGCTGCACTTACCTTGGTACAGTAAATGTGGAAAGTAGGACTTGGTTTCCTCAAGATGTGAAGGAAATCCCCTTCTCCTCACTTCAGAGTGAGCCAAACAGTTTCCTAATGCATCAATTCCCCAGACCAAAGTTGTCAAGGAGAGGTTATAGGTGGAAAAGGAGGGTAGAATAGAGCACTTAAAACAGGAGGAAACTGAAAATGTGAACTTGAGAGGCAGATGCCTGCCCATAAGGACATTGTAATGTTACAGGGTTGGAAGCTCCCTTTAGTGCTGGTGTGTGACCAGCCAGCTTGTAGTCATGACACCTGTGTATCACCCTGGTGAAGGATGGATACATGCAAATGATGGGTCCATCATAATGTGGGATTTAGCTTCCTTTTTTTAGTTTTTGGCCTTTATTTGTTGTTTTTAAACACATAAAAAGGAGACTACTTCTATGGGATGGCCAGCACATCCCTCCTGTCTGGGTTATGTGCAAGGCCCTCTGTAAAATAATGAGAGACCTTTTATGTATCCTGTTACAGTTTTCCTTTCATTCAGTGAGCAGAGCTGGTTATTCAGTTTCAGTGTCCACTAAAGCAATCTCCAAAAGCAGTTAAAATAAAACTCATTACAGCGTGTATGTGATATGGTATGTTTAGAATCCTGAGAATGTGCTGCAATAAAACTTTTGCTAGCTTTCCCTCTCCATGGCAGCAGATAACAAAACTTCCACTGTGTCTAAGAAGCTGAAAAGATGTCCCCACAGACTAGGGACGACTGTTTCTTTGTCTGTGGAGTAGTAGTTATTTATTTGTGAAGAAACCCAGAAGTCACCTCTAAAGGTGAAATCTGTATTTCTTGAAGATGAAAATAAGCATTCTGTGACTAATAAACAGCTGAGTTTTCTACAGACGTGGATTTATATATTTCCCCACTCTTTATTTTACCACATGGTTCTCCTGAGCGACATGGAAATACCTTTAACTCCTTTTATTCCTGGGATGCGCTGTCCTTCACAGAGGTTGGGTGGTGTTTGTATAAAGCTGCTTATGCTGGGAAATCTTGCCTAGTGTAGTGTGGCCATGGCTGAGATAGCACAGGCCTTATTAATACTTAACATTGAGTAAACAAGGCAGCTCATATCCATTGTTACTACTTACATCCCAAGGTAGTGCAGCATCCTCAGCTGACAAAGGTCAGGTGAAAAACAGGTTTGTTCTCTGTGAGAGAGACTTTTTTTTTTCTCTAAAAGATGCAGAAACTGTGTTTCCCTGCTGTTGAGGGTTGCTCTGCAGAGAGGCTGTATATAAATATTGGATAAAGTGGGAACCCTCTGTGCCACAGGGCATCCCAGATGCTAGCAACCAGAGGTATTTGGAAGGGGCAGAAGAGGTAAGGAATGGCCTGGCTTGGTTTAGTTGGAATCTTGTTTGGTTTATTTTTAAGTGCTGTTGTTTCTTTATGGGTCATTCATTTTCCCAGTGCATGATAATCTTCTTTGTTTTGTTACCTCATGGATAAGGTTGCTGCACTTTGACATCACCTGCCTTCTAGAAATGTCAGCTTTTGTTGTCACACTTGGAGAGTTTGTGACAGCTGTTTCAAAGAGAATTTTACTGAATAAATTGACAGCCACATAAAGTATCTGTAGTGAAGCACCTGGGATTGGGTTTTTTTTTTAATTACTTGTTTGAGCACATTGAAAGACATACCTCTCTGGTGCTGTTGGTTTTCCGTGAGAAATCCAGTCTTGCTCAGTACAATCCATTAAAAATACAAAGTAGCTGTTCCCCCTTCCTTGCCTTACTCTAAAAGAAACCTCTAAAAGAAACCACATGCCAGCCTCACAACCAGAGACGTTGTCCTGGCTATGGGGCAGACAAGAAGGAGAAAAATGTTTAACAAAGTCCCATGCCCAAGGCCATTTTATAGAAATTATTCCTCTGTTGTAAACCTCCAACTTCATGGAGTAGAAGTTTGATGTATGTAAAAGGACAATACGTGGGTTAGGATGGCACTCAGACCAGTTGGGGTTGATAACTAAAACCAAAATGCAGTAACCAGAGGTCTGCTCTTGGCACCACGGATCAGAAATACCAGAGAATCCACTTGCATATCCTTTTTGAGCTGTAACACCTCACAGCACCTGCAGTAGTGCAGGAAACATCTTGCTGAGTGTATTGTATTAATCTCAAAATGTCCTGGGGGTAGATTGTATCCACGAAGTTGTATCCAAATGAAAGCTGTGCAGCCACCAGACATAAGTAGCAAAGCACTCTTGTTGCTTTTGTGTCAAAATAAGCCTCCGAAACAACTTGGCACCTTACTAGATTTTCAAGTTGTGGGCTTTACTAACAAGTGATGATAAGAAGATGAGCAGGCTCCAGCTGGGCAGCTAACACAGGTGTCACCACCTCGTTCTCCCAGTGGCCCCCCTCTAGTGCAGAGTGGCTATGAGCACCTCTACCTTGGCCAGGGCTGAAATTCTGCCCAGTGCTGAAATGTTGCTGCCTGTTGTCAGCTGCTTAGTGTGTATCTGAAGCAGGAAAAAGCCTCTTGCTGGAAGTATTTAGCACCTGGTTTTACAGATATCTGGCTTCTTCCAACCTGTAGGCCTATCCAGGGAAAAGGTAATAAGGACTGGTAACAAGCATGCAAGATCCAGTCTCAGTCTAGCAGAACTTTAGGACCCTTTGAGATAAAGGATACCATATGTGATTGTTACAAACGATTTGTTTGACTTCTGCACAAAGGCAGCTAAATCAACAGAGCGACCAGGAGGTGAGCCAGGCTGGCTTGCAGGTTTTCAGAACACTGTTTTCCGTGCTTTCCAGCATCACTTTAAAAGTATTCTCTAGCTTGTGGCTATGAACATAATCTTCCAAATGTGAAAGGAATCTAAATTGGCAGAGAGCAACTTGTCAGAATCAGCACCCAGTCTGCAGCAGGAGCTTGGGAGGCATGTGAAACACCTTTGTTCTTTGCAGTGGGGGTGTTAACGCTGAAGTCTATGATAATGTACTTGCCAGCATTGTTAATTATTCTGCTGGAAGGAAGGAGTTGGAGAGTCTGCACAATTTGCTGTCACTAAGGGGCTTGTTTTGGCATTCCAGTTTGGCATCTCAAATAGGGGGTGTCTGGGAGAGACCTGTTTTCTTGGGGGGTATGTGGGGCTGTGGGAGGGGCTCTTTTCACTTACTGATTTGTGTCTTCATTCCTCTTTGATACAAATAGGATTCTTCTGGAAACTTGGATGAGCAAGCTCTCAATGCTTATGGTCTTATAGTATTTTTTTTTCCAGTTGATCCTCATAACTGTGAAGCTCATTAACTTGAATGGCTCAATTAGCCAAATGCTAACATACTGCCAGCACTGCTGCTACTGTCACTGATGCCACTTCAAAAATGTTGTGTTTCATGCATATGCTTTAAATGTGCCACTTCTGTTTTTCTCTGGGGGAAAAGATCAAGCATATGCACTAAAAATATAGATATATGTCCTTGCGGTAGTAACTGAGATAATACTGAGTAGTACCTGCCATAATATGAACTCGTTCAATGGCTTGAACAACAATCTGTTTCTGAGATATCTGGAGTAAGAAACTTTGGTTGTACAAGAGGGTTACTGCAATTAGCAGAATGAAATACATGTGCTTCTCTTTGTCATGGTGTTAATGAATTTCAGTTTTATTTTAATATTTTAAAGCACATTTTGAAATAGCTGTGTAGAGGTCAGACTTGTTGGTTTCAGTCAGTTTTTGTCTGTTGTGTGTTGCCATTTAGACTCCCAGCTGAGATGTTACATCTTGTTTACATCACAATGCCCGTGCTCAGGACAGTGCGATCACGTCGGTTCAGGGCAGTGATAAAGGAAAGCCTGATTTTGGGCACAGGGCATGACTGTACAGGCTGATTGTGAGCAGTACATTGATATGGGGTCTGATCAAAACAGGCCTTGCTTTTATCCAGTTTCACAACAGGATTTTAATGATGGGGGTCTTGGCAATTATTATTGTTGGGTAACTGCCTGAAGCATTAATTTCTTTAGTTTATCCAGTGAAGCTGTAAAATGAGCATAATCAGACAAACTAGCAGTGTTTCATGTTTCCAAAGACATGGTGTATAATTTGGGTGTTTGATGTGATTTCTCCATACCTGACCAGCAAGACAGAATGCATGTGGTTTGTTTGGACTAGCTTTTCTTCTCTTTTTCTTAAAAGAATAAATAAATCTACCCCCTTTTTGTACCTCAGGGCTATTCTGTGTTACCAGCCTCTTTCCCAAGTGTTCCAGGATCTCTCTCAATGCAAGCTTTTGTTTTAGAAAGTAAAATAAAAACGGGAAAGAATGTTAATGTTCCTGGGGTTATGAAAATTAAAATCCAAATATCACTTGGTACACTGACTGATTCTTCCAAATATTCAGTGTGAGCCTTCCCAAGTAGTAGAAGTCATATTGTATAAAACACCATCCTGCATAAAATGAAGCTCTTGAGGGCAGAGGAAGATGATTTACCACAAAAGTTGTTGTCCATTTGCATTCACCTGTCTCTAGAAATGGCAGTGCTGGATGAGCCTCTGCTTTTGCCTACCTCTGCTCTGCTGAAGCTTTGCCAACTCTTTTGAAGCCTGACACTGCTCCCACTGTTTCCTGTGGGGAAAGACAAAGCATGAAGGCATTTGATGTAGCCAACAATCTTACTCTCATTTTTTTTCAGGTAAATAAAGCTAAGTATCTGAAAACCTTGCCCAAGAGGTGCATTGTCAGGTAGTTTAAGAAGTAATCAGGTTTGTGTGTGTTACACCTCCTGCAGTACGTGCTGTAGCAGTGATCAGGAGCAGCCAGCCAGATCAGTGTTAGGAGGTACCAGCCACAAAAGGAAGGACCCGACCCTGCCAGTCGGAGCTGAGGAGTGAGGGAAGAGCAAAGCTGTCTTTGTGCTCTGAATTTCCAAGTCTGCAGTAGCAAGTAATATTTTTACCTTTAACTTGTCTGGCTCTCTCTTGACCTTACTCTCTTGATGTGCTCCGTTGCTAACCATTTAGTTAGCAAGGGGATTGGGAAACAACAGCACAGGGGAGGTTAAGGCTTCCCATTCATGCCTCAGTCCAGCCATGCCACTCTGCAGAACAGTACATGTGGAACAGCCTACTGGCTTTTTTTACAAGGTCTGTTGCCATTTAAGTTTACCTCCATCCCACGAACCAGGTTCTGGTATTTCTGCACTGTAACACTTTCTCTTAAACAAAGGGTAAAAAATACTTTTATGATGTGTCAAAGCATGACACAGATGTCAGCCTTCCTCATCTGCTTCTGTTACAGGGGATCTCTTGTTTGGGCTCTTCATAACACGTATAAAGGGCGGAAGCAGTGGGAAGGACTTCCATGTGCTTGTCAGTGACTCAAACCTCTGTGCAGGCTGGTGCATTTGCAGGGGCAAATATGGATGGAGTGAAACTTTGTTTCTTACTTGACTTGATCCTGTGTTTTGTGTTCCAGTCTCAAGTAATCTGTTTTGTGGGGCAGGATGGAATGTAACAGTTCAGCTATGATGGAACTATTAACACCACACCATCTTACCTTCCTGTCTACTCTGCTGTAACTGATAGAGGGTATGGGTCTCGTTTATTTGTTCCACATGGCTAAGTTTAAAGGAATGAGATGAGGATTTCTCGTTATGTATTTACCTTAAAGTTTGCTGGTTTGGGGTCCAGAGGACCCACTGATCTCTGAAACACTCATTGTGTATTGCATGTCCCCAGAGAAGGGAGGGACAAAGATACAGTGCTTGGGTGCTGCACCGCTCTCTTGCACAGGGTGTAGCTCCCATTATCTGCTGGAACTGCTGTGAAAAGCCACCAGCTCCTAGCTGGGACACGAGGAGCCACTCAGGGCAGGTAGTCCTCTCTTCCCCCGGCCCAACTCACAGCTCCATGAAGACTGTCATTAGCCCAAATCTTTAAGAAGGTTGTCTGTGATGTTTTGCACAGATTCATGCCCCACACCCAATCCCTTTTGTGATGTGCTGATTCTGAAATGATCCCATCCAGTGCTATTCCTCCCGGGGATGCCCTCAGCATCAGGCACAGCTCAGGTCTTGCAGTGGGTTTCAGTGAAGTGAGCTGGGTGCTGGTCACCCACAGGATCCCAGGCTGAGTCAGTCAAATAGCTAATTTCTGTGTGTTTTCCACTGCATCTCCCTTCACTCACACCTCACCTTTCCTTGTGCTTTATCTCACCTCACTCTAGTAGAGTTACTTATCTAACCAGTTTAGGGGTAGGGAAGATACAGTGCTTTGTATTTTCTGGGAAAAGATGGAGAGAGATGTCTAGAGCTGAATTCTGAACATTGCATAGAAGTAAAATAAAGGAAGGTAAATGCTCACCTCTCCCCACAAACTTTAGATTATAAACTGAGCTAAAGAAAATGAGTTGATTCCTTGCCTGGTGGCCGGCTCTGATTTGTTGTAAGGCTGTGCACAGAAACATTGCAGCTAAGAGCGTGCCAGGCTTTGTTTGCTGGTTGGTTGGATATTTATGTCAGGTTGCCAGGCAAATTCATATACTGCTATGCTGCAGGCAAGGTCTTGGGGGTGGGGGAGATGAGTAAACATCTTAGAAAGATCTAAAGGTGTAGGAAGAGGTTTGGAGTAAAAGAATGAGGAGCTGGGTTTGCAAGTTGTAAAACTTGCATCTATTTTTGTCTTCTGTTGCTGAAGCAGAGGTATCCAGGGCTGAGCTGTTCTGCAGCACTGCCAGCTTCACATCTGTGCTGCTTTGTACCCTTGCGCCATGAGCAGGCAGCATCTCGTGGAAAATTTCACAAACCAGTTGGTCCCTGAGATCTGATTTGAGTTGGTGTCACTGCCTGGGCAAGTGCATGCTTATGGACTCCTGCATGCTCCAAACCTGTAATAGTTTCAGTTAAAGTTTCTTCTGCCAGTGCAAACCACAAAAAAGTAATTAAACAGACAATAAATCTCTCAGTGCTACATGAAACAGTTCCCTTTCTCACCCTTAACTGCCTTCTTTCTCCTGCCTGTGTGTCACTCCTCAGGTTCAGACCTGCAGTTTATGATACAGGATGATTTTCTAATCACCATTTGAGTGCCTGGGAAAAGCTGGTGACTCCCTCTGTGTTTGCAAGTGCGTGCTGTGATTTACTGGAAGACAAAGTGTGCAAGCCAAAGCAGTGATGTTCTGAAAGAAAAGTTAAATCTGGAAACAGAAGTAAAGGCCCATATCAATCTTCTATATATTTAGTTACCAAACTGCATCTTGTTTATCAGCAATACATGTAACAACCACTACACAGAGCTGCCCCTTGCTTTTAGCTACTGTCTATGCCAGGGCGTTCTGTTCTCGTATTCACTCTCAGAAACAGCTGAAATGATTATAAATATTTTTGAGCAAACAGCAGCTTTTTTTTTTTTTTTTAGCAAGTATAATTGCTAGATAAACTGGAGGATTGCAAAATGCTGAGGTTTAACACTTCGCTGGACAAGCTGTGTGCGTTTTTGAGACAACCAGCATATGGGAGATTGTCAGCAAACTACTATCAAAGACATTTGTGACTCACAGCAATGGAGAATTTTGAAAGGGAAATAGTGTTAGGTAATCAGAGCCTTTGCACATCAGTGAAAGCATGTTTTTCAGTTATTGCTTGAGTCCTTTCTCAGAGTTGGTTGAAAATCAGTTTGGTTTTATTCTCTTTTGATTAGGAAATTAGAAATTTGTATTTTCAATCTATCATTATTTTGCTTTCAGAAAAAGGAAGGGAGTTTATTCGAAAGGTGGGTTGCAAGAGATTCATGTTCTCTAAATATGTGAGAAACATTCTTTACATTTTGTTTAAAGCTGTGAAATGCAAGAAAGTTGAATCCTTATAGCTACTGAAGAGATACTGAAGAGCTACTAGGGAGATACATGGAGTTGGTTTGCTTTCAGCAGAAATAAAGCAATTTCTTGTGTGGGAAGACTACAGGAGCAGGAATTCTTATGGAAACAAATTCTGGAAAGAGCCAGCCCTGGAGAGAGGTAGCTCCCAGTTTATTTATGAAAGCTCATAATGAAATGGAAGATAACAAGTTAGCATGATGTACAATCTGGAGGGATGAACCTGTACTTGAGATTTGACAACACTACTCTTACAAATATTTATTGCTACAATTTAAATAGAGAGTACCAAGAGAAAGAATGTTTGATTTCTGTTGCTTGGCCTTCACTATAACATAGAAAAAAGTAATTTAAATAGTAAAGCAGTTCCAGTGACTGTCTTGCACATTAATATTCAACTTAGTACACACCCAGACAGTGCTTAAGTGTTTTTTCTTGGCCTTGAGTGGAAGGCTGGGTACATGTAGCCCCTGTGCTGTCACTGTATTTTCCTTGTCCTGCACCTCCAAGCAGTATCCACATGTACCCTTGGATATCTTGGGAGGATGTCACTGCTTGTGTTCATTAACAAACCAGGTAGGTTAGAAGCAGGATTGTTCTGCATCTGGACAAGATGATTTCTGCTATTGTCAGTCTGAATATATGCAAATTTACAGATGTGTTCCTGCAAAGGAGCACGACTGTCCAGGGCCAGTAACTGGATTGTAATTACTCAACCCTGGATGTATGGACAGACTGGGGATGGGAGGCTGGAGAGCAGCGCTGTGCAAAAGGACCTGGGGGTCCTGGCTGTGCAAAGTTGAAGGTGAGCCAGCAGTGCCCTGGCAGCCAGGAGGGCCAGCTGTGTCCTGGGGACATCAGGGACAGCATGGCCAGCCGGGCAAGGGAGGGGATTGTCCCCTCTGCTCTGGGCTGGGGCGGCCTCACCTCCAGTGCTGGGGGCAGCTTTGGGGGCCACAGGATAAAAGAGACATTGGGCCATTAGAGAGGGTCCACAGGAGGGCCATGAGGATGGTGAAGGGCCTTGAGGGGAAATCGTGTGAGAAGTGGCTGAGGTCACTTGGTCTGTCCAGCTTGGAGACTGAGGGGAGAGCTCATCGTGGTTATAACTTCATCAGGAGGGGAAGTGCAGGGCCAGGCACTGATCTCTTCACTCTCCTAACCAGTGACAGGACTCAAGGAAATGGCATGAAGTTGTGTCATTGTATTCCTTGGATATCAGGAATAGGTTCTTCACCCAGAGGGTGGTTGAGCAGGTTGAACAGGCTCCCCTGGAAAGTGGTCACAGCACCAAGCCTGACAGAGTTCAAGAAGTGTTTGTACAGTGCTCTCAAGCACAGGGTGTGATTCTTGGGGTGTCCTGTGCAAGGCCAGGAGTTGGGCTCCATGAGCCCCTTCCAACTCAGCATATTCCACGATTCTGTGATAGAAATTCCATCACTGCAGTAACAGGTATGCATGTCAAAGGACAAAACTTATCTTTAAAGGCTTTTTTGTTTTCCTTTCTTCTTTTCTTTTTATTTCCTTCCTGTTGAAGATAGTGGTAAAAATCTTCATTGGAAAAAATCTTCATTGGAAACAGTGTCTCCTTTATTTTAAGCTGCTGATGAAATAAAATGTTTTTTTTCTTGTGACCTGAAAGTGATAAAATTGTACATATTAGTTGCTTTTAATGACCTTATACTTTCTGACACTTTTCCTTTCCTTGTCTTTGTTCTTCTCATTACTAAGGACTAAACAAAATATTTTGGTTTACTGACAGAACTTCTGATCCTGCAGTATTTCTTTTGCAAGGAGACTTGCTTTGTAGCCGTTAGGCACAGGGCTGCATTAGTCAATCACAAATAAATGTGCTTCCCATAGTTCCATTTGAGCCCAGAACTGAAAGTAGTCAGTGTGGGTCAAGATTAAGAAGTGGAGAAAGAAATTGCTCCGTTTCCCAGATCCAGATGAAAGCATTGTCAGAGGCCAAGGCGAGATATTATTTGATGGTGCAGCCAAGTGGGAGGGAGTCCCCATGGGGAGGAGATGGGGTCAGGGACAGGTGATAGGGAGAGCACCTGGAGTGCTCCTGCAGCAGGAACTGGGCAGCCCCTTCCCTCAGACACCCAGCTGAGCCGGGCACTTGGACACAGAGCCTGCCAAGGTGCTTTGTGAACACAAACCTGCCAGCAGTGCTGTGGTTTAAGCCCAGCCTGTCTGAGGCTAAAAGGCTGAAAGTGAGCTTCTGGTGTATACCCTTCAATTTGAAACAACTGCATGTGGCAAAATGTGCAGTATTCTGAAGCCTTAGATCCCATAGCTCTAAATGCAGAGCTTGGGGTTGCTCCCTACAATTACCTGAGATTGTAATTTTTTTATTTCCTGTCATTTTTTAAATGCTTTCCAGGAAAAGATATTGGAAACCAAGAGCTGACTAGTTAAATTTTAAAACAGGAAGCTATGTTTTTCCATGTGGTTTCCCAGCAGTAGTCCAGTAACATAACAGGTCTGATTTCCAAGCTCCTGCCTCAGTTTTACATGCTGGAATCAGTGGTCTCTCACACTCCCACTTTCCAGATAGGCAAAGGATTTATTAAAACTCCAGCTACCTCCTTGGCTCCTTCGAGTCTGTTCTTTTTGTCACAGTTCTGCTTAATATGTTGGCATTATTAAAAATCTAAACAAGGTTGCTCCTTGGTGTGACTGCAAGTTCCTCCATCTGGTTTTGAGCTTTTGCTGTCTGTCCTCTCTCACAAGTGTGAGCCTTGCAATCATAAAGAACAAAACTCTTACAAAGAGAAAATTCAGCAAGGAAGTGACTCTGCAACTACAGAAAACAGGACAAAGTGAACCATTCTTAATTTATTTTTGGGAGGAGAAGAAAAAAATATTTTCTGGATACTCTTTTTTTCAGGTCAGTAAGACATTTTGTCAGGCTTCATCCCTTTTTTTCTATGTACATAGGCAAAGAAATTCCTAGGAGTCTTCCTGAATGAAACACTGCATCATCTGAAAGCACTGGTCTTGGACAGGGATGTCTGATAATGAAAATTTGTGTTGGAGCAAATTTCATCTTCATTTAGGTGATGGATAGATCCCTCATGTTTGAAGGAGTAAATCTAGTAAAGCATTCCAAAATAAATAACACTGCAGTCACTCTTAGGTATGGGCTTCATTTTGGATCCCCTCTCTTAGTCCCTCCTAGCACAGCCTTCCAAGAGACAGACAAGAGGATGTTCCCACCACAGTACTGAAGGGACTGCCAGGCAGCTGGGCCGAGCAGCTGTATGAAGTTACTTAAAAATCCATTGCAGAAACAACTGTATATTTTTTTTAAAAAGGCAAGAAAAGCATGTGGCTCATATAATTTTATAGCTCAGGTATCAGGAGGTGCAGGTTTATGTTCAGAGATCAGTGCAGGACAAGTGGAATCTATCTGGAGAGTAAAGCCACCTTTTAGGCAGGTGTATCTGGAGAGTTGTATAAAAGGCCCTGGTTAAGCCTGTAATTCAAATTGTTCTTTGCAGATAGTTTAAGCAATGGATGAAGGTTAGATGTGAATTCTCAGCCCCTCCTCTCATTAAGGCAGACAGATTTACTGAATTTTGAATTTGTATACATCCCAGAAGGTAAAATTTTACTGGATTTTCAATTTGTCTCTATCCCAGGGCTCATAGGATGCCTCTTCCCTCCTTCTCATCCCTTCTGGTATCAGAGATGTTGAAGAAATATTACAGAATCAGAGTGGCTTGGGTTGGAATGGATCGTGAAGATCACCTTGTTCCAACCCGCCTGCCAAGGGCAGGGAGGGACACCTTCCATTACAGCAGGTTGCTCAAAGCCCCATCCAGCCTGGACTTGAATACTTCCAGGGGTGGATGGGGCATCCCCAGCTGCTCTGGGCAACCTGTTCCAGTGCCTCACCATCCTCACAGTAAAGAATTTCTTCCTAAAATCTAATGTAAACTTGCCCTCTGTCAGTGTGAAGCCATTCCCACTTGTCCTGTCACTGCATGCCCTTGTAAAAGTCCCTCTCCAGATCTCTTCTACTCAGTACTTTATCATTTATGCTGCCATGGGCTAAAGCTCAAAGGGAACTTTGTGTTGGAGTAGCTTGCCATCAACAAATACCATGTTGCTCCTTGAGGTATCTGACATAAGGTGGGAAAAGTTCTTGCAAGATGGAAAAGTGGTTTTGAGGTGAACTGTTGGGAGTTAATTCCTCAAGAAAAGCTGTGTAATAGAAAATGGACAGAAAAATTGGCTGCCCCTAGGTTGCTGATTTTTTTACCTCTTTAGCTCTCAGAGAGGGAACAGGTTATTGTTCTTTGTGGTTTCACCAGCTTGGACTTTGCAGACAACAGATGAGGTGGGCAATGTTTGGAAGTGGGGACTGAGGAAGGAGAGCAGCAGGGAATGATCCCATGGGCTTTACCTAGCACCTTGTAGGTAGTGACTGTGTGTGTGTGTGACAGCACTGCCCATGCTTGGTGCCTCCATTTGAAGTTTAGGGCATGTTTAATGGGGACCTCCTGCCACCCAGAGAAAGAGAAGGGATAGACCTGTCTGATTTGCCTTGGTTACTGTTGATAATTGAATTTAGTCAGAGCAGCACTGCATCTCTGCTGCAAAGTTAAGCAACAGCTTCTGTTTCAATCCCATGGTACCAGCATTCATGTCTCAGTATTCACTGTTCCCTTGTGAGTACCAGGTGTTCTTTGTCTGCAGTGGCTTTCTTGTCTTGCAGGTCTACTGTTTTAATTCACTTTCTAATTCCTTTCCCTTTCTTCTGCCAGTCTCCCTCCGAATCTCTGTTAGGTGATGCATATGTGCAGAAGGGGCTGTTTCTAATGAGCTTCTAGGCAGGGAGAAGGCAAAAGAGATCACTTTTAAAATTAAAAGAGAAGGGTGTGGGTGGGAGTTTACACTGAGGAACACTGTATTTTTAATAGATTCTTATTTAATTAAGGGCACTTCTGGAGGGATGAGGGATGATGGTGTCTTCAGTAACACATTAGAGAACAGCAGTTGTTTAGATATTTTTTCCCCCAAAAGCATTCTGTGATTTTTCGCTTTGAGAACTGCCTTTGTGCATTTACTTTAAGTGCTATGGTTAATAAAGAAAAGAATACAACCATAAACCCATTGTGAAGTGCCTGTGTTGTCTGAAATGCATTGAAATGAGCTCTTTTTGACATACATGTGAAGTCTGATGTCTGTCTGATTAAAAATGGGGAGAAGGTTCTGGGCTTATACTGACATTGATTGGATCAGATACACTCCCTTTAGTAAAGAAAAAGTATTTTTAATTAAAAATTCAGAAATAGAAAAGAAATATCATCTGAAATTCAGAACTGTCACTCTAATGAATGCAACCAAAATACTAGTTCGACATAGGCCTTATAGTACAAGCTGTAATTTAAGAAAGCAAGAAACTGATCCAACTTGGGGAAAACCCTGGTCCCACCTAAGTTAGTTGTGGGGCTCATTTGATGTCCTTAGTGCCAGGAGCTCATCCTCAGTGTCTAGCATGATTCTGTGGGGTGGGTGGTAAGAAAAGAGGTGTGTGCCATCTAATCTGAGTGCCACACAGAAGCGGATAAGGTGAAGTGAGACTTCACTGTACCCATCTAGAAAATGGTTCAAACAGTGCTTGCGTCTTCAGGTGCATTGCACAGGCTTCGTGGCGGTGGCAAGGTTGTCATAAGAGTAAAGGAGCACTTGGCTGACTCCTCATCCTTCCCCAGGCAGAATTCCACACTCCCTCCGTGCTCTCCAGCTGATCACTGACACAGGGGCTACACCCTCTCCTCATTTCCCTAGCCTGTCTTTCCTCGAAAGCCTTCCATTCCAGAGCCTCCAGTCATAGGAGCCATCCCGCCATGTCCCTGTGATGCCAATGTGCAGGCCTGTGCACATCTGTAGTTCCTCTTGTTTGTTCCCCATGCCACATGGGTTTGTGTACAGGCATCTGAGCCAGGTCCTGGGTAAAGCCAACTTGATGGCTGGATGTACTGGTTTGAAAGTAAACTGGTGGGATAAATTAACTCCACACTAAATTACCTTGGGAGACATTTCAGGTCAGAGTTACAATTTAATAAAAAGATTCAATAAATGCAATAATACACAGAAAACTGGTTTAAACCCACAAAGTCAGAGCACAACCTGGCACCCTGTTGTTCAGGGTGGTGGTTAGAGTCCAATTAAGCAGTGGTTGCAGTCTTGTCGAAAACACTGGTCCTGTGGAAGTTCTGGTCCCCCTCTCAATCCATCGACTGGTGGTGGTGGTGGTGTCCCAAGTCCCCAGTTATACAAGGCCAGGTGGGAATGCTCAGTACCTTCCCTAGTGTGGGGAGTTTCACAATGGAGTAATTTCATTCTGTGAGTCCTAGAATATTTTTGGGAGTCGTTGACGGTCTCAGTCTTTACAGCTGCCCCCTATGCTGGAGCCCTGTAGCTGTTATGGCCCGTTAGCAGACATGACACCCTCAGCATAGGTGTAACTGGGCTGGTGCTTCCCCGGAATGAGTTATCATGGTCGAGTCATTTGTGAAGACAAAATGAAGAAACACTACCCCGCCTCACAGGGTTTGCCTCTTTATTTCATTTAATACTCAGCTTGTAGCCTGAGGTGTCGGGTGTGCACTGGGCAGCTACTTCGAGTGACCCATCATTAACAGTTTGTCAGAAATGGCAGTAGAAGGGAGTAGAATACACAGTTTGGTTACACACCACGTTAACACTCCTCTTCTGCAACCCAGGACACTGGAGCATCTGGAATCCCTTTGCACTGTTCCAGGCATCCATTACAGGTTTTGGCATCTGACTGGCAGGATTGGGATGGATAGATGCCCTGATGAATCTAGTTTAAAGCCCCTTCACCAGTCTGGCAAGTTCCTGACCCAAGATGGTTTTTTCCTTCTATGTCAGATGGACCAGTAATGTCCCTGATTCAGGCTCCTGGAAGGCAGCACACTTCCCTTGAGCACAGCTCAGGCTGACAGACGAGAGCCTCTGTACCTCTTAGTCACCCACTACTATCACCCACTGCCTTTTCTTGGTTGAACTAGTTGTTAATTTCTGTATTTATGGAGCAGGTTGGGCTGTTCCACTTAGCTCTGGCTGTTCTTTCAGTGTGTGGGTGCTGCCTCGTTAGGCTGCAGAGCTATGAAGTGGTACTGAGTGGGCATGTCCAGCTGGGCGGGAATGTCTGGCTGTGAAGGAAGTCCCTTCCTTTTTTTAGTTCCTTTCCTCTTCCTTTTGTTGTTGTAGGTTTTTTTTTCCCCACTACTTCCCAAGCTCCTGTGTTAATGCCCTCCCTCCCTTCTGTGTGTGCCAGGATGTGAAGTTTTGGCTTGTCCTCAGCAGGCTGTGGTTCCTCCACCAGAGGGGCTTGGAACCAGCTGTCAATTCCTTTTCAGCCTCCACGATGTCTCTCAGTCTTTTGGCAGTGTCCTGCAGCTTGACACCCTGTTTCTGGAGGTCCTTCACCAGGGCATACCAGCTACAGTTCAGTGAGCTACCTTTCTTGTACTATCTGATACTCCTTGGCCTCTTCACTACTTCTTCAGCTGTGCCACCAGGCTGAGCAGATCATTCCCCTGTTCACACCTCGAATGGATGTTGTCTCTGCTGCCCTCCGGTATCAGTGACAAGCTCAGGCATTCTCTGCAGCTGCAGACCTGGACAGCTGCATGTTGATGTGTGAGGTATCTGGGTCATCACATTCCTTCTGATAGTAGCTTTTGACCATATTGAAACCATGGTTAGTCCTCTTCCAGACTGCCAGGTGATGACTGACTCTAAATTCTGAGCCCTACCTTTCTGACCTGTTGTGCCTTGTTTGCCTGTTCCTGTTTGCCACACTCCCTGGAAACACTTAAATCTCCTTCGGATTTGCTCCTGGCAATGCCCCCTCGCCTGGTTGGCTCCCAAGAGCTGCCAGGTCCTGATGGAACTCAGGGCTGCTGACTGTGTGTCCCTGGGCTCAGGAACCCTCACTTCAGTCAAAAATCAGCTGGCTTCAGTTAACTTAACTAAGTGTTCTGTATTTCCTAAGGATGAGTGGTGTTAACAGAAAAAGATTAGGCAGCTTGCAAACAAGGGGTGGATTGTGGATATGATGGTGCCAAGGGAGATGCCAGACAGCTGGTACCTCCCTGAGTCCAGCCATGCTGGGATGCAGTTTTCCAGCACTGAGTGATGAAGTTTTGGGTTGAGCATTTCTGTGACACCGGTTTGGAAACTAGGCACTTCTTTTTATCTGCCCCATGTCCTCACTATTAGCTGTGATTGTGCTATCTACACTATCTTATTTTCTCTTGTTAAAAATAAGAACAAAATCTTCCTGCTCTCTGTTGCTGCTGTGTTATAAATATCAGTGTAAACCAAGGAGTATTTGAGAGCAGCAAAAAGTGCCTATTGCAAAGCACTGTTTGATCCCTTCCCACCATAAAGACACAAAACAGTCTGGTTACTTGTGCTGTTACCTCAGAAGAGGATGGTTAAGCAGATGCAGGTCATGTAAAATATATAGGAGTTCCTTATAATCACTTTAGGAATACAGGAGTTTGTTTATTTTTGAAGCAATGCTATTAGCTACAGGTCCCATTGTATCCTAGCAATTTAGCTGTGTCAAAGATGTGATTAAGCCTCAGCTATGGGACTCAAGTAAAACTGCCAGATCACATTAGTAATATAATTTCTGAGTGTACAGCAGCCATTTCCAGCTTTTTTTTCTATGCAAGGGTTTGCTGCAGATTTGGTTTTCATTCTTCGCTCCTGCTCATTGAAGGGACACATGGGATTATATATCAGTAGTTACAATTCATATTAGTTGGGATTCAGGAATTAAGAATTTGACTTCTTAATGAAGAACTTTGACTCTTTGCATTCACATTTGAATTATGGTTGATGGCAAAGCTGAGTTGGGGCCAGATGTGTTTTGATTTCCACTGAGTCTTGGTTTTTCAGGCCTTTAGCATATATACTATCTGCACTCCATATAAACCCCATGCATGAAAAGCTGACTTTATGATTTAGCCTCCGCTGAATTTATATGTGATTCAAGGGAAGATTTTTCAGAATCACATAAGGCAGGAAGGGCCTTCTTCCCTCTTTCTGTTTTTTCTTCATAGTGGAAATGAGGTCCTAATCAGTGTATATTCCCAGATCTCTGAAAAGAGTCCGAGTCCTGTCTGGGACCAAAATGTTCTGTCTAATACTTAAATAGCTTTTTAATTTTTACTATTTTTGTTAAAAAGATTTCTTTGGATTCTAACTGGTTTAAATACACCAGTCCAGATCCACTAAGCATAGCAAACACTAGATTCATGGATTAAGTCAGTCCACTCAGGTAATTTTTCTAGAACAACTAATATTTTCTATTTAGCCATATATATCCCTTTAAGACTCCCAGTTTTATGCTTGCTGCCTTATCAAGAAGCTGGATTTGTGATTTGCATTCTTGATCATGAGAATTGTGTGATTCTTATTTAGCAGATTGAGAGATGTCATAAAGAAAAAATGTGAGCAGGCATTACTTAGCCCCATGTTTCTTTTCCTTCAGTCCCACAAGTGCTAAATTCTGGTTTTAATTTCATTACTGAAATTACAGGACCTTCTAAAGATCTGGCTGCATCCCAAAATGGCCTATTGAAAAATACCTCTAAAGTTGCAGCCGTGCCAAGTAACCTTCTGCAGACAAAAGTCTTGAGGTCTCAGTAATTGTTTGTTTGCAAGGACGGCTTAGTACCTCTCACTGACAGATCCTTTGGGAAATGCAGAGAGGATATCTGTGTGCCCTGCTCTCTCTTACCTGTGCCGAGTGCAGTGAGGTAGATGAAGCACCCAGTCAGACCTGTGACTTGGGCAACACTTCAGAGGAGCTGAGCCTAGCACTGACTTGGATCTGGCTGGTTCCATCTGGAAAATGACACATGCAGATGATGCTTGATGAACTGTCAGTTTTGACCACCTACAAAGATCCATGAAGCACAGGAATACCCCAGTGTGTGCCGTAGCTGCTGTGGGGCTCCTGTGTCTTGGAGCAGCTATAGACCAGACTGAGCAGGTCCTGTGTGTTTCAGGAATGCTGGACTGATCTAAAATATGCTTCGAAAAGCACTCCTGGCAACACAAGAAGAGAAATAACTTCTCTGTTTCTAGTTTTGATTGCTTTGGTGTTTATGTTTGTTGGGAACGAGAGAAGGCTATGTATTCTGGCTGGGTGTACATCACTGCAGGTGGCATGCTTCTCCATTTGAGATGAACCTCAGCAAAGGCTATAAATTTTAAATGTAGGAAGTTTTCATCTTCAGTTCAAAAGTGCCACCCAGTAATGCCAAAACTGCAGGCACACTGCAAGCACCAGCTCACAAGTGTGCACACGAACACTTCTACTGCTTGTACAAGCCTAAGAGAAGGCATTTTGAATAATTTTGCTTAATTCTTTTTAAAAAGAGTTGTTTAGGCAGTGTCTTATGAAAACACACAAAGCTTAATGTACTGGTGTCAGTCAGTGTGCAATTCACAACAGCTCAGGTTTGATACGAGCATTGTATTTGTCTTTGCTAGAAAGGATACCCTGGATAATTTTCAAGTGCCACGGCTACTTGATCTTCTCACTCATGAAGACAAAGTGTGGTAGCAAGGCTTAGCCTGCATTGTATGTGTGTGCATGAGCCTACACACAGGGTTTGGTGGCTGGTAATGAACATTCCAGAGTCAGATTTTGATGTCAGCAGAAGCAGTCTCTATAGAAGCCCCAAACCATTACAGGATTCCAGTTAAAGTTTAAATTAACTTCCTTTAGTTTGTTTCCTTTATGCTTCAGAAAGCTCCTAGACATGAGTACTGGCAGAATCTGAAGAGAAAAAGCAATCTCATTTTCAGAAATACTGAAGTCATATCACTGCTAGTTTCTAATTTGTTTTTCAGATTAGTAATTCCCATGGCGACCAGGAGAAAGAAAAAGGCAGGAAGGGATTCTCTGGTTGTTGTAGCCACCAGGACCGGCTGGCTACGACAATTTGATGGCAAAGAGACAGGAAGGGTTTTTACATGGGAATTCCATGGAGCAGTTTATTCACCATCCATGAAGAAACCCCACAGGCAAAGACCAGAAGTAAGAAAAGTACATGACTTATATATGGGGGCGAGGAGAGCATCAGGGACCAATGGTCTGGGGGCACAGGGGTGGTACGTGGGTGGAACCGGGGTACGGGAACCAATGGGAAAATAGTGAGGGAAAAGGGAACATGGGCCAGTGGAAAGTGGGGATGGGAGAACTTTCTGGATCAGGAACATGCAAGGCAGAAAGGGCGAAGAGAGGCCAGCTGGGGAGGCAGAACTGAGGTACATCAGCACAATGAAATGGAACACCCTGGGAGAAGGCCCCAGCCACCCCAAGCCAGGGAGGCACCCAGGGCCCCTCCCTCCAGGGGACCACCGCAGCCCCTCCCTGCACCAGCCCACCGACCACCACATGTGCTGGTGGTGAACTGGACCTACATGAAGCTGCTGTGTATCAACTGTGTTTTCAAAACGATCAGTTGTGATTTTCAGATCCCTCAGATGATGTGAGTTATATTTGATAGATTATGCCAACTACGTCCTGTGACGTCTGGGAGTGAGGGCAGTCTGGCAGTAGCTTTTGAAAAAACGTTTATCCTCATCAGTAAGATAAAGCTGTCAGAGGAACCCAGAGACATCCATGGAAACAAATAATGATTCAATATGCAAAACTAGTTTTCTGGTCCCAGGGAAAGGTAAGAGAGGCACGTTTTTGAGAGCTGCATTTGAGCATCCAGATGAATAACGAAAGGGAGAATTGCAATGACATGGTGAACTGAATATTCTGGAGGACTTGAATGATAGGAATTATTTCTGAAATGTTTGCTCAAAATACCAATTTATCAAAGATAATATTTGTGGCATATCAGGCCCTGACGTATGCATCTCTATATTATACACCTAATACGGTGGAGAAAACGCTGATGTTTCTGATATTGTATATTGGCTGAGTATGTGGAGTAGCCAGGAGAATGAGAAGACTGAATCTGTTACAGGAAAGGATTCGTTTATTGCTTTTTTTTCTGAGAGTTGAATTGTTTAATGGAATTCAATACCAGGTTACTAGTAATTGCCTCAAAGGAGCCCTGAGATGGAGGAGGCAGTAAGAACAAGAATCATTTAATGCACAGCATTAGCAAGTTGCATTAAAGTAGCTACCTCTCTGGTGTGTTCTCAGAATTTTGTGGCCAACAGGCTCACTGGGAAATCATTCCTCATTGGTTTAATGTCTTCGCATGAGGATAGGATTTACTTCCCAGATTTTTGCCTTTTATTATACTTTAATTGAGCACAATGGTTGTTTGTTAGGTGGTTTGTTTTTTGGGTTTTGTTTTCCTTTAATGTATGTGACAGCATATGAGTGAGTGCATTCTATGTTAGTAAAAAGCACCTGACTAACATCCTTCAACCTGGCAAGCAAGCTCATGCTTGTTTTGGAAGTGCCCGTAAGCCCTAACCACATATCAGGATCCACTGCAACAACTGAAGGTATCCACACCTGTGCAGCCCAGATATAGCAGGAAAAAAGATACCCTTGTGCCTTCATTATTCACAACTGAAATAATTAATTGAAGTAACGAGAGTACTTGTTTCTCTGTTCTCACCTTCCAGTGCTGTGCTAGCCTGCTATATTCCAGGGCTAAAAGCAAGAAGAAATCCCCAGATCTAAGTAGGTTCTTCCCTTAAAACTGGCATTGTGGGATAAGGATCAAGTAGTTGCAGCTCTTGAAGGTCATCCAGCCAAGCCGCTGTTTAAAGCTGGGCCAGCTGCTGCAGGTTGTTGGGGATTGTATTCACTTTGGCTTTGAGTATCCCCAAGGATGGAGACTCCATGGTTTCTCTGGGCAGCCTGCACCAGTGTTTGGCTCCACTCACACTGAAAACCTTTTTGCTGGTATGCAACTGCAGTTTCCTGTGTTGAAATTAATGCCTTGCCCTTCTATCTACCACTGTGTGGTCCACTAAGTGACTGACTAAGCCTTACCATTCCTTGAGGGCAGCAAGAAAACCTCCCTTTTGCCTATGATTTCTAGGACAAGCCCCAGTTTGCTGTCTATATTGTAGGCAGTAGTGGTGACGGAGGTGGTTGTTTGAGTTGTAGGTACCTGTGCTGAACGTGCTTCTGCACAATGTCATTTTGTGCAGACTAGGTTTGATTTTCCCCAGCAGCCTGGCTTTATGTCTTGAACTTGTCGGTCTCAGGCAGCACTTACTGGAAGGCTGGAACATTTGGAGATAGGAGAAGCTTTTTCCCTTCTGGGAAAAGGATACCCCATCTGGAGTATCTTGAGCCCTAGAACTGAGCTTTTGAAAACTGGCAGATGTGATGGATTCCTGTGCCACTTTCTGCAGGAAGAAGGGAGGGAAAGAAGGGATTAACAGTCATTGCTGGCATACTTAGCTTTTTCAGTAATGAATAATTACTAACTAAGCAGGGCTCTTAGTACAAGCTTCTTTCTTAAGAGTTTAATGAATCCTCACTGTGCATTGTGGTGAGGATTCTTCTTTTCATTCCATGCACAATGAGCAAATTTTAGTTAAAAGTCCCAATATTTCCTGCATTCTGCCTGTTGAAACTCCCCCCTGCTGTTCAAGCAGGTATGGAATACACTGCCTTATGTCCCAGTCTGCTTCTCACTGATGAGGTAGCCCCAGAATAGATGAGGAGGAATCTTGGCTCCCAGTTTGCAAAAACAACTCGGCGGTACAGATCTGCACTATATTAATTTGCTGGTTTATTATTATTTGAAAAGTAAGACGTTTTCTGCAGTTAATTTTCTGCATTCAGGGAAAGGGTTGCCAGCGAATACACTGTTATCTGCAGAACTAGCTGCTACAAATTCTCCTCAGACAGTTCTGTTTGGTAATTTCTTCAAAATTTATTTTTCTTGTGATGATTAAATGCAGTGCACTTGTAAAGACATTTTTGAGTATGTTCCATCTTGCTAACTGATCCATATGGTCAGTCACTGTTGCTGTGGGACTGTCTGCCCTACAACAGAAGGAAGGCTGATTCCTCAGGGATGAAAAGTTGGTTTCAAATGCCCAGAATTCCAGTTCTGAAAGCAAAGGACCGTACAGGACATGAGGTGTGGTCTAACTTACTTGCTTTTATTGCCAATTAGAGAACTGATTTCCTCTGTCAGAGCATTACTTTTGGTTTAGCCCCTTAAAGGGAGGGTATAGTCCCCTAAAATTAAGGGTATAATTTTAGAAATTCCTAGCATGGCATTATATCACTGTGCAATTAATCCTTTTTCTGTGTAGGAATAGGGAATAAATAACCTCTACAGTTAAAGCAGTAGAACAAAGTCTTAGTTATTTTTAAATTTAAAATTAAAACTCCAAACCTTCACCACTGTCCCAATCCTTAAAAGGAGGGGTGGTGGTTTAGGATGCCTGAGACAAACTAAGAAATGTTTGCCCCAGTCTTACACTCTCTGAAACCTGTGGCAAAATTTTTACTTTCCCTGGTTGTAAAAGCTGGGAAGAGATCAACATCTTGAGCTATGATAATGATGAGTAGGCCAAATCACCCTGGATCATAGGTCAAGCCTGGGAAGTAATGTCAGGAAACAGGTGACCTCTTACACAGACGTCTGGAAGCCAATATGTACAGTGGTAATATGCTTTGTTTCCTGTGACAGAGCATTCTTGAAGCATTGTGGGGTCCCTCCCTGCGAACTGCTGGCCCCACAGGTGGCCATAGCATTTCCAAGTTGTATTGTTTTATGGGAAAGAACATGCTAACTCCTCAGCAAATACTTGTTTTATAGTTTTAGGCAGGGTGGCAAAGAAGGAACAACTGGTTTGTTTGCTGACTTTGAGGATTTTGCTGGTACCAGCCTCTTCTCCCCTCTTATCTATGGGTAGCCTGTAGTATCAGGGTGGTAGCCCTCGAGCTGCCGAGTGCTAAGTGCATTTGATCAGTATCATTAGCAGCCCCAAGTAATTGATTATCATCCATAGCTGAGTGTTCAGAGCAAGCACACAGCCAATGGCAGTCACTTAATCTGTCATGCCTGCATGTTCTTGTCCTCCTGAGATCTATCAGCTGCGTAGCCTCTGACCCCATCAGCAAAATCACTGATGGCTGCTTCGTATTTACTGTGTACCCATTATGTCACCTGTATTAACCAGCTGAACTGGCTGCAGTGAACATGGGAGAGGGATTTACAGCAGCGATGGCAGTTTGTAGGTCTTATTTTAATCTTCCTTTTTGTGCATATCTAAGCCTGGATTTTTGTGGGAAGAGGGGGTGGTCTTTAAATGTACACTGTTCAATTATTTTTCTGGTGTTAGTATTAATTGCAAGACTCAAAATAGGTTGATTAGAATAAGACCTCACAGGGATGTTTATAATTCAGATTTTGGAGATGTGACTAATGAATAACAACCACAGCTAATCAGTTCTCAAAACTGATGGTAATGAGCAGAAGAGGGGGAGGAAGCCAACCTGGATCTCTGCTAATGCACTGCAGTGGAAGACAGCAAGGTCTCTTAATATGTGTTTGATTCGGATGGAATTCTTTATTTTTCACAGGAAAAGCCATTTTTTTAAAGCAGAGCTTGAGGATAATTTTAAAATAACCAGTAGTCAATTACAGCCTTTAAAGTTAGTGTAGTATTTAATTGTTTGAACTGTTCAGAGACTTGAGTATTCTTACGGCATCTTTGGGCTTTTTATTTACAAGTTAAATTTTTCTGCATTCATAACTGCTACAGAAGCGACAGCACTGAACACTGGAGTCCTTTATTCACAGAACTGGCACCACAGGGGCATTGACAGTGTGTTTTTTCTCTGTGTTTCCAAGATATTTGACCTTGATCAAGGTCATTTCTTTAAAATGAGATGATGTGGTAAGTCTCTTGCTATAACCCGGTCAGTCCTCTGCCTCTGTGCACGTATTTGTTTAACCATGTAGTGAATTTGCTGTCCTGAATAAGAAAGAACTTGAAGTGTATCAGGTGCTCCTGAACTGGATCTTCAGTCAGGAATGATCCTGATCCACACAGGAATTGGGATAGTGTTAGTCTTGGAAAATGCCTTTCAAATTGTAGGTAGACATCTTCATGTGCAATCTCCCTGTTTCTGCCGTGCACTATATCCTTGTAAGGAGAGAATTTCCTACCAGCCCTTCAGGTTGCACATTTTAGTTTTGGGAGTTTTTGACACTGAAGGACACATTTGTTGTCAAAGAGCATTCTCTGCAATTGAACAAATAATTCCACTCACACCAGTGAGACTGCTTGTGGAAGGAGGGCAAGAGAAGAAACTGTCCTTGGCTGGTGAGGCACTTGTACACATTTCAGTGCACTCAGGGAGGCTCTGGAGATGCTTGCTGCCTTTAAGTAAAAAACAAAAAGCAGTGACCAAACACAATTTCAGTAACTCAGTTTTGTCATTTGACACAGAGCTGAGCTGCTGGTTTGTGTCATTATCTTTTAAATAATACCATAGAACCCAACTCAGTGTGACCATGAGGATGAGGTTCGTCTTTTGACAGTGAGCAATGTAGTTTCTAAATAAAGCTAATGGTAGAAATTGGTTGCGTTTAATACTTTAAGTACTGGGGCAAAGAGTACACTGAGGTCAAGGTTATTCCAGTTGCTTATGTCCAGTATGAGGCTTTGGGGAAGTGAGACAGGCACCTCTACATGTCTCCTGCCCTTCGCTTTCTGTTTGCACTGTTAATCATTCACAAGATCAAACTCAGGAGCAGTTCACCTGAAAACTTTCCTGTTTTGGGGGACAGTGAGCTCAAATCGGGGAGCAGTCCATTGTGCAGCTCCATGAACATTACTGCTGGCATGGGACAAGGAAGTGGAGACCCAGGGAACCCTCACCTGAGAAACAGGCCTGGTATGTTGATGCATGGGTGCATGGGTGTTTACACTTGTCTCAGTTTGAGAGGTGTCTGCCAAGGAAGGCAGGCACCTCCCTTGGAATGGAACATATGACCCCCTCCCTCCGAATTATTATAATGTTGAAATTAAGGGGCTTTCAGGCACAGATATGGGAAAAGGAATAACAGCTATTTACTAGTATGTGCATGTATAACAAGGTAAACAAACAACAAGAATGGTAACAAAACCAAACAAGAANAGCAGAAACTCGGCAGCTGTGGCAGGAGGTGTGTGGCTATGGTGTAGTGAAAAAACCCCAGAGCGGTGGCAGAGAAGCGGCAGGCCTGGGCAGCGGCAGCCCGGCTCCCGAACATGGCCAGGACAAGCTCCCTCAGAGCAGGAGGGGGCTTGGGGTCCTNGCGCTGTGCCGCCGGCTCCGCCGCCTCTCCCTCACGCCCTCATGGCGGGCGGGCTGGATGGCAAAAACGGGAACTTCGGAGCAGCTGCTGGAAGAGCAGGGAGGGCTCACCCAGCGTAGCAAGCACAAGGTAGCAGAAACTCGGCAGCTGTGGCAGGAGGTGTGTGGCTATGGTGTAGTGAAAAAACCCCAGAGCGGTGGCAGAGAAGCGGCAGGCCTGGGCAGCGGCAGCCCGGCTCCCGAACATGGCCAGGACAAGCTCCCTCAGAGCAGGAGGGGGCTTGGGGTCCTGGGGTTTCCCCTGAGACACCCGAGTGGATGGTGAGGGTCTTTTGTTTTATGAGTTAGGGTGTTAAGGTCCCAGTGCAGCATGCGCTCTTAGGAGCAGAGCTTCACTCACGGTAGAAGACAGCAGGAGATGGAGCCTTGCAGTGGTGGTGAACTCTCCCCAGAGTGACCACAGCCTGTCTGCCCTCCAATGCCGAGAAGTGAGAGAAAGAGAGCGAGGAGCTGCACCCAGCCCCTTCCCCCAGCCCAAATACCGCAGTATCTCTTGCCCCTCCAAGAGAAAACCCCCCAAGTAAAGAGAGTAGCCAGCCTGCACCCTTCCTCTGAGCCATGGCAACTTCTTTTGTCTCTCTTAAGTACCGGTTGTTATTATCTCCTAGGAACATATGGGAGAAAATTTCCTGAGAGAAAGAAAAAGAAAGAAAAAGAAAAGTCCTAAACCCCAACAATGGTCAAGAGAGACAGAGCAGTCAGCCTAGAAAATTTTTAATCAGCAATGAAGTTTTCTGCTTCAGAAGCATTTTAATGAATAATTCTGTTTTCTGCAGAAAGTTGAGCCCTTTGCTGATCAAACAACACTAAGCAACTTTCTGTGTCTCTTAAGCATTTTACCTGCACAAGTATACATATATCATCAGTCAATATATAATAGAGATGTAGAATATTCTCAAGTCATGAGAAGTTTTGCAAAAGCCCGTAGCTTTTTATGATTCCCTGCACTTAATTGTTACAGCTCCTTTGGATGACAGTGGCCACTGCAACATCTCCATTTTTGCCCAGTGTTGATGACATGAAGTTGACTCCTGCAGGAGGGTTCATGGCACCTGATGAAAGTTGTATCAGTCTTACAAGATTTCTGGGTAACTTTTCCATAGTTCTGTCAATCTTCTGCATTATTACCTTGCACTAGGGTTCAGAGGCCCAAGCATCAACCCATTGCATTGGTGCCAATTGCAGTATAGCTTCCTTTTGGGTGTGACTGCATGTTCCTAACTCTTCCATAGCCTCAGCTTTAGGGTTTGCAGCAGCAGCAGCAGCATGACTACATGAAGAGAGCTTCATCAGCGCTGGGTTCCTCACTAGCTGAAGTTTATAATGAGAAAAAGGCTTGTTGCCTCATCATTACATAACCTAAGTCCACATCAGTTCCTGGGCCAGTCCTTGCTAGGAAGACATGCGTGTTACGGTCAATTTTGTAAGTTGTTAGAAATGCCTCTGCCCAAATAAAGGTGCAAACGAGCCCATATACCAAAGTCAATAGTATGGGGTTTATTTAATAGTAAATATGAGAGAGAGAGAGAGAAAAAGGAAGAGAAAGAAGTAGAAAAAAGGTGGGGGGACAGAAAGAGAGTGACAGAGACAAAGAAAATATCACCACTCCATGGATCCCACCAGAATCCCGAAGACCCTCTCCATCTGGTCTTCTTGGTGTTGAGGGTCACCCAAGAAGCACAGGATGGATTCATACACTCTCAGGTGGGAATGCCCAGGTGCCTCCCCGGGGGGATGGAGGGGCAGCAGTTCAACACAGCCTCTTGCAGCAGACTCTGGATCTGTTGCCTCACTTTGCCTCACCTGCAGTGCTGTGGTGCAAGGCCTCGGGAATGACTCTGGGGAGAGCTTTGGGGGTCTTTGGTGGATGATGACACCCCTCAGCTGCCTCCCACGTGAGTGTCCTGTGGATGTGGCCTGTGGGGCTGGGGTTTCACAGCGGGGCCGGCTGGTGTAAGGGCGGGTGGGTGTTCACTGCCTCTGGGCAGAGGTCACCCCACACACCCCAAACCTCCTGCCCCACCCGCGGCTGAGGGGGGAAGGGGTCTGTGTAAACTTGGCCTCTCTGGGCCTTGGTCTCCCCCAGCCCAAACCCAGCCAGGGGTGATTCTCTGCTGTGTTTGGCTTTCTTGTGGGTGCATTCCTCTCCCTCAGCCTTGTTTGTTTCTCCCTAGACCTGGAATGATTGAACAATAGTGTGCCCTTTATCTTATCTAGGTGGCTTAACTCACAGTCCAGAGTTTCAGTCAGACATCTTCAAGTAGGGGTGGGCTTCTGTGGTTGTAGCTTCTTTATAGAGTTTTTGCCATAATGGGCAAAACTCCTTCATAACAATGTTTAAGGCATGAACCATTTCAGTCCCCGACAGGGTGTAACCTTCATTATTGGAACATGAACATCACATCCTAGGAACTGTAGAGGCAGGAATGTTCTGTGTTGGGAATGTGGGGAAGAAGGAGCAGTCTTTCTTCTTTTGCTTCAGCTGCAGGCTCTGAGGAAGAGAAGGCTTTTCTTCATTCTTTCAACCCCTCCTTTAATTTATTTGCAGCCAGCCCTGGCTGGAATAATCCTGCTGAACAGTTAAAAATCATATATTTATATTGCAGCTGTGATCTTCACAAGAACAGAGATGTGAGGGACAGAGCAAACTCATGCAGGAAGCACCTTTATAAATGCACAAGGTTTTCATTTCTTACAGCGTTTTGAATATGTGAACATTGCCTAAAAGGGAGCAGTGCAGCCAGCATTACACTGCATCCAGGAGGGAAAGGGGAAGAGAGATGGAGATGCAGGTCATTAGTCATTTATCTGGTCATTAGTCATTTATCTGCTCAGCCAGCCTCTTCCTCTGCCAGGGCAGGCATCTAGTACTGGCAGGGGCAAAGTCCCAGGGCCCTGTCATTCATAGAGTTGTAGAATGGTTTGGATTAGCAGGGACCTTAAAGACCATCTATTTCCAACACTCCTGTCACGGGCAGGAACACTGCCCACTAGACCAGGTTGCTCAAAGCCCCATCCAACCTGGCCTTGAACACTTCCAGGGATGAGACATCCACAGCTTCTCTGGGCAAACTGTTCCAGTGCCTCACCACCCTCACAGCAAAGAATTTTTTCCTAATTTCTAATCTAAACCCATGCTCTTTCAATTTAAAGTATTTGTGTGAAAATTGCCTTGCAATTTAGGGACTAAGAACATCAAAAAAATTAAGTCATTAGTGGTTGCAGCCCCATCAGGCTCATGCTCAGCTATGAGTCTGTGATATAAACCAGGGGTCTTCTAAGAACAAAACAGCATAATACAGGCAGAAAAGATACTGATTGTCTAAAGTAGTTACACTTAAAACTGTAGGGAATTAAAGCAATGCAGAGCTTTGCACAGAGCATCTTGGCATGTAACTCAAATTAATATAATTAATGAATCCTTGCAGTCACCACTTTCTTTTAAACCAAGAGTCGATGGAACAAGAAAGAGAAGGGCATTTTTAACATGCTTTTCACACACCTGCAGTTAAGAACTGAAATTTGTATCTTTGCACCCACATAAGAGGTTGGATGTTTATACGATACATGTAAATGAGCAATAAATGGTGACATTAAAGACAGTATATGTCCCTACAAATAGCTCTCAGCTCTAGTCTAGTAACAAAATAGAGCTTCTTTTATCTCGGTCTCATTTAAGGCCTGCCTAGTAAAGCCATGTTTGCAACGGTGTTTCAGTCTGTAACATTTACTTGGCCTGCTAGTATTGTGTGAGAGGGGATAAATGCTTCTATATTGGCAGTAAAGTGTGATAATCAATCGAATTAAGGCAGTTCACTGGAAACACCATGTTTCCCCTAGTCTGAACAGTCCCGGGGGAGTTTTTCTAAAGTTCAGTGTCTGCTACTATGCTCTCGAAATGGAGGCAGCACAATCCTGTCTTTTTTTTTCATTTCTCCTTTTCCAAGCATGCAGTGAAATCAGGTTAAATTTGGCCACGCAGGCTGGCCAAGGGAGCTGGCTGAGGATAGAGCTGGTGTGTGGAGGGGCTTCCCGGTGGCCAGGCAGCTCTGAGGTGGAAGGTGGCAGCAGGGCACCCAGCGGGGACACCGGCAGGGTTGTGTCCAGCCAAAAGGGTGACCATGGAATGACGCAGGCCACATTCCTGCTGGCACATCACCTCAGGCTGGGATGTCACACTGGGCTCTGCTGCTAGAGCTGGAGTATGCCTGTGTATGTGCCAGCCAGAGAGTCCTTTTCCACGGTTTTCAGCTTGCTTTGAGGAAATGCTCCGTAAGCTGCACTTTTAAAATAGCCCTTGGCTGGTGCCTGCACTAGCTCTGCTGGCAGATGCCTTTGTGTGAGTGCCCAGATCTGGTTAGAGAGCATCTATTCCACACTGTATTTAGGCAGTACCTTTGCTCTCTACATTTTCTTTTCCTTGCCACTAGCAACAGAGAGACGATGCTTATTTTGTGCTTAAATCCTCTCTATACTCTTTATTCTCTGAAGGAGCTAAATAAAAAAACCAAAATCTTTGGATTGTAGTTAACAACTGGAGCAGATTTTTATTTTGACTAATTCTGTTTAGGTAGCAAAATATGTACTTGGATGACAGGACAGAGAGCCCCTAAATTGGATAGTTGGGGTTTTATTTTTAAGTGAAAAAAACTGCATTTCAGATTCTAAAAATTGTAAAATCTGACTACACCTGGGTTACAGCTGATATTAATGTGCATAACTGGGAGCAGAGCAAAGTCACAGTCTCTGAAGCAGTAATTTACTGTGCTCCAGCTCTGAAAGAGTTTTATCTGTCTATAAACAGGAAGGCACAGAAAGCTGAAGAACCTTTCAGAAATATTTTTGTTCTACAGCATGACCAAGAAAGAATTTCAATCATTAGGACATATTTTGCTGGAACCGACAAATTCATTTATGTAAATTGTGGACTTGCCTTTTAAAGTTTCTTGCGAACAGTGTTGTACAGTGATCTCTGTGAATTCCTAATGCATACTGGAGATAGAAAAGTGAGAACACAGCCTCTTGTTTTTCTTTGATAGTGTTTCCCTCTTCTTTTTTTTTTTTTTTATTTCCAGCACAAGAGCAGATGAATTCAGGGTGTTCTAAGAAATGTTAGTGGTTCAACTGATACTGTCCCATTACATGCCTTTGAAATAAGCTTGCTCTTCCTAAATAGGAAACGTCGGTAGATGAAGTGTGAATGAGACAAAAACTTTGACTTTCATTGGTATGCAAAAAGGCAATTCTCTATGAACACAAACAAATGCATTTAAATATCTGTTAAATTTTCCTGACACTGAACAGCAAAACTACTATAGAAGATAACACAACTGCAGGAAGATTTATTTGTCAGCCTTTTAGTGGGACACTTATAACAAAAAATCCACTTATTTCACTTGTCCATCAAAATACGACTTGCCTTGAGTGGAGGAGTAAAATTTTACAACTCTGCATTAGGACAGGAACAGAGTGATGCTGGGGCTGCCTTGGGAACTGCATTACTTTAATGTAACTTGTGCTGGGGGAGGTGTCTTGTTTATGCTTTGGTTTATTGCTTTTAGCTGGTGTGAGTAGAAAAAGACACCCGCAAGATGATGATTTACACAGTACTGCTGATGTTAATCCCATTACTTGGGTAGATATTTTTCATCTCTTCCCCTCCCACCCCTTGAACTGAAACTTTCTTTGCCGTGAGTCAGAGCAGAGCCTGGTGTGCTGAGCAGGTGTGGCTTGCAGTGCAGATGTGCTTCCCAGCTTCATGCAGGCACCCAGGATAAATGGAAGGGAGGAGGGGATGGCTGCTCTGGGTGTGTAAATGCAAGGGAGAGAGACAGAGGGAACGAAGGAGGGAGGGAGGCTGGGAGAGAGGGAGGGAAGGAGAGAAAAAGAGGGCACACATAATTTTCTGGCCTGTAAATCCTGGAGAACGCTGAGCAATATGGGCTGCTCTCACTCCCAGTGCAAGGGGAAGAAAAATACAGTGACTGCAGTCACACAGGGCAGAATATTGTCACTGTAGAAGAGTGGCTTTTGTGCTTCTTGCCACCACCTGTGCCCAGAGTAATAGAGGCCTCTGTCCCCACAACATGGTCTTGGGCTCCAAGGAGAATTTGACATGTGCTGGTTGGCAGCATCACCTCTCCTTCTTCTCGGACAACATGTACAAATGCTTTCAGACTCCCCTGTGGGCTGTGTACATTGTTCCTGCATGCTCCTGAAATGCCCTCAGTTGGCATGGGGAGGGCTGTGCTGCAGGTACTGGGGCACTCCTGATGAGGCAAATGTCATGCAAAGGGACAGGAGATGAGCTTCCCTCCCTTGCACATGCTCAGGCACTGAGACCAGGGAGCCCAAGTTTGCTAACCTGCTTTCTGTCCACTCTGAGGGTAAATTGGCTTCTTTCCTCAGAGATTTGAACTTAGTCTTCCGTATTTCTGGAATCCTTTATGAAATGAAGGGAAGGTTTTGGTTGACTGTAAAACCCAAGCTAAAAGGGAGAGCCTGCAAAGTTCTCAGCTTGGCAGGAGCAGCCTTGACTGATGGGGAAGGGTCACTGACCCTGCAGAATGAAACTCCTGCATGTGTTACTGTGGTCAGCTCAGGCCTGAAAGTGTTGAAGTGGAGCTCAGAGGGGAGCTGGAGAACTCTGTCAACGAGTAATTGGGCAAAAGATAGAAAGGATTTGTGACAGGAAGCCATCAGTAGCATTAAAAGCAAATAAACAAGCAAGTATCAGTGTTTTGGATTTCTTTGTGTTAGGAGAAATTCCTTAGGCCAAGCAGCTCCATTTATACATTCTTGTTGTAATTGCACAAACCATGAGACTGGTTTGTGCAATTTGAAAAACAAAAACAAACCAGAAAGCCTGGCAGGGGAGGGGGAGGGGGCAGGGCTGTCCTTTACTTCTCTGGAAAGAGGAGTCAATTCTAAACTTTTGTTCATTTGCAACAATACATAGGGGCTGTGCAGTGACTGCCTGAATGTTAAATTATAGCACTTGTTTTACTCTTTATGTCTGTGTCTTGTATGACGCAGTTTGTACCAGCAACATCTGAATGTTTTGGCTTACTTTGAAAGACTAGGAGAGTTAAGGGTCTTTCATGAAATACAAGAAAATCCTGAAAATAGCCTTCTGTAATTTCTGAATTGTATTCTTAGCGGTATTGGCATATAGCTGGAGTTAATTCATTTGCATTAGTGAAAAGTCAAAGTGAGAGCAGAATTAGGCCTTTTTGAAAACCAAGCCAGAGTCATATCTGATGCAACTCCATCTCGGCTTTGAACGGGAAGCCTGTCACATTGCTTGTGAACCTGCAGACGTGGGTGTGTCACATTCATCCCAAACAGAAGCTATGTGACATACCAAAGGAGAGGGTTGTCCTCAGGGTTGGACTGGGGCCCCTGGCTTTCCAGCCATTCCAGTAGTGGGCAGGGCCCCGGCACAGGATTTGCTGAGGTGATCCAGCCAAGTTTGTTCTGTACAGTGGCTTGGGGCAGAGACCTGTCCCTCCTGTCCTTTGTTCACCATCCACAGAGCCCATGCTGAGCTGGGCTCTCCTACTTTCAGAACTCTGGTTCCCCAGGCTCTACTGCTGCTTGTCTCTGGCCCTGTGTAGGCATAGCTTTAGATGTTTGAAGATGTGGTTTGTGTTTTGGGGGGAATGAGGCGGTGGTCAACAGCATTGTGGGATCTCAGCACATAATCGCCATGGATTTCATAAGGAACTGGGTGCTCAGCTTGCGTAGGCACTTTGGAAGTCCCAAGAGATGCTATAGTGAGGCCTTCAAGGAGGAATTTCTTCCTCTCCTTGGTTATCCCAGTTATCCTTTGGCTGATACAGAAGGGTTGATAACCCATACAAACTTGTAGCAAAATTATAAATCTCCTTAGCTGTGAACATGTATTATTTTTGAAATCTTTGAGACTATGTCTCAACAAGACATTGAACATTATTTTTAATTATACTGCCCTTTAGATGTATTTTCATTAAATGCCAGGGTCTTCATTTATTTCTGTTTAAGAAAACAATAAGAAAAAGCTAGACTTTCCTTAAAGCATGTATTATTGGACATAGTTTTGATCATGTCAGTCCTGACTTGAGTCCTTTCTAAACTGAATAGTTACGATCTCTAAAATCCTTCCTCAGATGGACTCTCCCTCCCTGTAACATGTATCCTTTTTTAAAATGAGGTAGCAAGTATTTGAGCTGTAGTGCTCATGAAGGCTTTGCTTACCCCTTAACTTTTTTTTTTTTTAAATTTCCTTGTATTAACGCATTCTTCCATCCTGTTTTGTTTCTTTGCCTCTTCTTTGTCCTTCTGTATAGAGGAGGTGTTTTCACTCAGCTGCCTACAGCGATGCTGAAGAATTTTCCAGGGCAGTTGGAGTTAAGGTAACATCCATCAGCAGGCATGAGGAAACCACAGTTCTTTATGTGCATTACCTTGCATTTGTCTACACTGAATTTCAGCTGATCAGGGAATATTTCCTCAACATCTATGGAAATTACATAGTTATTGACTGAGGGGAAGAGAGAGGATAGAAATTAAATGGTCACAACATTTGCTGAATATTTGCTAACAGAGAGGGAGGGCTCCTTTGAAATGAGACCAGTTTCTCACAATCTTATTTCTCTGTGCTGTTCTCTCTCTCTCTCCATATCAAACAACAGGTTTAGGGAAGGCATGCAAGAAATTTCCTTTAGTTGTCTTCATTTTGTGAAGACAGGGCAGCGTGAAGTTGGTGTTGCAGGAGTTGTGTGCAGGGATTGTTCCAGGGCTTTCATTTACTCAGGAAAGGGAAGGTGGATCCCTTGGCCTGGATGGGGTGGTGGAGGAAGCTGCTAGCAAACACTTGCCCCTAAAACTGAGAGCTGTAAGGGCAGAGCTCACAGCAGGCTTTCCAGCATGTAATAAAGCTTCCAGGATTAGGAGGCTGCCCTTCTGTTCCCTATGCTTATGGGTGGATTCCTCACCAAGATAAGATTTTGGGGAAATCTTTCTCCTTGAAAGAAAACCAGCTAAAAATAGTACACAAGTTCTTAGTTCCAACACAGAACAAAGTTTTGCTACCTCCTGCAGACTTGTGCTTGCCTTGTGTTAGGAGGGGCACTGCTCTATCACTTGAGGTAAAACTGGCCAGTGCTGGGGCACCCATCAGGGGCAAAGGCTGTGTTTGCTGCCACAGAGGACTCTGAATCACATTAAATAAAGAGAAAGACAACTGTAACCCACATTGGGTTCAGCTGCCTATAGTTGAGAACACACAATTTGGAAAGTCTTAATCTGATTTTTATAAACAGAAAAGCACTACCCAGAAAGTTCAATTCGATTTTCAATTGTTCAAGCCAAGATTCAGACCCGTTTTCCATCCCAAGCATCAGGAGCTTCACTGTTGTCACTACTGTTTCTTCCCTATGCCTTGGTACATTTGCTGTCCAGGAAGCCCTAGGGCACATGAAAGTTCATTTTCTAAGCAGATTTACACATGGCCTTGTGCGTAAACTTCATTGATATTGTGGAGTGGTGCAAGTACATATGTATTTAGGATATGTGTCTGTAAACTTTCTAGGCAGCCTGTGGCAAAAGCAAACAGAATGTTTCAAATGTGTTTCTGTCTTTAAAGACCAAACACACCAGCTGAGCCATCCACAGCTCCCGTTGCAATCCAAGCCCCAAACCCTGCATGCTAAAGCAGTCGGGGTGAACCAGCACCACTGCTAGCTGAAGATTTGGCATATTAATTATGATTTGTGTGAATGACTTTTAAACAAAACTCTGATCATTCTTTAAAGAAACTTTCTCTTATTTCATACCGGCTGTTCATGTGTTTGATATGACACCAAAAAGTGGTAAAGCATGGTTTTCAAAGCATTTTTCTTGAATGTGAGTTTTTGTTCCTACTCATGCTTCTCCCTGAGCACCCATCTGCTCTGGGCTTGTAAATGGCACACATCACTTTGCAGGGAAGTAAAACCATGGAAGAGTGCCCGTTACTGCTGCTGAGATCAGGATCACGTGTGCAGAATGGAAGGTTGATCTTGGCCTCTCTCAATGAAGAAGACCATCCTGTCAGAGACCCATGGATTTCATCTGTGGCCTCAACTCTGACACTGAGCTTCCAAGGCTTTGGGGTAAAGTTAAACATGGTTAACATCTTTGTGTTGGTTTTCCAGAGCACCTGCTACTGCACCAATTTACTATGCCATGTACTGGGCTGAGTGAGCTTTGGAAGGCAGAACAGTGATGAAAATGATGCAGTGCAAAATGCTTTCAGTACTTACCTGGTCTGCTTTTCCTTTTTCCCTTCTGATTTAATATTTGTCATAGAATCACTAAGGTTTGAAAAGACCTCTAAGATCATTGAGTCTAATTGTTAACATAGCACTGCTGTGTTCATTGCTAAACTGTGTCCCCAGGTGCCACATCTACACATCTTTTAAACACCTCCAGGGATAGTCACTCCACCACTTCCCTGGGCAGCCTGTTCCAATGCCTGACCACCCTCTCAGTGAAGATTTTTTCCTAATATCCAATCCTAACCTTCCCTGGCACAACTTGAGGCCATATCCTCTTTTCCTGTCACTTGCTACCTGGGAAAAGAGACTGACCCTCCACCTCACAGCAGCCTTCCTTCCTGACTTTTTTTCTCAAAGAGCAGCCCCTCTCTCTCCCAGTGTACTACTGTATAGTCTTGTTATATTTATAAAATGCTCTTTGAGCATATATGTCCTGGGACTTTTTTACATGGCATTAAAGTAGCTTTCTGCTTGTAAAATTACACCTGCCTATGGCCTGTTGAGAGTGGGTGTTCAGAATGCAGTGTCTCTTCACCAGGGAAAGATGAAGCATGTTCACTGCTAGATTACCATTTAAAGGGACATCACTCAGGTGTTGTAATTGGAATACCCAAATCATGGGCTGAGTTCCCCCTCCTGGGGTCCTGTTGCAACTTTGAATTACAGACTTTGCTAAAGGTTTTGAAGGCAGAAAGCCTGCCAGGAAGAATAGTAGCAGAAAGTGGGGAAGATCAAGATATCAAAGGGAATGGTACTGACAGAGGAGAAGTCTGCAGTGATGAAGCTTCTATGGATCTTTTCCTTTCTCTTCCCAGGGTTCAAGAGCTCTCTCCCCCCAGCAGAAATTTAAAGGGGAAGCAGTGGGCATTAATACTTTGTGCTCATCAAGAGTGGCCCACCAGAGCCCAGGGAAGGAGGGAAGAAGGAGAGAGCTGTAATTTACTTCTCTTCTTGCTGGCTTCAGTTGAACTTGACTCACCATGGGTCCCTCTCTTGCTCTTGTAGAATACATCTGAGTTTGGTGCAGCATAAATGTGATTAATTTCCAGTCTGTGTTGAAGGGCACAGAGTGGTGCTGTCTTGCTCTTGGGCTTGCTCAGATATACACTTCATGTATCACTTACCTACCATGCAGGGCGGTTATGAGGATTAATTAGTTAATGTTTGTACAGCACTTCAAAAACGTAATGCACTATTAGGCTTTAGTCTCTGCTTGATGCATGAGTAGAACATCCATTAATCTAATAGAAGTTGCATGCATTCCTCAAGCAGGGAATACATAAATGCTAAATATAATTTTAATTATTATTGTGTTTCGCAATATTCCTTGATCATGCTTTTGTAATGTAGTTTAACTTTTTTAAATATATAGCTTGCAGAAATAAAAAAATGTTCTTAATTCTTAATCTTGCTTTCAGTAACTCCTTCAGCCTGAAATAAGCAATTATCCTTTGTTCCTCCTGTTTCATTGTTTTCTTCCCCTTTTTCTATCTTGTGCATAGTCTGACCAGAGGTAGGTTTCTGTGTTCTGCAATTGGCAGAGGTATCTTGCTAGCTAAGGAAGCAGACTCACAACACCTCACACAAATAGTATTTGATTACTGCTAATTACAGTGCTGTCACATAGACAGGGGGAAAGAATGTCGGCTGGCTTTGTCAAATAGCAATGAAATAACCTGCTGTCTGTCTACTGACTTAATGGCTTTAATTGCCAGCACATAATCAAGATCTGGTGAATTTGTTTGAACATATCAGCAGGCACCAAATATTTCAATTAAGATCAAGTTGTATAACTAGTGTTGCTTTAGCTGGAGCAGGATTCTGGTAAATTCAGGTTTTTGAGGCTCACAAAAGGGTACTTGGCAAGAGCCAGCAAGCATATCTGACAGATGGGTTATTTCTTCTTCTTTTTTTCAGACTTTGAGTAACCTTCCCCTCTGATGCTACTGGACCCTTGTAGGTGGTTCCCTTTTATTTTCTTTGTCTGTTTTCTTTCTCAGGATGATGTCTCCCGGAAGAGTTCTTGCACTATAAGCTTTCTACTGTGAATGAAGTCTGGTTGTGGTGGGCCATTGAGACAACTGCTTTGGCCCAGAGGAGAGTCTGTCCCAAACTCTTGAAGGAGGCTTGCTGCAGTAGTGTGAATGGTAGTTTAATAGTCCCTGCAGAAAATCATAGAATCGTACAATATCCTGAATTGGAAGGGACCCACAAGGATCAAGTCTTACTCCTAGCCCTGGACAGGACAACCAAAAGAATCATGTGCCTGAGAGCACTGTCCGAAAAGAAAAGAAAATAAAAAAAGGAAAAGCTGTGGCCTGGAACACCAAAGGTGGTCTATTTCTTCCGTGTAAACGTTAATAGAGCTTTTTTTCCCTTTTGTCACTCATCCTCTTGCCAGAACAGTCTTTTTCAATAAATCAATCCCTTTCCTATAGCCAGTGGAAGATACAAGAGTTTGGAATAAACGCTTGAATTATGTTCACCTTTCAGAGATGATTTTGTCCCAAACTGTCAGAAGGCACTTTATTTTCGTCAAAGCCTCAGTCAAAGATTTTTGTTTTATCTTTGAAGGATTCTTCCTTCAGGGATTCACACCCATTCAACCAGATCATTAGCAGCTTCTTAAACACAGAAGAACAGGCCCTTGCAATAAAATCTGCAAGGCCATGAGCCAGATTTGCCTTTGCTCTTTCATTAAAGGCTGAAACAGGAACCTTGCACTTCTCTGAGTCGGCTTTGAGCCCTGGATCCTGTAGACTACCCTTACCTCTCCTGTTCATATTTAATCACGGCATTTGAAAAGACCCAACTGGACCAAGTTATGCCTGTTTACCTCATCAGTTTTAATTTCATAGTTCATAGTTGAATTTTCTGGTTTATTTGTGTGGTTCCTATGGCTTGTTGCCCAGCAGGTATTAGTCTGGAATGATGGGTGGATTTTCTTGGCACGGAGAATTCTCACTTAAATGATCTTCTTAGCTTTGGTGGTTAAAATTGATGCCTTGACACCAGGAGAAATGACCTTTGCTTGTCTATATGTTGTTATCTTACCTATGATGCTCTTTTACCTTCATCCACATACTCATACTCAGTGCAGCTTCGGTTGACCCCAAGCCATAGCTATGACCTGTCTTCTTCTCCCGGCCTTCATAAGCCATGTAATTTACGGGATCATGCTCAGCAGGCGTGCACTCAAAAGCTGGCATGCAGAAAATCACAAGTTCTTTCTGTTTGTTCTGAAGGACCTTTAGAAAGTTGTGCCCACCCCCTGCTTACTTCTGGCAAAGCTGGAGTCATTCTTGCGTGTGTTTAGTGGGAGCTGTCAGCGCTCCACAACTGTCTAGATCAGACCTGGAGCTTGAGAGTTAAAAACAACCCCAAGAAGCAGAGATGATGTATGACATTTACATTTGCAGAAAGGCAGAATATTAAGCCAGAGTTTCCTTCCTACATTTTTTTTTTAAAGTTGAAGAGAAGAAACCTAGACAACTAAATGCTGCTACCAGTTTTGTTTCATTTGGACATGCATGTGTACGTGCTTCAATAAGTTTACAGTATTGTAATGGTTTCTATATATGGGTATTTTAAAGGTGATATCATAGTAATAATAGGGTAGGGCAGAGATGCTGAGCAAGGTCAGTGGGCTTGCACATTGATGAAGTCAAAGAGTAGGAGGAATGAGGAGGGCTTGTGAGAGTACATCCTTTGTGCTTGCTACGCCTGAATCTAAATTTAGCTGAATTCAGGAAACTTGAATCACAAAGGAACCTGCATTAAATATATATATATATATATTCTTTAAATTTCTTTTTTTTTCTTTTTTTTTCTTTTTTTTTCTTTCCCAGATACTCAATTTCATTGCCCAGCTTAAATAACTTACTTATCAGTCACACAGTTGCACTGTTCTCAATGATATCACACAGAACTAAATTGCATAATGTGATTATGGACTTTCCATCTCCACCAATGCAGAAGATGCTGGGATAGCAGCTGCCTAACCATTGCACATAAGAGCCACCACTGTGATGGACAAGGAACAGTCAGTGATCACTATTTTGGAAGCAGAAAAATAACAAAAGAAAACAGAGGTTTCACACTTTGTTCTTTTGCTAGTGTGCTTTCCATTTTCTGTGTTTACTAATAGGGTGCTATGTAGGTTGCCCAGTTAGAACTTGCATGTTATGAAGTTCATCTTCATTTTCTGCTAGATAAATATCTACCCTTTGGAGGATGCTGTTTCTGTTGGTTTTCCATTCCTCTGTTGGTTTTCCATTTCACTGGTTGACTGTAAGCATCAGTGCTCTTAAAAGTACAGGCCAGATGCTTGGAAAGGGTAAAGCAGCACACCAAAGCAGCTGCTTCTGCTTTTGCCACCTGAGACCCCCTTGTTATCTTTTTTTTTGTCTACCCTTTGTGCATTTTGTAGCTCTGAGCAAACTTTGTTAATGTTGTTATTGGCAGTTATATCTTCATTAGTTTCTGTCTTGCCTATAAATGTTTCCAGCATTCCTGCCTTGTTTATTTCTGTTCAAGAGCTGTAAGCTTTGGTAATTTTTCAAGTTGTCATCTCCAATTTCCAAAATCACCAGATTTCTTTCATTTGCGAAAGTGCAGTCTTGAAGTGTCCTTTACTTCCTGCAAAGAGGTTATATCCAGCTTTTTAAAAAACTTAAAAGTCCTGTTTCCTTCTAATTATTCTCCCCAGTAAGAATTAGTCTGCGCTGGTGCAAGATGTGTGTCTTTGGGAGCTCTGCTAGGTAGTAGTGTAGTTAGAAGCTCTGCTCTCAGTCTGTGTCCTCTTTAATATTAATGAGGTGTAGGGATTGTGGATAGCAGATGTGTGAAATCCTGAAGGTTTTTACATTGCCTTTTAAATTCAGTCCAAAATAGTACTGCTGAAATAAAGAATTGTTGGGGATGCATGTGCTTGGGTGGTGAGAGAGGTAGCAGAGAGCTTGCAAGAAGTGAGGTGGAACAGAGCAGGGATAGGCACTACCAAGGTCAGATTCTTCAGTGTTCACTCCACTATTTTGATTATTTTTGTAATTCTCATTTTATTTTTGCTGATGAAATTTCTTGTTGGATGCCCTTCCATGGAAAACTTAGTAATTTTCCTACATAGTTAATATTCAGATATAAAAAAACCTATTACAGTCTAAATGATGAATAGATGCTAATTTATACATATATACATATACTCAGAATGCCTAATTAATGATCTTCTGTGTCAGTCACGGATATGCAAATGATTATATTTTGCGAGTCTTATCATAATTGTGTTGCCCTGCTGGCTTCAGTTTGGGGGAATGTTTTTACTGCAGTTTAGGAAGGGATAAAAAAGAGACTGAGCAACAAGGCAGTAAAGAACACAACTGCTGTGCTGATCTATCACAACCAGGTAGATCCTGGTTGTTTTCAAGGGTGCCAGAGGCATTTCTGGAGCAGGAACTAAGTTCTCTCTGGAGAGCTCACCTATCCCTGTCCACTATAAAGGGGGCTATATTCACTATACCTTACTGGACTAATGCCTGAAGTAATATTAGGAGCACTTCATAAACCCATAATTTCTCATTTTTCTTTCTCTTTGCCATTGATGCAGATGTCCGTCAAAATGTAGAAGATTCACAGTGTATTTTTGTAAAGTTTGTGGTTATGTTTCGCTATATAAGTAATTCTACTCTCCCTAATTATGGAGGGCATTAATAAAAATAGTGATTTTCTCCTGTGATGCATGCTTGCACTGAATTGCTCCAAATCTGCAAGTCCTGGGACTGGGACAAAGGAAAATGGACAATGTTAGACATTGTTATGTCTGTCTTTTTGGTATCTTGGACTGAAAACAGCTGTGAGGGTGAAAAAATCTAATACGGAAAAATTTCATACAATTACTTGCCTTGGAAAATATATATTTTTAAAAAATGACTGAATACAAGCTTGTTTCTAACCCTCCAGCACTTTTATCAGGGTGCTGTATGGGCTGAGGGTTTGCTGGGGGCAGCTACTTTATCAGGTCCCAGGTACGTTTAAAGGCCTCTCTTTGTCCCCTTTATTCCATGGTGGAATTAGTTTGTATTGTTTCACCAGAAGCTGTGTCTGTAAGCAGAAGGTGGTGGTTGTGCCACGGCCCAGGAAAAAGACAGGCTGAATGTCGCTTTGAGGAAACTCAGATCTTGCCTCCAGTAAGGAGAGTTCATGGCTCTGCTCTCACCACAGCTCTTAAATCACCGCTGGGCTTTGCAAGGAGTTCACAGCAGAATAACTGTGAAATCATGGCTCTGAATTGATCCTGTGGGCTGGGATGTTGGACCCTGCCTGGGGAAGCTATTGATTCTCAACACACAGCCTCAGAGGATGGGGAGGTGGTGTGATCCATACTGCTGTGCTCTTTCCTCCCTCACACAGGTTATGACCATTGTGACACAGGGTCACAGTTCTTCTCCATGGTAGCTGGGTTACCTTGGTCCTTACTGCTGCAGAATGGCAAAGTTGGAGTCTGCACCTCCTGACATTTCTACTTCTGCTTCTCCTCTTTGCCTGCTTGTATTGGCTTTGTGGTCACTTTTAGCCATGTCAGCACATTGAAAATTGCTGACAGTAAACACCAAAGGCATGCGTGCATGCTACTGAAAAAAAAGAAACAATCACAAGGAAAACAGCCTTGGGTAAACAGTGGATTTGCTCCCTGTTAAATGTTCACAGCTTCACACAGAGCCTGAAGCCTCTTACTAAATACAGGGCTTGGAATTTTGTTTTTAAAGGACATTGATACAGCCTGTGACACTGCTCGATTTTCCATGTGACTTTTGGTATATGCAGTAGGAGAGAGGTTCATCCTGCATGGTACTGTACAGAACAGGAGAAATATGAAGACTTCCAAGAAGAACAGCAGCCGTAGGCATGCGGGATCCTGGATTTTGTGTCAGGAAATTTGGCTGTCCATCCACAAGACAGCCTGGGGATCAAAGAGGGACACACAGGTCTGATGCTCTGTGCCGTCACTGTCATGCCCACCTTCAGGAAGGTGAATGATGTAATGTGCAGATCAGCGTTAAACGCTGTGCACTGCAGCAGGCCTGAATTTTCTACAGATTAAATGCTGGGACAGGGAGGGCAGAAAAAGGTGCATCCTTGGGCTCATCCAGGGCCATGTAGACTGGGGAAACGTGCTTCTTTTGTAAGTACCTGAGCGCATCCCAATATTTGATAGTATTGCCAGGGTATCCCCATGTTCCTGCAGCTCTCCTGTGGGTTCAGCATGGCCTGGTTAGCTGTCAGGCATGGAGCTGAGGAGCTGGAGTCTGCTTCTGCCAAGCTTGCCTAGGTGCTGCACGGGTCCGTGGAATTGGCCACAAAGCCCAGAGCCCAGCTTTGAGCTGCGTGTTGCCAGCAGCTGGGCTCAGCTTACCGAGTGCAGGGAGGAGCAGGCTGGACTCAATCAAAAACTGATTTTTGCTGGGAGTGCATTGCTATTTTTATAGTTTACCCAGCTGCTTTGGAGCCATTACAGCTGTCTGAAGCAGTCATAGTGCACTCCTTGGAAACACTCATCCTGCCTGGCATTGTCCAACCTCAGAGCTATGTCCACCTCTTCAGAGGCTCTCATCAACAGCCACTTACCCATCCATGAGAAGTTCCAGCAACATGGGCACTGCCATGGAGGGTGATCCCAGAGCTGCCTTCCTCTTTGCTTTGCACCAGAAATGGTACAGGATGCAGATGAGAAGATCTGCAAGCTGGACCAGAAACATATAGATAAAACACAGGTTAGAGTCCCATTTCTCCAAAGTTAAAAGACAGTTTGTTAGTGGAAATTATTAATTATTCTGCCATCAGATGATGCAGTTAGGATTTGGAGCTGATCTATATTAATGAAAGGAATGAGAAGGAGGTGTCTTTACAAACAAATTGTGGGCCTGCTGGTAGATAAACCCAGATACTGATAGGTGAAAGAAGCAATGGGAGGAACCGTAAATTCCATAGGAATTCCACTAATTGACACAGACTGTTGCTCCTCCAAGGCCGTGCTAAATTCCTGGACTTTAAGAAAAAGAACAGAGACACAAATAAAAAGAAGGGGGGAGGGATACACATTAGAAGGGGGCCTGTATTAGGTGCTTTGGGAAGCCCATACCTCTCAAGTACCTCAACCGATAGGGAAAGAGTATGATGTGGCTGGGAAATTAGGATAAAAAGGAGGCTGCGTCCTCTAGCAATTTGAAAGATCCCAGGATAATGCCCCATGGCCTCTTCCTTTAATTAGAATAAAGTTACAGGACTCCTCTGTCTCCTTTTTGGACTTAAAACCTCTGACATCGAGGATTAATTTTCCTGACATTAAGAATATCTAATTAAGAAGATGGTTTCTAAACTCAGTTTAAATTTGGTGTGGTCTCATTCATGCCTGTCAGCCATGCTGCAGTTTAGTATGAGCTAGTCCAAGCTGGCTTCAATCTCTGCTTTAGGCTGAATTAAAGAAAGATAATCCAAAGCTAATGGAGTCCTTACTGCCTTCCCAGCTCAAGGTAAAATGCCATGAGAAGCAGTTGCTGGAAGCTGGGTAAAGAGATCAATATTAGGGGAAAAGTCAAGGGTTAGGGGGATTTGTCTTCGTGTTGTGTGTGTGCTGCTGCCTGCGTGAGCCAACAGGCTTGGCAGAGGCTGCTCTTCCTGCCTGTGAGTAGGGGATGCTCTGCCCTGAGCACTGTGTAGGCAAGGAATAAACCAACCAAAATTATTGACACCAGAGACTACATTAAATCCCTGCTGTAAAGTTCCCTGCACTGGAACCCCAAATATTTCTTAAAGAATTCCTAGGTGGAGGCTGACATATACTGACTAATTTTGTAAATCTTGCATTAGAAAGGGGGTTGTACATTGGAGAGCCTTCTGCTATATTTAGAATGAAACTCCGTGCTCCCACTGTCAGGATGGGAGCTTAATTACAGTGTGCTGCAAACTTTGCTTTTGTGAAGGATATTTTTCTGCACTGCTTGCTTCAAAAAGCACAGTTTTGCTGCTATTTTTATGATGCTTTTGCAACAGTAGCAGGACTTAAAATGGGTTAGGTGAAGCTTGAGAAGGATTCTCTGACAAAACCAGCGATAGTATCTGTGTGGTTCCCAGTGTGGAACTTCTCACCAGCTGAAATGAATCAATGTCAGGAGGAAGTTGTGGCGGGTTGCTGTTGCTTTTTTCCCACCTCACTTTTTACTTTTTCCCCCCCTTACTGTAATTTGCAATTTGCTTTTTTATTAGACACCAAATTATCTGCTCAGACTTTTAACATGGATTCATATTTGCTGCTTATGAGTGGGTAGCTACTAGGGGATTGCAATAGAAAAATAGAACTAGTAAGTTTAGCAAGTTTTACATCCAAAATCAATGAAAAGGTGCACATGATTCAGCCTCCCTGCCTTAAGAGATAGCTGCTATTTGCTTACAAGCATTGCCAAGCTCTAAGGAGACTTTTGTCCTTGTCATGGAATTGGGATGCCTTGTGCAGAGGCCAGCATGCTTTGCTGCAGGGAGTAGTGTTGTGTGGTGTGGTGGTGGTCGAGAGCATTTGGGGTGGGTGTTGGACATGAACAGCAAAGGAACTTAAGGCTGCAGAAAGAAATGTTTAGAAAACAGAAAACGAGGAAGATTTAGGGGAGATGGGGACTGGGTGGTCTGTGTTTGTTTTTTCTTAAGGACTCTTTTCCTCATTCGGAGGAGTTGTTATCTGTCTCCTTGAGCTGTGTGTGCATACAAGGTAACTTGTGGAGGGAAAGAGTTTTAGTTTAAGCAGCATAAAAAACTTGACCTCTCCCCAGACAGTGCTGTGTCGAGGGATACATATTTCTTACTTGGGTGGCACAGTTTGCATAATCCTGCGTGTTGCTGAGGGTAAGGATTACAGGCTAAATTATATTGGCACCTTTCAGAAACTTCTCAAATACGATGCAGGACTGAGTTCCCATTAGAGTTACTCCAAGAACTCTGCATCACTGCTGTTAGTATTCTACTGCAGGAGAAGGTTTCAGTGTTTTGCACCAGTCAGATGCTGGGGGAAGTAAAGCAGAGCCAAGGTATGCTGAGCTGTCTGGTCAAACAAAGGAATTTGAAAGTCCAAATTCACTCTGCACCTAGGAAAAGATTCCCTAAAGAAACAAAGTAATTCAAAGTGAGCAGCATCTGCCCAACTTTTTTAAAAATTATTTTAACATTGATTAAAGCTGTCATGAAGTGGAAAAATACCCATTTTTTAATGGTAGCAGAGAAGTTTTCTAGAAAATATTAATTTGTCAACGTGTTACTCTGAAAAGTAAATATGATATAACCTGCTAGAAAAAAAATTATTTTCACTTCCACAAATAGTAATGTAAATGTTAAATTTGCTTATATTTCCCCTCCTTGGTTTTTAAAAGGAAAATAAAATAATTGGCCAGATGTCTTTGAGATTTGATGATCGATTACACAGTACAGAAGCTTGACACCTGCTACAAAGTCTTCTTTCTGCAAAAGCTTTTATAATGTAACAATATAAATTCATCTGTCTAGGGTAAACTGTTTCCTATTCCCATGGGACTTTCACACGGTGTAAGGATTCTACTGAGACTGCTCACCCGATGAGCAGAAAATGTACACAGGTGGCATTTGCAAAATCCCAGAAGAGAGAAACTCTAGTTGGAAATAACAATAATTTAAAACATTTTAAATTTAGCCAGAGCCATTCTCAAAGACATTCCAGCAGTTTACTAGAAAATTACTGCTACAATAATAAACAACCTCAATGGCTGGGCATGAGTTAAATAATTCAGGATCAGGAGGTGGTATTTTGCCTGTGTGATCTGTTTCTTGGCTTTAAGAGTATCATGGCTGCCCTCCCATGAGGAGGGTGCTCATTTCCTATAGGAAGGATGAAAAGCTTCCTCACTTTCTGAAATACTGAAGGCCCCTCAGTTTCCAGAAACTCGCCTGAGTAGAGCTGCTCTCTGAAATTCTAACAAATAAACCTCACTTGTCCCTGCTTTCCCTGTGATTTGGGACTCTTGGCTCAAGCAATACTTTGCACAGTGAAGGAAAGAATTTGTTCAGATGAATTTATTAATTATGGGTCAGATTTTGACATTCCAGTTCTACGACAATGTAAAAACAAAGCCAAGACCTTTATAATTCTGGTTTTCTTTATTGACAGTGTGCCAAAACAAAGTGGCATCATTTGGGAAAGTAGAATGAATATTTTGCCTAAAACAACTCTGATGTGTTTATGTTTCTTTAAACATAATCTAAGATGTTAAAATTCTTTCTGTCAGTGAGATCTAGGCATTAGTCTTTACACAATTCTTGCTGCAGTTAAGAACTACATAACAGTCTGATTGTTATGGATAAAAATAATAAACTAGTAAGGATTAACAGAATATTTGTCTACAAAAAAGGAGACAAAAAGGTTGTCTTGTCTTTCTGTGGAATGTGTAGAGAAAAGCTCTTCAACAGAGACCAAAACCTCTGGAAGGGAACAGATTGAAATGGTTGATTTAGTGTAGCTTAATAGAATAAGTGTTTTGAGTAATACCTTCCCCAGGTCATTAAGTAAATGGTAAAGCAGAGTTTCTTTGCTATAGGCTGTTCTATTGCCATGAAGGCACTTCTGTGAATTTGAGTGCTTGTTGCTGAGTGACTTACTGAAGCAGACTGGGCAAAGGGCTTCATACACAGAACATTTTTACCTCCTGTTGGTCTCTTCCATCCCATCTCTTCTCTTTAAAGGTCCTGTAACAACTCTGCATTAGGGGTAGTTTTAAGTGAGGATTCTGTGATTTATTTTTTTAACTCCTTACTCCTAGTCCTGGTGTCAGTATGCTCCTTTAAGGAGAGCTGTATCAGTGCCATTCATTCTCTCTTTAATGTATTGCTACTTCATTGCAAGGTTACTGCTGGCACTTCAGGGCTTGGTCTAGCAGGAATGGCCAAGAGGAAAACAGACACCTTGAGACCTTCTGTTCTCCAGCTCCAGTGAGAAGTGTAGATGGGTGGAAAGGAGAAATAGGGAAGCGCTGGAGAGAATGTTGCTCTGTCTGCCTCCTTCCTCCTATAAACGGTAGTGCTGGAAACTTCAGTCTGCGTGTAAGTCTTTCCATCTGAGACAAAAATTATGGCAGGTCTGGCTTAAAAGTAGCTTTCAATCATCTCCTCTTCCTAGACCCTAATGCAGTGGCAGCCAGGCTCTGGTTTCACAACACACCCACCATGGACCTCGGGAAGCCGAGAGGCCCGAAGGACCTGTTACTGTAACAAGTTTATCAGACCCTAAGTTTGATTGGGTAAATTAAATCAGGTAAATATGTAGCTGTCCAGCCTGTAAACATCATGAAGTGTATAATGTATAATATATGATGGGGTAAGCCACCAATAGCTGGGCAAAGGCCCAGCAAATGCCAGGACAGCCATGCAGGATATTCCCTGCCCTGAGCCTGGGCACAGCCTCTTGGCAGAGCCCCAGACACAAGAGAGCTTGTCCAGGTAGGGGCTGCCCATGGGAGCCAAATGAGGGAGAGAAGAAAAAAGATATTCTCCTTTCTCTACCTTCTTAAAATCAGTGCTGGCTGATGTTCCTGTTATTACTGATACGTTTCAGGAATAAACATCAATAGGGGCTGAGGATGCAGAGCTAACATCAGCACAGCCTTTGTGTACTTTTGCTCCACAGGGTTTCCACTTCCCTCCTGCCACTTATTCTTCTGAGGAGACTTTTTTGACTAAGACAATATTAGGCTGCTTTGTTACTGGCTCTCTTTTTGTCAGTCTGCCAGCAGGAGATTCTTTGTAAGCTGGAATGAAGATAAAGTCCTGGAAGACAAAGTAATCAAAATGAGGCAGGGTGGAGGGGGCTACCCGACAAGTGGAACTCAAGTATTCCCTAACTTTGTGGCATTCACAGCTGGGTTGTGGTTGCAGCTGACACAAGTGACCTGGTTCCTAGTGGATCCAAGTCTTCAACCCTGTGTGTTACTTGTGAAATCTGCCAGCTTCCTGTCCTGGGGTCATTCTAGCCAGCAAGGAGCAGGAAGACAGAAGGTGCTGCAGGTATTAGCTGCCAAAATCAGGCAGCCCAAAAGGCTGCTCACTTGGCCTACCCATGATGTCTGTTGTGGTTGTGATTTGCAGCTGTTACTCAGGTAGGGGAGTTATGTGAAGTGTGGATCATAATCCAGAATTAGAATAATCACAGGACTATTTAAATTCTGGAAGTTCTGGTTTGGAGTGATCACTTGTTCAAATTACAATAATCCCTCAACTTTTATTGGAAGAGCTTCCAGGAAAGGCTTTGAACAGATTGTTTCTTTCACTCTGTACAACACTGCTGCTGATAGTTTCTGTGCTTGCTTCTGAAGGAGAAATGCAGGCCAAACAATGCAAAACTTGTCACTTCCATAGGCAGAACCAATACAGAATACACTAATACAGAAGTGCCAAGAGAAACATTATATTTGCCTGGATTTTTTTTTTCTTTTCTTGAAGCTTTCTACAAGATTTCCTTGGGTGAAACAGATGCAAACTAGATAGTTAGCCAAGAGATGAAATGTGTAGTGAACTTCCTCACACCGACATGCATCCACATCAGCACACATCCCTGTGAGCTCAGAGAGAGGAAGGAAGCTGTTACAGGAAAGGAAGTATGTGATGGTGTTTCCTATATAAGAACACTCTCACAGCATGTCCAAAGAAACATAAGCTGGAATTCTCTGGGCTACTGTAGAGCTGAAGTGACTTAGAGGGGGTTGGATACCTGTTCCATAGCTGGGTGAGGTTTCCTGTAGGCACCAGTGTTAATTGTCTATGAATAGCACGGCCTCTGAAAAATTACTTTGAAATACGAGTTTTAGGTTGACATCTGAGTTTTGATCTCTAAGTTACCCTTGCCAGTTACTGGAATTGCATTACTCTGATTTATTGAGTTATTTGCTTTATTGTTACCGCTAATAACCATTCCTCTGACTATCTAAATATGCCATAGAGAAAACAGAAAGTATATACTACTGGATGACCTTAAATCTACACTGTAGGATCTATAAATCCTGGTGTCTTAGGCCAAAGAAGGCAGTTGTTCCATTTAGTTGGTAGAAAAAAGCCCTGATCAGCCACAATCCTTTTTATAAGTGCCAATCCTTTCAATCTGCTGGCAGTGCTCGGGACACCAGAAGCATACTGAGAATGGTAATTGGTTTGCCCTGCTGACATGGGCACCAAGAAAAATTACCTTGCAGGCCAGATCTAGTCCTTATGGCACAGGTTGGCCATGCCCAGTCCTTAGCATCACTGCAACTGAAACACTTTGGCTCTGTCACACACTTTATTTGGGGAAGTACCAGAATCCACTTTGGAAATTATTTCAGTGAGGCATTTTAAGGTGAACCTGGCACTGTTTTCAGGTTTTTTTAAGTGCTGTACTATGAGTTACAGGATTCTGGGGAGATGGTTGAGATACAACACCAAAGGTTCCAGCATGAGACATGGCAGATGACCAAAAGTGGGGATATTTTCAGCTGTTGGAAACCAAACCAGCCTCCCTTGTCTGTCAGTAACACAAAGTCCATCAATCCCTAGTGTGCTTTCCAAATTCTGCCCCCTGGGCCACTCTCAGGGTGTTCTGCTATGTGCTTTCCAATAGCATCTAATTTGCCTCCATTCTTCAGGCTTCTTAAAGAGCCCAACCAAAACCACATGTAGTAAGCAGCTTCTGATGTAAGTTTATTAATGCTTGGGCATATCATAACATTCTCATTAGGTACCTTCAGTGAGGTACAACTGATGACTTGCCATTTTTGTGCACTGTTATGTGGCTGATTTTTGTGTGGTTAGTGACAGTGAATGCCAGTCTAATGTTGCTGATTTCAAGGCAGTGATTATTAATGCGAACTGGCAGGAACAAGAAACATTTCCAGAAATGTCTTTCGGTTTTGGGGTACCTGTTCAAAGGTACTTATGTGCAAAGGTCTAATGTTCAGAAGTCTGATACTTGGCATTTTTCAAACCTGGCTCCTTTATATGTGCAGATGAGACGAAGTTACTATTTGAACTGTTCTGGAAATGAAAATGTAAGTGGTTGCTTTTGGTGTTTTGGGGTTTTTTTTCCTCTCTTGTTTCTGTAACTGACAACCTTAAATTCCACTTCCCAGGCCAGTAAGTGTATCTTCTGTAGTGGAGCTTGTACTGACCCTACTCAGGACCTAGAAACCAAGATTGGAAGTGACAACCCCCATTCCTTACTCTTCTCACCTCCACTTTCTCTCACTGCCATTCCACTTCACAGAGGCAGAGTTCAGCCACTGCTGCTTGTAACCGAGTGCTTCCCTTGGAGGCCTGGGACTGCAAACAAAACACTTAGTCAGTGTGTGGTGGTTTCAATTCGTAATGATGAAACCTAGCTCCAGATTCTCCCTGCAGGAAATGAAGCAGGAAATGGCATCTTCTCCATTTCCTTTACCTCAGCATCACCCTGTGCATTTTCTGATGAGATGATACTACGGTTGAGGAACACTCAGGGGATTTTTTTCTTTCCCCTAGGTTTTTCTCCTGACAAATGTGGTGTCTGTCAGTCCTTCCATTTATTCCCCTTGAAAGTGTGAATTATAAGAATGTTCAGGTTTTTTATCTAAACAGATTACAGGCATTAAATGTATAGCAATTTATTACACTTTTCTTCCACAATATTGATTAATAGGAAACTATCTCTGTTGTGTAAACCTAGGTTCTAGGTTCCCGGAAAAAGCTATTTTATTCTGAGGAATGATCAACTTAAACAGTAAATGTATAATGCTGTCATGGTGCATTTTATTCAAAGGGGATGGGAAGAAGGAAATTCTTATTGCTTTAAACCTTATTGTGTTCTTTGTGCATTTCCTTGAGTCATATCTCGAAGATGGAAAACCAGTCAGTCCCTTCAGTGGTACCATTTCAAATCAAATAATGAAATTATTTTTTAAACAAGTAACAAGTATGTAATGTATGCCTTCAGGTAACTGAATCTTTAAAAACTGGTAGTAATTTCATTCTGAAATTAAAATCTCCATGGCAATTCATCTTCAGTAGCTCTGTCTACACATGTATTTTGTTACTTACACTAGTCTGTGTCAGAGAGCATGTGTGGTGTGGTCCTGGGCCAGCTCGGTGCCCAAGGAGGTTCTAGGCTGAAGGGAACAAGCAAAAACTGGAACTGACTGAAATGAGATGGGAGCTGGGGAGAGGCAGACCTTGAACAAGCTGAAGGGACCACTGGGTCCCTTCCTTGAATGCCAGGATATCTCCTTAGTGGTTCACCAGTGACATATGGGAAGACAAGGGGTGGCAGATCCTCTAGTTGCAGTGCTAGAGTTAAGAGAATGAAAATAACCTCCAGCACACCTTGTGTTATTTAACAGCCTATTCTGTCTTTCATGGTGTAGCTCCCTGTGCATCTCAAAGCTGAGGAATTGCAGATTATCAACTCACCAGCACGGTGGGGTATCAGGAGGCAGGAAAGCTTGTTGAGGAGTTCAAGGATAAGCAGTATTCCAGGATGCAAAAGGAGACAGAAAAGAGCCTCATCCCGTGTTGCAGTGGGATGACACACCACATGTGTAGGTGATTGTGAGATTGCAAAGCCCTTCTCTGACTGGAGCAAATGCTGATATTCTTTGTGGGATGCTGTGGCTAGACCTTCCCACAGGACTTCAGCTGCAACTTCCTCTGACTGCTGGATGTAAGCAAGTGTGAAATCTACCTTTCCTGTCAATCAGAGCTCCCCCAGTAACAGTGGAAGGACAAAACTAGCAGGATTCTTGGCAGTTTTGCTGCTGCCCATAGGGTACTGATTATCCTTAATGAGTCTTATTGATTTCACAGTGCAGCTTCTTGGGAACAGCAGAAGCCTGTCTGCAGACTCAGGAACACAAGCACATCAATGGGTCATATTTGGGAAGTTATCTGCAATCACAAGGACTGGGGTTTTTGTTCTTGTGCTGTTTGTTCAAATTAAAGGCTAGATTCTGCAGCAGTGGATGATTTGAAGAGCCATGTCCTTCCCCAGTCTCATCAGGAAATCATTCCACTTACCACTGGTGAGTAGGTGAGTGGGTTTCTCAAGCCCTCACATAAACTGTGTTCTCAGCTTCGAGAGAGTGAAGGAGTTATAATGTGACAAGAGCCTCTTGGGGATCTCTGGGTGTGATGCTTTCAAGACAGCCTGGTTTTTGTTTTGGTATTGGTTAGGCTCTGGCTGCTTCATTGCTCCACCCAGGACAATGGTGCTCTTTGCCCTGTCCTCTTAGTAACAATCTTTGTTCTAAGGTGTGGAAATTAAATCTCTAGATTCCAAGCCCTAACTGAAGAGCAGTGTGTGGAAGGATTCCCCCTTTACCTAGACGTTATGTCTCCAGCTCATCCTCCCCCCTGCCCCAGCTCTGGCGAGGAATGCCAGCAAAAACAAGTGCTGTTTGTTTGTTTGTGTGTTGCTGTAAAACTGAAAATAGGAAGGTTACTGTGCTTTTTTTTTTTTTTAATATAAACAAAACAAATGTTTCCCAGCACTTTTACCCTCTTGGTTTAAAGCTCATAATTTCTGTCAAAACACCCATCAGGCAGTCACTCTCTAACTAGTGGTACTCAGGCTGCCTGTGGCATCCTGTTGCCTGCCCTGAGTTTGGAGTCCTCAGGGGGTTTGCAGCTCCAAGAGTAATTTTAGAGCAGGAAAGGTGAGATTTTGGGATTAGCTCCATCCTCTCCCCAGAAGTTGTTTTCTTAAATTGTAAGAAAATAAATAAAGAAGCAGTCTCCCCTGCAGATAGCCCTTTTCAAACCCAGGCAATGCTTCTTCTCCCTGCCTTCCTTGCTGCAGTGTGGAGAATGGCAGTTTCCCTCAGTGGGAGTGGTGGCAGTCAGATGATATTCATCCTTCAGTAATCAGCTAATTGGCACAACCCTCTACCTTTCAGCCTGCACTTCTTAGCATCACACCAGATTTCTGACCTGTGAGAACTTTGCTTTGAAGGGACAGCTTGATCCTTAAGCCCCTTACCCAGGTGCCAGCCCTGGCTGGGGCAGTGGTTGGGAACTCTGGGCATGGGCTGGTGCCAGTTGTGTTCTGCTGGCCGTGTCCTTCTGCAGGGCAAATTTGCCCCACAGTGTTGGGAACTCAGCCCTGAGGAGGACAGGTTCACCCTCAAAGATTTTTCCCCTGATTCCCAGCTGTACACACAATCCCTTCCCTGCAGCATGGAAAGGAGAGGAAAGTTTTAGCTCCCCACAGTCTCGGAGCTGTGGAACACAACAAGGGGCAGGATGCCAAGCTTGCTGGCCTCATCTGGTATGGCAAATCCCCTTTTCCTAGGTTCCTGAGGGTAGCTGTGGCCACAAAAAGTGCTTGGAAAACTTTCCATAGCATTTGCAAAACCACCCTCTGACTGAGGCCATCTTACAGAGTCTGTTTAAAATTAAAGAAAAAAAATATAAAGTATAAAATGAAAACATTCCCTTGCTACCTCCTCTCCTTATCTTTCACTTAAAAGTAAAGGAAGTAGAACATTTTAAAGCAGCTTTGTTTCTATGGATTAAATGAATGGAAATGCTGCTTCTTTCTCCCTTGACTTTCTGCCCTTAGCCAGGTAAAGAGCAGGTCCATTGAAATATTGACTATCATTAGTCCAAGATTTGGATTTTTTTCATCTCTCAATGAAGCACAGATCTTTTTTTGGTTACCATCAGCCCTGTATCATAGCTGCTCCTATGTAACACTTCCCCTTTGATATGACAATGACTTTGTACAGCGGAAAAGACCTTTACCAGAGGAAGAATTGTTTCAAGATTTGATGAAGGGTAAAACAAAATTGGCAGCATATAATTTAAAAAAAAAAAAAAAAGAAAAAAGANAAAAAAAAAAAAAAAAAGAAGCGGGGGTGGGTGGGGGAGTAAAGAGAGCACACCTTGGCATGTGGATGAAGGGGGAAGGAACTCTGTGGAGGCAGGAGAGCATCGCCACCAGGCCAGCTTTAAAGCCCTCTGAAAAATGTGCAGTTGCTCTCCCCAGCTCACCCATTGACTTCCTCCTGCCCTCCACAGGCCTGGCTGCAGTGAAACCTCGTGTCTTCCTAGTGATGCTGAACCAAATCAGATTTTGCTTTTAGTTGTTCAATCAAATTTTCCTTCCTTGAGCTTAGAAGGCACACTTGGGACTTTATAGTAATTGCCTCCCCACGCTGAACTGCTGATACCTTTATTGGATTGGCATAGGGTTTCAGAGGACTGTGTTTAACATGCAGCGAGCCGCAGCAATGCAAACAGCTCCAGTGTTTAAACAAGCATCCATTAGTCCGGGAAACAAGACAGTGCCAGCCCATTTGGTGCTCTTTAGAGCTGGCAGCTTAAGAGGAAGGGTGCAGCAGGGTTTGCCGGGAGGGGGGGCAGGATGGGGGAGTCACAAATGCAGTGTCAGGAAAACAAGCAAAACATCTCTGTAGCTTTGTGAGAAATGAGCTGCGGAGGGGGGAACACTTGCGACTGGGGACATGTGCAAAGCTCATTAATATCTCATTATGTTCGAATTGCAGTCTCCCAGCAGATTGGCATTAATGTGTGATGTGCTAGAGGAAGGGGCTACAGGAGAGCAGTAGGGATATTTTAAGCAAGCTTCTTTTTTTTTTTTTTT
>VZRO01005855.1:209586-349113 GCA_013397915.1 Daphoenositta chrysoptera | reverse complement strand
TCCTTTACATTGAAGAAGCAGAAAAAAATAGCATGTGCCAGCAAACCATGATGTTTTGTGCATCAGCCCAATACAGTGCACTTCATCAAACAAGAACAGTGCTCAGTTGGACTTATCATAGTACCCGTTAGCATCTTTCAATATTTTCAGTAAACCTCTTTTATTTTCGGTACTGTTTAAGTCAGTTGTAAAATTTGTCTCAGCGTGAAACTTCCAACATTTAGCATATCAGCCCAGGATTAATTCTACCCACCCGCAGCTGGAAGGACTGGGGAGTCCAGGGGATACTTAGACATTTTTTTTCCCTCCCATAAGTTTGTAGGTAGAATGATGTCCAAAATACTTTTTCTCATGCTCCTATACTGAAATAGCTTTTGTTTTATCATTAACTGGAACACTGCAGTCATTAGCTTATCAGCTGATAAGCTGCAGTCATTAGCTTATCAACTGACATCAGTGCCTGTATTTGCTTCTGCAGGTCCACATAACATTTTTCTGATAAGATCCTGGCTGCCATGTTACTGGGAAAAGACCCATTAGTTTTAGGGCCAGTTATTCCTTGACTTTCTGTACCTGAACATATAAATCCTCTTAAAAAATAAAAGGCAAATCCCAACAATGGCTTATCCAAAGAAGATCCATCAAGGACTTTATGTAGCAGGAGCACCTCCCTGTGCTCCCAGTCGCTGAGTTGCCTGATTTATCTCCGTAAACTTTCATTGGGAAGGCTGAAATCACGAGAGGGACAGAGAATGTGCTTCTTCTGTGCTCTGCAGCACTGGGCTTTCATGAAGAAGTGTTTTACTAACATGTAGCAAGAAAACCTATGGATTTTACTTTCCTGCAGACACCTACTCATTCTGCAATTGCATACAAAACCCATTTTAATGGGTGCTGTATTGGAGGAGATGTTTATAGCCAAACTGTAGGAAGATCATTCTTCTTCAACTCCTTTTGTGCTACAAGAGCAAAACAACAGTTAAATTAGTCCTGACTCTTATGAAATGTTTGGAAGCCCATAGATCTTTGTTCAGGCTGAATACTATGTTTGAACTTTATTACCCAGGCTATTTATGTGTTTATCCTTCCTAGTAAACTTTCTTTTGCTTTTATGAAACAATATTGGAGCCCTCCAGTGGCCAAAGTAATCATTCTGAGGAATGGAGTTCAAGTTCTGCCAACGAGGTTGATTTTTTTTTTCCTTCCCTATTAAAAAATTAATTTGGTGATCTTTTTATATTCAGAATTTATGTGGAGTTAATTTGAGTCACAGCGTCATATGTGAAAAGTACGGAAAACTAGGAAAAATAAAAAATAGTCTCTTTGCCTTTCTAGGATCTCCATATATTTATTCTTCTGTATTTTCAAAAATTTAATAAGTTTATTGTTTAATTAAATTCTATTAGATTACATTTTTGGAGAGGATCCCGTTACACATACAAGGCAGAGAAAAGGCATTTTGAGTATCATGACAATTCACATTTCCTTAAGTGACTTTTATCAGTTCTGTGACTTTTTATCTATGATGTGACTGGTCTGTTCTCTAGCAAAACCTAATTTTTCAACACAACATCGCCATTTGTATCAGGGACCTTGGCACACTGAAGATTTTGGCCTCAAGGCTCTCTCGTCTGTGGCTCCTACTGGTGTCTTTCACTTTCCATGTGAAATAGAAACTCTCTGTATATGAAAAAATAGCTTTCAATTATATTGTGTGTACTGGATATTAATGAGAGGAGTTCTCTTTACAAAGGGTGTTGAGATTGTAACAGCTAAAATTGATTACTTATGCCTCCTCATGTTTGGTGTGCTAGTTATCACAGTTCTTCCTTCTTCCAAATTGTAATAACAGTCTTTCAGAACCCAAAATCAGATAGGCAAGTTTTGGTTGCATTGGAGCTGCAAGTTTTGGGAGGAGGCGGGGGATGAACAGGGGAAGAAGAGAAAGTATGGTCAATTGGTTATCTTCTGATAAGATGACCACAATCTGGCATTCAGTCCATGTTCAAAAAGCAGTAAAGCAAGGGATTAAGGTTGTTATTTTGCACCAACTCCTCTTTATCTAGGGGCTCCTAGAAATGAGTTTGTACCACACTGCATTGTATAGCTGCTTGCTTTGAAAAATCATATATTATCAACAAAATGCTTCATAACAAGAACATTGAAAATCTGGTAAAGGGAGGGTTCTGTTTGTTTTATTTTAGTAAAGACCTTCTAAGTCACATATCTTCTGCAGACACCTGGGTATAGGAACTGTTGTACTGGGTCATCTCAAAGGGGCATTTAGCCCAGCGTCCACTCACCAGTGAGCAAGCAGAGTGTAAGAAACAGAGCAGGCACAGTCAGCCTTTCCTGGCACATCTTCCAGCTGTCCCAGGTCTAAGAACCTCTTGCTGAGCCCATCTGTACACAGTTTGCTTTCGCAGCCACCTGCATATGTGGAGAAGCTTTCCTCTTGTTCCTGAAGAGTGGGGTGAAATGAGGAAAGCCAAGAAAACAGTTGTAGCATAAGCTGCTTGTTTGTGCTGAATATGGGGGGCATGTTATGCAAATTCCTCTCATCGGCGGTAGCTGGAATTCCTGGAGCAACCCTAGGCTTTGTCTCCTTTCATGTTTTCCATGTGAGTTTGAAAATTGCTGGAGGAGATGAATGCCCTGCTCCAATTGACTTTTTGAGGAAACCGCTAATGAGGGCAGTTTTTTCTCATGGCTTTATTCGAGACCCGTAAACACCAGCAGAGCTGGGAAGGAAGAAGTCGGAAAGATGGGGAGAGGCTGTTTGCAGCATAAGAGCGTGCACTGGGCAAGCAGAGGCCCTGTACTGTCACAAGGAGGGCTCATGCTCTCAGGCTGCCTTGCCTTCTGCAGCCACAAAACTTGAGGCTGCACAAGGCTCGTGCTATGAGGCTGTGAGATCTGAACTGGGACAGGAGAGGGGAAAAGATGGGACTGTGCAAGGGGGCAGCAAATGTTTCCCACCTGCCTGATGCACGTTTCATACCCAGCTCCCGGCAGCCTCACGTCACGGCACAGATCTGCAATGGCATCTTGCCACTTGTTTGTCACAGCCTCCTCCGATCACTGCTGCCACCCCGGTGAGAGCTCCAGCTCCAGCAGAGCACTGGGACAGCAGAGGAGGCAGGGACCGGTTGTACCTCTTAGCACGAGAGCAGCTTTATCCCCAGTGGGGACTCCTGTGTGCCTACCTTTACTAGGAGAGGTTGGAGCCAGGAATGCCAGAGCACACAGGCTGTGTGCAGCCCTGCTGTGCTGGGTCCAAGAGGAGAATCTCTGCAGTTCTGTGGTGTAGTCTGAATCCTTGTGGTTTGAACCTCTGCTCCACAGTGACTACCTGGGGAGATGGCATTCCCAAGAAGGGTGCTGTGCCCTGTTGTGTTCCCCCACAGCTCCTTAGGGAGCCTTTTACCTGGGGCCCACTTAGTAGTTCTCTGTTTGGTAACATTTCCGTGCCCTGTATGGAGAGAACTTTGTTGGGTAGGTTATGCTGTTGTACAGAGGCATCAGGAACACTCAATTGGAAAAATATCTGCTTTAGTTCCAGGCATTGCAGTCCTTTCTCATTAGCAGGGAGAGGAGAAGGCTGCCACTACTTTACTGATGAGTCAGGAAAATCCTCTATGTTTACAGCATTGAATGTTTCTAATATGATTATTGCAGGTCTGAATTTGGAGTTTGGCAATATCAGAAAGCTTTTGCGTTTTGGAAAAAAATAATTAAAGAAAATAGTAATGAGTTATGTCCCCAGATATAATGAAATCAAGGTCCCTGCAAATGCTACAGCCATCAGGACCCACACTATTCAAGGTTGTTCTTGGCCTCGTGTCATCCACCTGGCATTGAAAAAAAGTCAGTCTCAGGCAGCTGTGCATTTTAAAGCTGGGCCCTTAATGTAATTCTGAAATATGCTAATTGCCAGGCTTTTATTTTCATTTGACTGTTTTGAAAAGCTTAGAAGAAAGGAGGAAAAATAAAGGAGTATTGTAAATAGCCCTAGGAAAAACCTCAACCTGCTGCCCATGTAATTTCCTTTAAAAACAAATTTCGTACTATGGAAACTATCACACAGCAGATTTGCACACAATCCTTTATGCCCGATATCTACATGATTTTATATAATTTCTTTATCATGTTTGCTCATTGTTATAGTTGTTACTAAGGTTACTATACCTGTCATTAAAGAAGGAAGAAGTGCTCGCTTACCCCAAAGCTTGTCTATGGTTCCCTGTGTGTCTAATTAAAAATACTTTTTTTTTTCACTCTCTATAGACTTTGCTTAGACCATCATGGTTGTAACACTGCTTACTGTTTAGCTGGGATTTAAACTGACAGTTCCTCCTGCTAGCTCTCCCCTTCTCCTTGCCTCTCTTAAATAACCCAGAAGTGATTGAACATGTAAGTTAATTACTAAGCAAGAACTTGGAGCTGCACGACCTGCTTTGCCTTGGCAAGGCAAGAAAGTAACCCTCTTTCCAAGAGCAAATGGAGTATCATTATTATAGGCCGGACTAGGAAGATTTTAAGCTTGTTTTCTTAAGAGTTTAGAGGAACAAAACTGAAGCCTCTGGAAATGAAATTGGGGGAAAGACCCAACCCACGCAGACAGAAATCTTTATTAAACACAGATGTCAACAGCAGTAACATGTAATTAGTGCCCTAATTGTGACTGGGCAAATAACAGAGGCTTGGGGAGGGTCCAGATGGAGGCATCTAACTGTAGATGTGTCTTTTTCTGCTGGTTACCAGGGCTCTCTTTAAGATCAGTGAAAAGAAAAAGACACTTCTGGAGCATGATTTATGTTATTCCCATCTCAGCCTGGTATAGGGGATATGAATTGCATTCTTAAGACTGAAGTGACTTGACCTGGTTTTGCCCGCACCTTTCTTATGGTGCCTACAATAGTTCCCAGATTCTGTGTCTTGTTCATAGCTCCTGTACACACCCCTTCTTTTTCCTGAATAAGAAAAAAAAGGAGACACAAAAGCACATTGATCTGACGTGATATAAGATATTTTGTATTCCCATTGGCTGGGGACAGGATTTGGGAGATTTGAGTCCAATTCTAACCTTGCCACTGACTTAATATACAGCTTAGGCAGCTGCCTGCTCTGTTTTCTGAAGTGAAATTTAGAGGTTTAATGTCTGTTTGCATCTGAATGACAGCATTTAAGAGATAAATGATGGTCGAGGGGGTTGACACACAGGCTTATTTTTCTTTTTAGATTCATCTCACCTATGTTTTTCTGAGACCAAAATCCACATAATTCTGGTAGTAGCCCAAGAGTACTGTATCTTCAGACTAACAAATTAAAAGCACATAGTACTAGGTAGCTTATTATTCCTACAATAGGAGAAAAATGAGGGAAGGAGAAGTCTTTTAAAAAGGAAAATAAGACTAATGGAAGCCCATTATATGAATTCACACTGGCTTATAATGCATTTCTATGGCTTATCTAATATCAAACTGATGTCTAGTGCTTCAGACCTTCAAGGGGTTTAGGAAAGAACTGTAGTGTTCTCTGTGACTGGGTCTTTACCTACAACAACAAGTGCTTTTTGGTCTGGCGTTTATTTAGCACTGTTAAGGGTTCAAACCTTCAGTGCTGAATGGGACTTGAAGTCTAAATTTAATTTTAATTAGCTGTTAATATCTTCTTAGTATGCATAGATTGGTGAGATTAAAACCCATGTTGAGTATCATGGGCAGTGACTACATGTGCATGTGGGCACTTGTGTGGGAAAACCAGGGCTTTTTTTTTTTTTTTTTGGACGGAAAAGGAAAAAAGTAAAAAAAACCCAAAATACGGTGTTGTGTACACTGGGAATGTACAGACATCTATAGCATTATGAGTTGCAATTCCTTCCGTGGGAGGGCTGTTCTCAAAATACACAAGTAGATAAAAGTGCCTGGTTGTAATGGGGTGCATGGCCACAACTAACCGGGAACGTGACCTGTTTGGCAGAACACTGCCCACCTTTCTCCTGGTAATCTTTTTGGTTTGTGTGGAGAGATCGCAAAGCCTTACACACCTCTGGCATTTGGGAATCTTCCTGCCATTGCTGCCATGAGTTCAATACTGTGTATGTATATCCAGAGTAAGATGGGAGAGAGGAGAAGGTTTATCCTGGGTTGGAGACAGCTGCTGTATATTAAATAAAGAAGGTAAGACCTGAGCAAAGGTCTTGGTCTGATGTTGTCATTCATTGCATAAACCATTCTTTGTATTTTAGGTTGCTTAGTGTACTCAAGGTGAAGCATATGCTAAATATTGTGCTGAATCAGGGCCTTCATTTGCTTAAAATCTTTTTCTTTACACTTCATCAGTAGACTTAAACAGTACATTTGCAGTTGATGCCACACAGCAGGTCCAGCCTTGTGAGTCTGTGACTCTGGTAATTGCTGGGAGCTGGGAGACCAGACATGTGCTTTTCCATTAGTTGTGCTGTGTGCCTTTGTGGGACCTGAGGTCAGTTTGAGGTGAAGGTACTGAGGCCACAAAGAGCTAAAGTTTGTATGGTTTACTTGGCCATATTTAGGGCAAATCTGCTGTTCAGTGCTGTCTGGCTGTTAGCCCATGGCAAATAGCTCTCAAACTGTGCTCAGAATAATTCGGAATATATTTGGGACATCCTATACAGTCTTTTGAGTCCTTGAGTCTTCACAGATCTTCAGTCATCCTGCATTTTTTTTTTTCCAGTACTGTCTATATCTTGCATTGAAACCAAAAAATAAATGCAAAGAGTTGTTCCATCAGACATAGTGCCTATGTCTGAAGAAATTTTGCTGCAGAAGAAATGACCTTATCAATGTGCCCCTGATTCCTAGTGAACTTAAGGGGATTCACCCTGGGTGTGTTCAAAGTAAGGTTGGATGGGGCCCTAAACAACCTGGTCTGGGAGTGTTATCCCTGCCCATGGGAGGGGTATTGGAACAGGACACTCTTTAAAGTCCCTTCCAACCCAGACCTTTCTGTGGTTCTGTGACCTGAGGGTTTCAGCATCTTTCAGGATTGAGCCATGGGTTTTGTCCAGGAGTCTTTCAAAACTGCTGCTGCCTGTGTTCTTTTAAAGAGATATGCAAAGTCAAGACAAACAACCAGTTCCTGCATTGCTCTTCTTTCCTAGAGATGGATCAAGCTGATTGTGTTGATCAGGGAATTGTTTCACTGAAGGAAAAACAAAACATCTTTTCTATTTTGCGATTTTCAGTTATTTGATTTTATTATTTATTTTTTAAATGGTCAGTAGCTTAGCACAAATTTATTTCCAAACTCATCTGTCCCATATTGGATTTTTTCCTTTCCCCAAAAGACGTCTCATTACTATGGAAACAATTAAAATGTAGAAAAAATACAAGAATTAATTACCATGCAAAGGATTCATTTCCTTCCCCTCCCCCATGCTTGGGTCTCCTTTGCAATGCTTACTGTATTGTTAGTAGTTCAACCTGTACTTAGATAACCTGCACCCTTCTAAAGGTATTTGTCTTTGCAGAAAAATCTTCAGCTGACCTATGTCCTCAGCCAAGCTGCCCATTCAGGCACAGGGAACAGATAGGGAAGAGGAGGCTAAACTCACCATTTTGTTTGCAGCACAGTATAACTGATTCCCAAGATTTTTCTTTTAATGTGTTAGTTGTGGAAATCTGTTGATTTGATATTTAAATTATTTTCAAGTGGAAGTTTCATTTATGATGTTACCCCAAGAGGGTGACTAAAATGTGTGGGCTTGAACAGGTACAATGTATAGACTATGTGGCTCTTCTTTCCTTCCTTTTCCAATTTGCTTCAAAAAGCATGAACTTGAACTTAGTCATGTGGAAGAATCCCTGAAATTACTTAGCCCACATTGATTGGAGGAACTGGAAGGTGCTGCTTCATGCACCTATGGAATAAGTAGCTGTCTTGCCATGAGGTGATGTGTGTTGGGAGTTAACACCAGTGATATGAATGGAAGACAACTGTACCATTTCTGAGTTCAGCCTTCTGTCAGCTTGCTCTCTGTCTTCTAGAGATCATGCACTAGACAGGCTTTGGTAATAAAAGAGATCCAATAGAAACTCATAGTCCATGGAAACCTATGGTGTCAGCAGGGGAGTACTGTCATGCCTCTACCATCTCTTCTGGTTCATTCTTCAGAGTTTCTCCAAGAATGTTCTGGAGTAATATATTATGTCTGTAGATTGTGCCATGGCAGTATTTTGCAAGCAGCTGGAAGGTAATTTGCTTGCCCTAAGCATAGGAAGGGCTTTTCCCTTACATCACTTAGACAAGGTTTTAGTCTGTCAGTTCTGAAGTCAGGAACAGAGCTCACATCCTACTGGTGCTTTAATGACCAGGAAAGCAGAGGCTGTGTCACACAACTGCTCCTCCTTTGCAGAGGACAGGAATGCTTTCGTGTCCCACATACCCCTTTGCAAGGCAGGCAGGATGCCAACAGCATATTTCACTAGCCTGCTACGACTTGTGCTCATCCAAGGAAGAACTGGGACAAGATTTTCCCCAGGAAACCATTCTTAGTGTCAAATACACAGTTTAAAGAGCTACTGAGTAGCTCTGGTGCATGTGCAACAACACTGGGTGTGTTGTTTTGCAGCTTCGTAGTTTAAAACACAAGAGGTTCCTGCATTTCTTTTCTACCCTGATTTGTACGAGTTCTTTGGGAGGCACAGCTTTAATAATCTCCAGTGTCTCCTTTTTAGCATTAGCCTGTCTTCTGTCCAGATACAAAGCAGATCGGAAATGTTTTCCAATGGTGAAGACTTATCAGAACAACTCCCAGACAAGTCAGTTGGAGGCTGCCTGACTAAATCCTCATAACACACCCTGAAAATGCAGCCCATGCCATCTGCATGGACAATTTCAGAAAGAGCAGAGCTCGGCTGCTGGGTGCAAGAGGCAGGAGTAGGCACTGCCAGCTCAGCAGTTCAGCTTGCAGTCTCTTAGCACCTTCACTAAGACTTTTGCACAAATGGAGCAGTGCTGGCACTCCCAAAGCAATGGGGTTACTGCTTTGCCAGTGTTTAGCCTATTGGGCTGAAGCAGGATTAAATTAGATGGATCTGAAGAGGAACAGATCATACACACACGTAGATCATACACTTGGGCAGGAAGGCTCTTTGACAGTGATAACAGCATTCCATCCATTAAATAATTTGTGCTTTAAAGTTCAGTTAAACTTGCCGTGCAATGTCTTTGCACTCAGTTTTTCTCAAGCTGCTTTAGCACACACCAGTATCCTTACCTGGCTGACCGAGGGCAGGTGGAGTCACAGCATTTGCCTGCTTTGACTTCACCAGTGCTGTTGCTATTTTGTTCTCATGGAGTGCCTTTTTGTTACCCTTCTTCCCTGTTCTCTGCTTGATCTCCCAGTGTGATCCAGTTCCTGCTGGTGGCTGGGGCCCTGACAGCTGGCTGGGGCAGGCAGCTCTGGCAAGGGGCCTGTGCTGCCAGCTTTACATCCAGGCATGGCAACTTTTTACTCTCACTCTTCAGAGAGAAACCCTTCCTGTCTGACCGGCTGAAATGTGAGGAAGTATATTGTTTTCTTCCCTGTTAGCTCTTGCAGGTTTAACCAGTGCCTTGATCATCATTTTACTATTACTGCAAGGCGTTTTGTTCTTCCAGTGACTGATGGCAAAACCAAGGGTGATGACAGGAGTTCCCTGCAGCCCTTTGCGGGGTAAGGGGCAAAAGGTTGACCCCTTCCCTGGGGCAGAGGTTACTCTGTGAGCCTGCAGAGTTGAACAAGTTACTGGCTAGGTTGGCAGGATGAGCTTTTACCAACTTCAGACAGATTTCACGTGAATTTCCTGCATATTTGAAACATTGCCCTGGCCAACAAGAGCTGGACAGCCAGGCCTAGCATGGAAGAACACAGCATGTGCTTTAAATGAGCAGTTGTGCTCCAAAATCAATCTGCTATGTCAGGCTTCATCCTGTGAGTTAGCAGGCATCAGTGCCATGCTTTCAGCAGCATGAGGAAATTCAAATAGTAGGGGAGCGGCTGGATGCATGAAATACTTTCATTTGTGGGAAGTGGTGATATGTAACTCACCTCCACTTTGCTTTGCTTCTTGCCTGAGTTCAGCTCCAACGGGGGTTTTTGAAAGGCTGTCCTGTGCTCCCCACCACCTCTGCAGGACGCTGGAGCAAGTGTCATTGGGAGGCCACTATGGAGCTGGTAGACTTAAAACAGTGGTGACAAGATGTGGCTGTACCTCAGGCAGTGGTACTCTGACAACACTGACTTTAGAATGGCAGCGTCAGAGGTGATACAGCAAGGAGGTGTGTGCAAAAAATCCTTTCAAATGTTGCAGCTGAATTGCTGGCATGCAAATGGCAATGCTGATTATTCCTTACTGATCTCAGATGCTGTCAAGTCCACTTGCTTAGTGTCACTTCACAGCCACCCCTGGGACAATTCCTGAATTGTTGATAGGATTTGAGTGCAGCACAAGAAGTTAAGTAGCAAACTTGACTCAGTTGTCAGGGTGCAGGCTGAAGATTGCTGAATTGGGGTGGTGTTTGGCAGAGCTCATGGTAAGTACTCCCAGTTGGAGGTAAGAACTATCAAGATCTGTCTGGAGAAGTTCTAGGAGTAGAAGGGGTAGGGCAAACTCAGGAATAGACACAATGATGGAAGGGAGAGGAGAAACCCTGGAGGAAGGGCCAAGACTTGAATTCATTTCATGGAAAGGAACTGAATGTCATGATGACAGGTGGGTCGGATTGATTCAACATGAATTCAATTTTTAAAGGAGCCACAGAAGAGCATGTGGAGAAGATGATAACCCTTGTTTTTTGTAAACTTGCGTATTCTCTGAGGATGATGGACTTTGGGCTTTGGCTAATTTCTCTGCTTTCCCACAGGGAGCAAAGATAGCTCCAGAGCAGGGCAAGTTCCAGCAGAGCTGGGGAGCCAAGTGGACCAGACCTCTCAGAATTGTTGCCTTTGTCTTGAAAGGAAGTGGCTAGAGCTGCCCTAGGGAGAGGAAAGTTAGTGGCTACATGTAGCTGGTACACAAAAACATCTGTAAAAGTGATATCAGCCTCATCTGTAGGCTCACAGAGGAGAAGTGGACCTGTGTTAGACCTTGTGAATTGTGTCCAGCTTCTACTGGCACAGGGAGAATTTAGCCTCTCGGCTTCCCCACCTCCCCCTGTTTTTTGTGTTGGGGTTTTTTTAAGGAGCAATGAAAGGACTATTCTGCTGCCACAGCCCCAGTCACTCCCCATGGATGACTGGAGCAGCCGCCCACCAAAGGCAGCTCCACGGTGGAGGATGGGCTGGCGAGTGGCTCGGCTGTTGCTATAACAACCGTACCTCTGTCTCATTTCTTTTGAAAAATGAATTGCTGCTGGTGAGATGAAGCGGAGCAGCTTCTCCTCACAGATGAAAGCCCTGCCGACAGCCTCCACACACTCTTGTTTATCTATTGGGTCTGTCACGGCATGTCCGAGAAGCTCTGCCGAGGATTTCAGGATGGGTTGGATTAGATTGTTTGGGTCGCTGTGTGTTTGCGTGCATGGCCTCTGTCCCCCTGCCTGTCCTCCAGTTGAAAGGCATTTGAAAAGTCAACCTGCCAAATTTGACCTTTTCTCACTCTGTAACTGGAGTGCTTTCTATGCTTTCTCCAAAAGCATAAAAAGAATCGAGAGTCCTGCTTCACCCTCTTTTGCTTTGGGGTAGAAAACTGCTGTGAAGATCCATCAGCCAAATATTTTGCGTGAATAAAGCTAAAGGCGTACGAAGCTGGCAAGGGGGTTGTTTTATTTTAATATTTCCCACTGATTTTTATATTTTCCTTTTTGTTTTTATTTTATGTGTCAACAGTCTTCTGCTCCTACACATAAATCGCTCAGCTCCTGCTAATATCTTCACAATGCACGCTGTAAAACATGCACAAGCTATGTACTTGTACTAAGAAGGAGAGGGAGGTTTAAAAGATACTATTTTACTTCAGGGGCTTTGTTTATAGAGGGAAGGGGAAGTGCTGGAGTTTTAGTCTAAGACACTGTAGAATCCTGGTGGTGGTAAACTGTTTGCCAGTATATGCTCAGTGTAGGATATCCAAGCCATCAAGAGTTAACATGGTGATTGGGAATGAAATCAAGACATGAAAAGGAAAGTTTTCATTGAAATAATTTGATAAGAATATTTCTGTGTTGTACCTCAAAAAAAGGAGATGCATCTATTGTTATGGCTCCCAACTCCTCCAAAATGCTGGAATCAAGGTGCTTCCGCACCTGCAGAGGTTGTACCCAGCATGTTACCTTCAAACAAACCTTTTATTTTAAGTTTCTGTCTACCTACAGTTTTTCAATGAGCAAACAAAGAAAATAAAAAGCTTAGTGCCTGTTAACCCCCCAAATCCTAAAGTCTCTGAAGGAGAACAATGTGGAGGTACAAACTTAGAATAGGTTTAATTTAATTTCTTTTTGCAACAAGGCACAACTTCTGAATGCTTCATATTTGATAGAGAATAGTTTCCATGTCAAGCTGCTATTTGTTGTAATGCATAATAAACATGATTATGAATATTTATATACTGGGCCTGCTTTTACTTTCACTAAAGTCACTGCATATTTGTACAGGGGTACATCCAAGTTCCAGCACATGATGAAACTTTAGGAACTGATATTTTTAGGGCTGGTTATTTGCCAGACTAGATGGTTTTGATTCTTTTGGTAAACATTCATACATAAACAAATAAGCTGATAGATTCAGGACAAAATAGTAAATGTTTTAAAACCTGAAATTGTGAAACCATATGAAAGCATATCACTCTTACCAATATTTTGTAAAGGATTCATTCAAACTTGCAAAATGTATGGAGTCAGTTCTCTTGTATTCCTCAGGAGATAATCACTCTCACTACTCCCTGCCTTGTCATTACGACAAATTTTCTTCCCATCTTTTCCTTATAGGAACATGACTTCATTATGAAAAGCCTGCCACCAGGTCCTGTTCTTACTTTAGCCCACCATTTGGTCAATATGAACTTGGGGTAAAGGGCCATGACACGTTTGGAACGTTTCTTTAAATCCTGGTTTTGCCTGTACATGCCCATTGAGCTTGGTCTTGAGTCACTTGCTGTTTGTTGAATATTTTTCTGATGTGGCAATAGTGACTCTGTAGTGAGATGGCTTAGGAGTTGAAATGGGTGATTTCAGCTATAAATTGTGTGAGTGGCCCATTAGGGCAATATTTAAATATGCAATTTTAACCTGTTATATCAACTGACCACCTGCACTTGAGGCCAACTCGTGCTCTTTCCTTTTTTGCCCTGGAGCTGTGCTGCTGTACTTGTGAAGTGGTGCCATTACCACATCTGTACCATCCTTTCCAGTCTCTGGGGTCTGATCCAGGGTTATGTAAAGATCAGTGGAACAAACTCAGCCGTAGGATTCTGCAGCATGGCAGATACACAACTCAAAGAGCAGCAGGGAGCTGTAATGCCACACACTGGTGTTCAGCTTAACATGGGTTTTCAGAGGAGGGAGGCAGCAGAGGTGAGAGCCATACCCTAAGTCCCCTTGTGGGATCTGATCTTGATCCTTCACACTAGTCCTGGGTGTGTTGACTTCCTTTCCACATGGCTGCTGACTGGCACAGATTGAGCAGCTACCACCTCTGGGCAAGCACCTCTTGCTAGCAGAGCTCTGCTGCCGTGGCACAGAGAGATGAGAAGGTGGTGCTCTCCTGCAGGGCTCTGTGCTCTGCAGACTGGTGGGTTCCTGCAGACTATGGCTGATAAACCTGACTATGCCAGGCCTTAAACTAGAGAGAGTGGCACAGTGTGCATTCCCACCTGCATCTGTGGAGATCATGGGGACAAGAGCTGCTACAGCTGGGAGAGGAGTGGGAACGCGGTGACAGGGACTTGATAGGGAGGCCCAAAACGTGCTCACAGCCTTCCTGACCCCCACATTGCTGCAGGCTGGTTCCCCATCACAGCCTGCAACACAGGGAGAGGAACATCTTTATGCAAACCTCTGGCTGTGCTGTTCTCTCATCTCCAGAAACTGGGGAGGGGAGAGACTAAGAGTAGGGACAGCTGCTGCAGTGCTGCACAGGCATAAATTCACAGAATGGTCTAGGTTGGAAAGGACCTTAAAAATCATCTAATTCCAACCTCCTTACCATGGGCAGGGACACCTTCCACTAGACCAGGTTGCTCAGAGCCTCATCCAGCCTGGCCTTGAACACTTCCAGGGGTGGGGCATCCACACCTTCTCTGGGCAACCTGTGCCTGTGCCTCACCATCCTCACAGGGAAGAATTTCTTCCTAATATCTAATCTAAACCCACACTCCATCAGTTTGAAGCCATTACTCCTTGTTCTATCACTTGTAGAAAGTCCTTCCCCAGCTCTCTTGTAGGCCCTTTGGGTACTGGGCGGTGCTATAAAGGTCTGCCCAGGATTTTCTTATCTCCAAGATGAACACCCACAGCTCTCCAAATTCAGGGTTTTAAGACCAGACACCAGAGGAGGAGACCAGCCACGTGGCAGAGGCTGTGGTCACAGAGCAGCTGGTCTATGTGGCACCACAGAAGCCAAGAGGTGGAGGAATTTTCGCCTGTGGGAGCTTGGCACACACTGGGTTTCTGCAAGGCGGAACAAGCAGCAACGTCCCAGTCACTTATGCCAACAGTGACCCACTGGGGACTCTTATTCACGCGTTAATTGTTTTCCCACATAAGAAAAGCTGTTCTGCTGCAGTGCAAAGCAAGGAATTGATGGTCTGCTAAGACTCATAGCCTTGCCTTTCTGCTTGGTTCTCTGCAAAGAGCAGCCTCACCAGTAGCTTGGTGTCCCATGCATGCTCAGCTGCGGCTGCAGCAATGCCTGTGCTGGCCACTTCCCTCTGCATTGTGTGCTGAAAGAGGCCACGCTGGCCTGAGGGGCAGGAGAAGGGCACAGCCTTCCCAGAACCACTCCCTCCAAAACCTGGGCAAGATATGGATTTGCTTGCCCGTTTTATACACGGGATGAAAGGGGAACCAGCCCTCTGGGATGGGAGAAATAAATGAGATCTGGATTGTGAGAAGAAAGAAGGTTGAGGACCTCTTGGTTAGGGAAGGGGTGGGAGCTGCATATCTGGGACTTTCCTACCAGTAAGAATACTTCTAAAATTGATAAAATCTTTCAGTATTTTGTCTTCTATTGTTCTGGTATCAAGGATGCAAGTGTGTCCTAAAGGCATTTGCTAGAGCTGTGACCTCTTTGCTTCCTCCCCTCCCCACTATTGTTTTTTGCCTTAGCTGAAGACAGATGCTTTTTTAAGCCTGCTACATAAGTGAAGGACTCAACTTGGGTGTGAGTGGGGAGGACTGTAGCTTGTTACAGTTCTTTGCTATGCTTCTTTAACCTGACTTAAAGCTGATGTTGAGACACTATTTTTTATAAAATTCTTATATTCCAATTTCTTTGCTTTTCTGGAGACTTATCTTGCTATTATTTCTGTTAGCTATTTATGTTTTATGTTAGCTCCTAGCACACAGCTGATTTCCTTTTTTTTTTTCATTATTTGATTGAGTTAACGTCATGCAAAGTGCCATCTATTTTCTAGGGTGGATATATTTTTTCCTCCCTTAAATGTGATTCTCAATATGTTAGCCAAGAACAGAGGGCTAATCAAATGAAACTATGTTAAATTTTTTTTTTTCAACAACACATTTCAATATAAGTAGTCAATCAATTGTATTGCAGTTATTTTTTAAGAAGCTTCTAGAAACTTCAAAAACAAATTTCAGAGTGAACAGTAAATTTTAGTGACTCCTTTTTTCTTTTTTTGTTCCAGTTTAAGAGTCCTCACTGTGTTAGGCACACTGTTAAAATCTCATCCCTGTATTAGGCACTAAAAAGTTGAATTAGTCTACTTGCTCCCTAAATTTCTTGGAAGTTAGCATAGACTTAGCTTGGAAAGCACAGACATATTTTACAGTTCTGCTTTCCTAGTCAAGGGAAGGTTTGGTTTGGGGCAGGGGGAGGTGTTTGGTTGTTTGGGTTTTTTTAGACTGTGTTTTCAAATTGATCAAGGTATAAGAATAAAATCAGAGAAACTTCCTAATCAGTTTTAAAACTTATTGTCACTGGCTTGATGAGGAGTATCATCACAGTGCCCATGAGCACTTTTTTTTGCATCTGCAAATGGTTAATTTTTTCTTTCCTCTTGTTTTCTTTAAGCTTCAAGAGACAGTCAAAAGGAAGTTGGAAGGCACACGATCACCTCTCAATGGAGAACAGCAGAATGGAGTTTGTGATGGGAACTTTTCTCCAACCAACAAGCGGACACGAAAGGATGTGACAGGCATTGAGGCAATCAACAGCTTGCCCATTAATTTGCCTTTGCCTGCTGTTTCTCCTCTTCACCAGCTTGACATGAAAGCTCCCCTGCCCCTGCAGAACAGTGAAACTCACAGGAGTGGTCTAGAAGACTTGGGTGAAAACGGTGGGCTTTCCGAGATAAAGCTCCCTGTTAATGGCTGCAACGAGCTGGATGATAGTTTTAACATCCTGCACAACAAGGAACTAAAGCAAGAGCCTTTGGATGACTCCAACTGCATAGACACTTCTGAAACATCTCTTTCAAATCAGAACAAGCTCTTCTCAGACATTAACCTAAATGATCAGGAGTGGCAGGAGCTCATAGATGAGCTGGCGAACACCGTCCCAGAAGATGATATTCAGGATTTGTTCAACGAAGACTTCGAAGAGAAGAAGGAGCCCGAATTTCCCAGGCCTGCCACAGAGACCCAGGAGAGTGCGAGCGTAAAAAGCGATCCATCCCATTCTCCATTTGCTCACGTCCCATTAGGGTCTCCCCAGGTCAGACCATCTTCTTCCGGTCCTCCATTTTCCAACGTCTCCACAGCCTCCAGCATTGCTTCTGCATCCAGTGCACCGCCAGCCCCAGTCCCTGCTGGATCACCAGCCAACTGTATTGTCCAGTCCCCCCAGACTCCCAGCCAGGCCCACACTCCCGGGCAGACGCAGGCACGCTCTGGAAATGGCTTCCTGATGAACCCAGCACCAGCCGTGGCAGGGTCTGGGCCTGGGCCAGTGGCCCTGCCAAGCGCTGACCTGTCCCCAGCTGAGCAGCTCAAGCAGATGGCAGCCCAGCAGCAGCAGAGAGCCAAGCTCATGCAGCAGAAGCAGCAGCAGCATCCAAATCAGCCCTCAAGCTGGTCACCGGTGGGGCCTCCATCCAGTCCCTATGGAGGACCCTTCAGTGCAGACAAACCAAATAGTCCAATGATGTATTCTCAAGCCTTTAACAACCAAAACCCAATAGTGCCTCCTATGGCAAACAATCCCCAGAAGACCACAATTAATAACTACCTCCCTCAAAATCACATGAACATGATCAGTCAGCAGCCAAATAACTTGGTCACAAACTCCTTGAGCAAACAGCCCAATATGCTTTCTTATGGCAACACCAAACCTCTGACCCATTTCAATACTGAGCTGAGTCAGAGGATGACCCCACCGATGGCAAATCCCGGGAAGAACCCCCTGATGCCATACATCCAGCAGCAGCAGTCCCAGCAGCCGCAGATGCCAGCTCAGATGGCACACCTGAGCGAGGAGCAGAAACGCATGCTCATCATGAAGCAGAAAGGAATCATCAATCAGCCCATGGCATATGCAACGCTCCCTGCCCTCGGTCAGGTAAGTGTGAGTGCACAACCTGTGGGCAACAGCAAGAGGCCGATACAAAGGCTTAGCACCTCTTTGTCCAGTATCCTCCACTCACCTCCTTTTCTCCTGGAAAGTATAGAATGTCGTTGCAGATGCTTCTTGGATTTTTCACGTGGTATTGGAGCTTGATGATTTTAAGAAACAACTGAAATTGTGTTGCATTATACTTTAGACCTGTTGTTAGTTCACTGCTCTTTCCCTGTGCTTCCTCTGATGAGTGCATAGGGCCACTCTGGGAAATTTTGTGTCAGAAGTCACTTCTTCTTGGAGGGTTTGTTTCCTTTTTTTTCATAATGCAAGACTTGATGGCTGTGGATACCAAACCACTGCATGGCTTAGTTTCCCACAGTGCAGTTAGCATTGTAACAAAAAGATGTAGTGGTTGGTCCCTTCTTCTTGGGGTAGAGATCAAGCCAGCTTTAAACAGCATATTTGGCATTTTGGTTCTGGGAACAAAGGATGAACGTTTTGGGTGCCAAGTGCCTTTGGTTTTGACTGGAAAAAGTAAGAACAACAGAATGCTTTTAGTGGTGCTTGGACCATGATGATGAGATGAGATGGTTTATTCTGGGACTTTCAAGCCGTCTTTAGCAACCCAAAGTATTTTGTCTTTCAGCGAGAGGCTAAAGCCACTTGGCTTCAGTGCCTTGACATCACTGTCTCACGTGTATTCCACGCTAAGCTCTGGTGCAGCAGTTGCCAGGCGTGGGGAATGCTTTGTAATGAGTTAATAACCAGTTTGAATAGTGATTACATCAATGCCCTGTTGCCTCCTGGGTCACCAGGGTATTCTTAATTGTGCAGCTCCTGTAAAGATCTGCCCACTGGTGTCGTGGAAAGGTTCAAGAACAAATCTTCTAAATGTTGTTTTGAGAGTTTAAAAATTATTAAAGTTAATAATCATTTCCTAAAGTAGGTGATGCCTTCACAGAAGTTATGTGCCACCAAAACATGTCAAGAAGTCTGATCTACACTAATAGTGTGTAATACAGCAATAGAATTGTTGGTTCATCATTTTAGCATAACAGCTTTTCACCAAATTAGCTGTTTCCACACCACCTACAAGGAATACTTCATTCTGAGCATGGTTTAACTGTGACTCACACTGTAATGCATGTAGAAATACAGCAAAATTTGTCATTCCTTCAGCTTGTGGAGTTTGGGGATCAACCAATAAGGAGGAGTAGGAGCTTTACCAGGTCAGAGCACATCACATATTATTTAAAATTAATTGCAAAACAAAAAAGAAATGTTCATCTGCCTCCTGGTTTTGGTTCAGGATGTATGGTGACAGCTCAAAGGTCTGTGTTTTTATATTAATTCTGCTTGCCTATTGCATTAGACATAGGTGATCTAAAGCCTCTTCTTTTTGGAAAGGCTTGTCTAGAGAATTGCTGCAATAATGACACGGAACTCAGACTGTATTTGGAGCTACAGATTTGTTGTTTTGTAAATAAGAGGCAGAGGATGCTTGGTCATGCTGCCTAATGCTTTATTGTTTCTTTCTTTTGCTTTTGTTAAATCTGTTGAACTCAACGACCCATAAAACAGTTGAGAGGATGAACTGCCTGTGTGAAAGAGTTAATGCCATCTCCTCCACTTCATTAGTCGAGAAATTCATGTTAGTATCTCTCTACAATTCCCCAATATGAATGGGTAGCCAAGGTTTCATATATCTAGTCTCACTCAGTTCCTCTTTTTTTTTTAATGTAGGAAAAACTAGCTATTTGGATACAACTAGACATTCTTCCATAAACAAGTCCAGATATTAAGTAATTTCTGTGACATACAAAGAAGAAACTTAATGCAGAGCCATACTTCGTTATGTTTTATGTGCGATTCACATTTATTGACCCATCCAGGATGAGGGACTTCTTGCTTTCGTGTAGATGTCAAAAGGCCCCTTTTCTACTTGTGGAACCCATTTGCCTACACTGAAGGGATGTTTTTTGGTAAGAAAGGTGGAAACAATAAGTTTCTAACTGTAATTTCTTCCTTCTTTCTCTCCTGCTTCCCTGAAAAGCATTTTCCTGTGGAAAATTAGAAAGCTTATTATTGTAAGATGTGCTTGATGGAACTTACTGTTTCTGGAAAAGTGGTAAAATATTGATATTGTTAAGTTAAACCAAGACTGATGCAGATTATCTGATCCTACAACTTACTACATGGTGACAGATGAAAAATAAGAATATTGCACTCTTCAGTTTGAAATAGATTTCTGAATGTAAAGTGAATGTATCTTTCTGTCAGTTTATAGTTTCTACTTTCATTGTAGTTTTGGGGTTTGATAGAGATTTGTAAAAGTGTGTGTTTGTGTTAAATAATCACAATGATTTAAAAAATTATATTTAAGGGGAAAAACAATCTACCTATTGCATCTAATAGTTAGCAGTGGCCATATACTTCTGTCAAGTTACTGTTACAAGGGCATATTCGAGAACCAAAAGCTGATTTAGACGTCATCTGACATGTATGTAAGTGCCTTGTCTTATTTTCTGTGTACTGCTGTAAAATTCAGGTGTGGCTTAGTACTGTGCACGTGTGAGGACGCTAATTAAAACCCACTTGTGCCTGGGGTACTTCTGTTGTAATGAGTAGCATTTTTACATGAACTCATTGTTTCAGTTGTTGAGAGTATTTTGTGAGACACACCATTTTTTTCAGTCCAGCTGTGGCCTTGCAAATGCTCTGTGGAGGTCAGCTGTCCGTGACTGTCCTATTAATGTGTCAGTGCTTTGAGCTTGTGTCCTGGGCATGCTGAGCATCACTGCCTACTCTTGTGAAGAGAGGAAGCTTTTCTGCTCACTATGTGTGTGAGTGCTTGGACAGGCAGAGTGCTGTATTAGCAGCCTAGCTAGCAGAACTAGTATCCAACAGAAGCAGGATTTCTCTAAAGGCTCTCTGTACTGTGGGTTTTGAGACTCCTCCTGTCAGATGTGTTAGTCCTTTGCTTTTCTGTGGAGATCCAGGGCTGGCACTGGCACTGCAGCTGTAGCCCTCTACACAGTATTGCTGAATGATACATGTGCCCTGAACCATTAAGTCCAATATCTTATTCTATACCTTGTTTCTCTTCAAAGGAGCACTGGAGGGGGTGTTTTTGCACAAAGCAGATACTGGTTTGGATTTTTAAGTCAAGGGTTTTTCCAGGGGTGGCCTGAAGGTAATTTTGATGGTTTCTTTTTCTGGAACTGAATGTTAAAACCATGGGCAGATCCTGACCCATCTATAGCCAGCAAAATTCGTGGTGATTCCTGACTCGTCTACCTTACCAAGGCTCTGTCCTACTAATATTCCCTCGTGCCTGACTGTTCTCCACTTGGTCAGACTCGTATTTAGAATTCCCTGCTCTTTACCTTGCCCCATGTACCCTGATCTGCCCTAAACCCAGTTGTTAGTTTGTGACTATGTTGCAGGTGTTGCCTTTTTTGGCTCTTGCTTTTTCTAGGTGGTTCTTCTGTTCTTGCTTAGCTGGAGTTTATAGGCTAATGCAGCAAGTAGATTTTCACAGGGCTGGTAACTTAATAGGTATTTGAGAGGTAGAAGTCCTCTTCTCTTCTAGCTCTCAAGTGATAATAAAAGAAATCAGTTCCACACCAAGATGCAACAGTGACTTTGTTTAGACTTTTTATACAATCTTAGAAATAAAAGGAAGAAAGCCTGAGCCCACCTCCTTTTCAAAAATACACTGTTGTTTTACCTAAAATGTTTCATTAAGTTTTTGACATGTATGCAAGGTTTTATGGGAGACACTTTTTTCTCTTTTTCCTCAACCAAAAAGTAATTTCAAACTGAGGGAAAATAAAAATGTTTTCTTTGGGAAATTTAAGAATAATTAATTGTGCCTTTTCTTGGTTCCAACTGTTCAATACGAATGTATAATGGTAAGAGAAAAAAGCAGCCCAATGGAATAAAAGTTGAAGGGCTGAGGCAGAATTTGATGTTTGGAGCTAAGTGTGTGAGAGAAAGTAATGAGAGGTCAAAACAAAACAGAATTGTCCATGGGTGTAAGAAAAATAAAACTAGACTGCAGCTCTTTGCCTGCATGGGACTATGAGGATGCTGCAATTTCCTATTGAAAGCACTAGTTATATTGTTTAAAATTGTAGGGATGTCAATGAAGGAGAAAAATGACACCATCCAGCCAGCATATCTTCACATTTAATTATCTGTCCTTTCTTTTAATCTTACACATTCAAGGTGTATCATCTGCTCAGTCTGGTTTTGCATGCCAAAGATAAAGGGAGACCTGTGTCCTGAGAACATTTCCAAAACATAATCATCATTATCCTTTAGAAGTGAAAAGGTGTGTTTCTCTCTGGAATTGTAAAAGAGATTTTACACTTTTTTGAAGGTTATCTTTGGGACAGTGAGAAAAAGAGATTGTTCATGTTCTGGGATTTGGACTTTTCTAAAAGCCTACCTGAAAGTAAAGAAGAAAGACAGATTTGTATTCACTGCATGAAAGTGTGACAGAGACACAACTGTCTTACCAGATTTTAGGGGAGACAGGATGGAATGGAAATAATGAAGGAGACAGTGAGGATCACTTGCTGAGCTGCCTATAGAGCTGTAGTGCATGCCTGTCTGTGCTGTGTTTGACTTGTAGACTCTGCTTTCCACAAAAGCTTTGACTTGGAGTTTATGTGCAGTGCCTGCCTTTTACACAAGTCCAAATGTGCTCTCTAGAGATCAGTCTCTGGTAGACTTTCAAGGACAGGTGGGTTAACAAAATGTGCTCAGATGGATTCTGACCATCTTACCAGGCAATTTGTGAACATAGCCTAACCTTCTTACCATGCCTGCTCTCATCTGCCCATTGTGTTGGGAAGGAGGCCATGTTAGCATAAATCGCTAGAAACGAACATTGGATAGCATTTGGCTAAAGTCTCCATGGCATAATCCTAAAAACCAATTTTGTTGGTGTTTCCTCATTTCGTGACCTGTGGGTATGTACTTATTAATGTAATACAAACTTCGTTCATTTCACATGGCAATGTTTTTCTTCGAAGTTTTTGCCCAGCCTAAACCTTGCAAAGGCAAAGTATAAGAGCATTGCTCCCATGCCCCAACTAAACCACTCATCCTATTGTAAGGAAATGGGAAAAGACTGCTCAGGGAAGTGGTTGATTCACCATCGCTGGAGGTATTTAAAAGACATGCACATGGCCCTTAGGGCCGTGGTTTAGTGGTGGACTTGGCAGTGTTGGGTTAAAGGCTGAACTCAGTGATCTTAGAGGTATTTTCCAGCCTAAATAACCCTATGATTCTATTAAAGTCTTTGGTGAAACCTGCTGTCCTGAAACCATGTTGACCAGTATTCACTGTTAAATCCTCCAAGTCATTGCTGGTAGAGAGCTGAAACCAGTTGTTCCATTGTTTTGCTAGAGAGTGTGACAGAATATCTGGTCTTTTCCACTTTAAAAAACACAGTTGTAGTGGTAAATCTTTGATTCATAGGAACTTCTCCATTTGTTTAAGATTTATAAAAATACATTGTTGTGTGATTTTCTTCTTGTCTAGTTTCTTGAAGACTTACAGTATGTATTATTCACATCTGTAAAGAAAATGTCCTACTGTTATTTTTAGATGCAGATAATTTGTATTACTGACTTCACAAAGTGTATATCAAATGTCCTCTATTTTACTTCTATTTTTAACACTTTTTCTTCCTACATGATCTAGATTGCTACGTAAAATGCAGTTTGTCCTCTTATTTAGCAAGGTCCAATAGTTTAATGATTCAATGTGTGCCAATCAACTCTCCTTCAGTTTTATTCATTACAACTGCAGTTGTGAAGCACTGTGGTTTTGAAATGTCTGTAGCCAGTAGGAGCATATTTTTACATAGTGTGCTGCCCTTTCCTGGTGGGTTTTTTGTGCCATTTTTTCCTGAAAGTGCAAGTTAGCATCATCAGTTTTAGCTTTCCAGTCTCATGACCTGTTCCACCTGCTTTCAGCAATACTAGCCGTAACCAACTTCTTACTGTCCCCAGGCCCTTTAACTCTTCATGTTCATTGTGTTTATTGCAAACCAGTACCTGTCCTGTTTTCATGTAGACAGTGAGTTCAGCTCATGAGTTAGATTTTGTTATTTTCCATTTTGATTTTGAGAGAAGACTCATTTCAAAGACAAAGAGTGAGGTTCCCATCCTTGAGAGCACTTTGTCTATTTAGCCTTTAGTGCCTCACTACTGGTTGCCAGAGCTCACGGAGCACTTGTCTGAGCACTTTTGGTTTGACTTGCTCCTTTTTCTCCAGTCTGGGATCTTGCATGACCCAGTCATGATGCAGATTGAATCCTAGCTTGCACTTAGATAATATTTGAGTTTTAGATTTGTCCCTGTGTAAATTTTGTAAGTCCATGTGTCCTTAGCTTTACCTTTTCCTGGAGTGTAGATATTTAGAATACTGCTTACCCCTGTATTTATTCATTTCCCTTCCACAATTCCTAAGTTTGCCAATTTGCTTCTCAACATATCAAAAATATTAATCAGACCTTAATTTTACAGGAATGTATGTTTCTGTGTTTAAATTCATAAATGTGGAAGTCTGAATGTCTAAAAAATAGTCAACTCGTGCCTCATAACACTGCTGGTTGGAAATACTCAGAAATTCTAAAATGGCTTTAAGATCATGAGCTCATAAAATTAATACATATTGGGGATAAGGTAGTAGTTATCTTCCTGTTTTCTGAAGTCCTTGATTCTTGACTTCCAGCTGTTCTGTATCCATCTGGGACAGGAGTTTGCTTTTTAGAGTAAAGCTTTGATTCTCCCTTCCCCTTTTGACTGTAGAACATGAAAGTGAAGGTAAAACGTGTGAAATTACAAGTCTTGCAATGACATTATAGGATAATGTAATACTGGGGATTTTCCTTACCCCCATTCCAATCCAACCTGTTCTTTTACCCAGTTGTACCATCAAGGTTCTTGTGCAACTCCAGACCTCTTTCTTGGAAGCTTCCCTTTGGTTGTGCTTGTATTTCTAAGGTGTCACGTAGTTCTTTTTGAAAATACACATGACAAAACAAAATGACATTGTTTCCAAGTTACAGTCCATACTGAATACACAGGTGAAGTAATTGCTCAACGTGTACCAAAATTCCTTCATCTGCCACCAGCAAGAAGGCTTTGAGTGCAGTGGATTTAATGGACCTTGTAGTTTGCAGCAGTGATAGAATCAGCAGCAGCTCCTGGCCAGATTTAACAGTACAGATCCAGGGCCAGGAAGGTCTCTCTCTTTCATCTCTTTTTCAGAGGGACAGGGAAGATCTCTTCTTCCTTCTCTGCCTAATCTTCCAGGTCTCAGGCTAACCAGTGATATTGGTAGTCAGCTTTCCCTTGCTGGTAGTGGGAGTCAAGCAAGTCTTGCAACTCATTTTGGAAGAGAATAGGCTTTGCTGGAAAGGCCAAGGAAGGGCTTTGCAGTTGTCCATCCATTTTCTCTGGCACTGTTGTGGATCTGAACACACTCAGACCTATCTTATTTCCACAGAATAACCATTTAAAGGGGAGTGGGTGGGGATGCCCTTATAATTTCTAAAGATCTGAATATAAATAATTAAATAAATAAATGATTAGCCTTCATCAGTCATGTAACAATGAACTTTCGATTACTGAGATTTGGGCCCTTACTGCTCTCTGTACTGATTATAAGAGATGAAACAAACTGCCTCTTTTCAGGCTCCACTTCCACCCTCAGCAGCATTTCTAAGCCTCAGTGTTATTTCATGTATCTCTGCCAACATTAGAGTTAAAATTGCCTTTTGACTATTCTGTCCTGCAGAAAACAAACTGTTAACAAATCCCTTTGCGAGAAAAGCCTCTGCTGGGTAGTCTGGGACTTTATTTTCCAATTTAAGCATCGTCTCATTGTCTTTCCCACCCTTTGTAAAGAGAGCAAGAGACTGGATTAAAAATTAACTCTTTCTATCTCTTTTTCCATCTCCCCCCAAAGTAGGGGCATATACAAGCTGAGATTTAATTAAAAGGGAACTTGAAATTTAATTTTTTTCAGTAGTATTTCAAGAAGAGTTTAACTGTACATATAGAAATATTCTTGCAACAAGAATTATTCTTGAACAAGCAGTATCCTCCCCTGTGCTCTCTTTACTGCATGCAGGATGGACTGTCTTTGCTGCATAACTCAGTTAAGTAGGTTTCATGCAGTTTCTGCTCCACGGTGATCACCCACCCTGCTCTGCCAGGGACCTCCTTTTCTTTCTCTGCATTCTCCCTCTGCTCTGTTTTCTCTCTGTTACGGAGCTTGAAGCAAAGAAAACTTATCAAATAATCAATTGATAAGGGTAAAGGTTATAGGGTATCATCCAGTTCAAAATACTACTTTGAGCTATGCTGTGGTTATCTTAAAAGCAACCTCCATCCTGTTCTTCTCTTTCTTTTTCCTCAACCTTCCCTATTTTTTTTTTTTAGATGTGTAGGTGATTCCTTCCCTGCCCATGACTCTATACTCAGGTAAACAGAAGAAGAGACATCATCAGGGAAGGAAGGGAGGGAAAATTATGAAAAGTCAGCATGGACTCCTCCTCCCCCCACAGGACTGTTTGCTGACTCCCCATGCTATACACATCCACCTTTGCTGTCTCCTGCATCACCTCCTCTTTCCTGTTTGCAGGCTGGCTGGGAATGGCATTGGTTTTTGTGGGAGATAGGTCAGAAGGGCTGGTGCACATAGAGAGATAGCCTAGGGAACAGGGGAAACTGCAGGGTTCCTCTCCCCATGTACCCATCACCAGTGTAATCAGGAAACGGGTTCCTTGGAGAATGGGGGAATACCTGGCAATCCTTTCCCAACTGCTCCTTCAGGCAGTCCTGTACACCTGATCAGGCTGTTAAAAAATGCCAACATTGTGAGGAAAGAAAATCTAGGTATTTCTGCTGTGGTAGGGCTTTGTGGAGGGTGTCAGAGCCACGTGTCAGAAGAGGCAGTGCCCACCTCAGAGGTGTTGCAGCTAATTAAAGATTACACTCAGTGACAGCTTCATTTTGGGTAGCACTGAGAAGAGGTCTGAAAATCAGAAGTGCCACAGCTGGAGTGTCCACAATTATCTGTACTGCTCTGTAAGGTGCGAGGAATGGCAGAAGAGGAAGAAAGACATAGAGAGAAGTCTGCCATAAAGAGAAAATCCCCTGCTCTGTTGTAATTCCTGTATTCCTTAAATGCCCTCCCTCCACTCCCCTGCCCCAGGAACATTTTGATGGCACTGAAAGAGTCTGTTTGTACCAGGAGCATGAATATATCTCAGCTCTTTGGCTTGAGGAGAACATCAATAAGTACTGTCCAATGTTCCAGCTAGGAACTTAGGACCAAGTAAGGCTCATATTTTCAAAGGAAAAATAATAGTCCCATTTTTAGGGGCTCAGTTTTGCTCACCTTTGTTTACTGCAGCTCATGACTGTAGCTCAGGAGTGTTCTGAACTTGTGAGCACATGTCATGCTGTTTCGTGCAGCTATATGTGGAGCCCAACAGCCCTTTTTAAACTTGTGTTTAGATACTCCTTTGTGGCTAGTGTAGCCTTTTGGACATATAATACCAGGAGCTTTTCTGTCCCTCCTCTGAAGCAATGTAACTTACAGCCTGGTTGTGCCTCAGCAGAAGGCTTGGCCACTTGATCCCAGAGCAGTGATACCAGGACCAGTGTCAGCATCCATTCAAAGCTCTGAGCTCAACTTCTACCTAACCTGTGTCTGTGTGAAGGAGTGCTCTCTGATGATCATTCTATGCTCCCTGGATGGTTAGAATGTTCCAGCTCAGCAGCAAGATGTATCTTTCACTTCTGAATTCCTATTTTATCTTTCAATTCATCTATGTGGATCCTATTTCTGGTGCTTTCCAAATAATTTCTAAATATTTAAGCCTAATGCAACCTAGAAGCAGTATGTTATTGGCATGTGTGTTCCCTCCAGAAAGATTTCCTAATGCTTTAACATGTATGTGTCCATAACAGGACACTTAATACCTCTTGAAAGACTGTCCCAGTAAGTGGTTAAGTGCAGATTTGGAGTCCTGCGCTCAGGAGGTTCTGCCAAATCCCAGCTGATGCATCTAATTTGCTAAAGAATGTGGCTTCTGCTCTCAGCAAAGATTTCATTCCTCATGGGCAGTGGGAAACTTGCCCTCTTTATGTTAATGTTCACCAGCTAGTGTTTTCTGAGACAGCCAAATTTGTTAATAAGGAGAGGAATCAGTCTGTTGGTCTCTGTGTTCTTTGTTCTCTTGTTGCATTCTGGAGTCCTCCCACCCCATACTCAGACCCTTTTTCATGTGTGAGAGGAACATTTTGTATGCATTATTCAGGAAGCATATCTTACACATTGGGACAAAACCACTCATTCTGTAGCAACACATCTAAGCAGGTGCTTCCTCATTTACACCCAGTGGGAGCTTGATGGCAGCTCTTCCTCTGCTGTAACAGAGGAGCTGCCTAGAGAGGGTCAAGTATCTCACAAGAAAGCAAGCCCGAGTTTGGCAAAAACATGTTTCCTCTGTCTCCTTTTCACTTCTGTTCCACACTTGGGCAGTATTTAAGCTGATTACTCACACCAGAAGCTTTGTCTTTGGCTGCTCATGCTAACACCATTCTGTAGAATCTGTTCTGCCAGGTCCCTCACTTCTGGTTAAAATCTCCTGGTTTGAAAAACAGGTAAACCTATAAGATGCCTTTTGTTTGCTTATGCTGTTTGGAGAAACTAGAGAAAAGTCAATGTCTTTAAAAAACGGTAAGAAAAATAATTTGAAAGTGTCTACCTAGAGAGAGTGTAAGGTCTGTCCTGAGATGAGTCCTCCTTTTGTGACATGACATTCCTTGAAGAGTAAACATTCTCAAAGGAATCTGAATTTTAAATTATTTTTTGTACATGGTATTGCCTAGAGAAAGCAAGATCCCTGAGACTGCCCAACATGCACTTTGCAGGGAATTATTTTTCCAGTGTGTACTTCTTTCCCTCTGAATCCAGCAGGTTGGGGACGATTCTTTTTTATTTCTGTTATTTTTTTTTTGTTTTAATCTGTCCTATATTATTTTTCTACTCCTTTTCTCTCTCCTTCTACTCCATGATCCATTTTTCTTTTTCTAAGTTCCCTGCTCAAGTGTACCTCCTGTTTCCCCTCATCCAGCTTTTATCTCTCTGCCTCCCCTCCTTACCCATTTAAGAGCACAGGACCTTGTTTTGGTATTCTCACAGTTCACAGGAAATTACTGCAGACACCATGGCTTTCTGTGGTCTGTATGCCTCTGGCAGATGGAAATAGTATGAAATATTTGTTGTCATATTAAATGACATACGTTGTCATATTAAAATTTTAACCAGTCATGAGACAAGTTAAGGACTGGGGAATCTTAGCCAAAATCTTACTAATGTAGTAGCACCATCCATGAGATAAATTTGGCCTCCCCACCTGCAGTCTGACCACTAATCCATCTCAACTAGAATTTCAGTGTTCCAAACTATGGAACCACTTCCCTGGATCAAGATTATTTGTAGTGTGCCCTTATCACAGACAGCTAAAAGAAAACTAAAAATGTAGGAATTTTCTATTGTTAAGTGGCCAGGGACATGCACACCTAGAGGATTTGTCTATGGCAGGAGAATGCAGTAAATTAAGGTTACAAACCCTTGCAGTCTTACAGATGGAAAAGTAATTTTAAGTGATTTTTTGGGAGAGTGACTTTTAAGTCCTTCAGATCATGTGAAACTGGTCCCATCACTTGAAGACAGCTTCACCATTCCCACAGATAGAACCCATGCATAGAACAGAAATATTTAAAACCTTTTAAGATGTTTCTGGAATAGTTACTATGTTTATCACAAACTACACAGTGCACTGGATGTACAATAAAATTTAGTGTATGTGGTCACTCTGAAGATCTATTCACTTTATTCATCTGACTGCATGGGGGTTGCTAGTCCAGATCAAGGAGAATAATTTCTGTGTTTCCCCAAGCACCTGCTCACATCCCCCAGGTAAAAGACAACACAATGGGGAAACTGTATGTACCAAAAAGCTTGAGTGTCTGAAGCAGGTAAAGCTCTGGGTGTCAGTGGGAGATGTCAGAGATTTCTCACTGTGACACAAGAGAATCCACCAGCTGTGCCACTCTGGAATGTTCCCTTTCCACTTACCCATTCCTGCATCTGGTTTGCAAACAGCACGGGAATTGGATCAAAAAACCCAAAACGTTATTGTAAGTAAATAGGCTGGTTTATTCATTGTGCTCCTGAGCAGCACATTCCTCTGTAAAAAGCATGGACTTTTGGAAAACCCTCATGGATAAGTCTGAAATTGAGAGGTACTGGAGAGGACACTGAATGGCAGGATATTGGGGTTTTTTTAAGGTGGTCTTTTATCACCTCTCAGATTTCTCAAAGAAAAGAATGTGGTTTATTGTGATTGATTTTCAGTTAATTGACAATACGCGGTGTCTCTCTCCTCCATTTTTCTTATCTATTCCACCACTTTTATTTTCCTATTAATAGACTGTGCTTTGCCTTTTCAACTTAGTGAGAGATTTCTCACCTACATAACCTTAGTCAATGGGAGCACTTACATAAGGACTGCACAGTCTGCCCCTGTGCATCTTAATGAAATTGGAGAAATGATGGGGTTTTTTTCTTTGTTCTTTGGGATTGCATTCTTCTTTCTCAAAGACTTTTTTTGGCCTCACAAAATTAGATCACTACTATGCAAAAAACAACCCACTGTGACCACAGCTTCATTGCACAATGCCTGCGCTTTCTTGAATTTTGTTCCCATCTCTTCAAGATTAAGTAAGATCCAGTGGATTGGACCTTTGATCTGCATAATAAACAGCAAAGAGGTAGTTTGGAAATCCTTCCTTTCTATGTTTATTCTTTGCAGTTTGGGACCTGAAGGCCTGAAATAATTTTTGCTTGGTAAGAGGAAACTTTATGTAATATATGTGGAGATGCTATTATGATAATTAGTGTTGTTAGGAAAAATCAATGTGTGTAAGTCATCTAACAGCAAGCAATGATCTTCTCACAAGCAGCAATTTATCATGCATTGCCAATGCAGGAGGGCTAGGACTATTTTATTCAGATAAATTTCTCATTCATTTAGTCAGTAAATCATGGTGCACTTCATGATAGTAATTTTTTATGTGACTGCATTTTGTTAAGTTTTAATCACACATAATGGATTTTATCTGACAATGAGGTCAACCTGTAGTCTCTCCCTCTGTCATTTGTATCTTACCATCCCATCATGGGCAAGATCACAGTCATACCCACATGCCCCAGACTTCGAGGGGATAGGGAAATACAAGAGGCAAAGGAAGATGAGCTGTTAAGACTAATTTTAAAAATTGAGGCTTAGATGAGGATTTACTCTTGGTGGAACAACAACAGATTTTATACTTGATGTATCTTTGTGTCTGAGTGTAGCTGAATTTGTTTGAAAACTCTTTGCATGAGCTCTCCAATGACACTTTTGAGCTGACCAGTTTGAGTCAGGGCTGCAGGAGCACCTTTAATCCACTGGATACCCTGCTAGGGATGTAGCTGATGCTGCTCTTTTTTCTGCATTCCATGGTGAACTTTTTCATTGGAAAAGCAGTGGAAGATGAGACGTAGAAGTGAGGCAGGGAACCTTTGTGGTTTTCAGTGAGAGACAGGCTCTTTTCTTCAGCATCCTCATCTTGAGTCTGAACTCTGCTGTGACTTGTTCATTCTTAAGCTGGTAGAAAAAGCCCTGTTGTCTTCCTCTACAACAGAAATGTGCCCTGGATCTCCCTTGCAGCTTCAATACAATTCTCCAGGTCTTGCTTTTTGTTTGTGAGTGGCTGTGGAGTGTTTCCATTTGCTTTTTATATATGTGGTCTGACTTGATGTCCCTCCCTTCTGAAGCAAGCTGTGGCTGTCTTTTCTCTTTCCTTCTGGCTTCCCTATGTTTTGGCATCTTCTTTCCCCCTACATCCCCTTGCACGAGTCTGTGTTAGACAGTCGGGCCCAGGCTTATTAAACCCCTGAGGCAGAGACCTGCATCTCCTGTAGGTGTTCCTGTGCTCCTCCTGGCACATGAGCTGTCATATGACCACCTGCATGGACATGGTTTTCTCTGCTCCCTTTCACTGGATGCAGCCTTCATGTGAGATCAGGATATAATTTAGAGAGGTGCTTGAGTTGCTTGGGGATGAAAGGTACTATAGAAGTATAAAATCCTCATAATGTCCCAGAAGGCTGGCCATTGATCTTGAAAGACCCATTTAAATTCTCCCTCCAGATCCCCTGATTTCTTTCTTTTGTTGTTCCTCTGAGAGAGTGACAATCTGGAGACTGGTGACCCTTTCTCTTACTACAGTACTAGAGGGGGGAGAGGGAGAATTAATTGTCCATTAATTTTACAGGAGTTTTTTCCTCCTGTATCAAAAGGATTGGGATATCTTGTGTGTACTGAGGCTGACTTGCCACCCTGTGATGGCTTCCATGTGGAGCCTGACCTGCTCTTTCTAGGTCAGACTCTCTCTTGTTACACTGCTGCAAGTCAGGAATATTCGTTGAAGATAATGAACTTATGCAGAAGCCATTTTAGAAAAAAAAAAAAAAAAAAAGCAGGTCATTTGTTTGGTAAATGGAAATTGAATAAACCTTCTCTGATGTTTTGTTTGGTTGGTTGGAGGGGGTTTGTCAGTATTGAAGAGAAGAGTAACCTGAAAACATATTGTCTTAGGAGGTTTTTAGTATCTCTCTCTGTGTCTTTCTCTGTCTCACTAATGCAACTTTGCCTACAGCCTCATGCATTAGCAATGCAAAGCAGATTTTGAAAGCCAAGGGAATCCAGGCTCTTCCAGATGAACACTGATTTTAAAAAAGACAGAAATCTAGAAAGAATAAAGGTTGTCCAAGTGACATATGGTGTGACAGTGACCCTACTGTAAAGACAGATGTACAGAGCTAATGGTAATCCTACACCAGAGCCAGGTAACATTCTGAGGTTAGGAAATCAAAGCCCCATGCTTTGGCTTAGCAGAGAATTAGCATGTGGAGCCTGCCTTAGTTCTGGAGACAGGGCAATTCAGTTCTTAGTCATGTTGCATTTGGGGCTTTCAGCTTTGGTAGCAGCAAGATCCTACCTCATCCTGTGCAGGAAAATCAGACCCATGTAGTTTGACAAGGGAACAGAGTGTATTTAGTGAAGCTTCAGTATTTAGATGTATTTGTGGAGAAAGTGTATGCTCCTTCTGATAATTAGTTCTGAGAAGTTCATGTCTATTATTGCAGAAATAGGTCGTACACTGCTTCAAAGCTGTGGGGCTTTTAAATTGGGGAATAAGTGCTGGGGAAGAAGTAGCAGTTGGTGCCCAAGGGGTATTTTGGAGCCTTTTTCACATGGGGACCCCAGGAAATAACCTACAGCAAACTAAGCCTCAGGTTTGTACAAGAGCCACCTCTGCACATGGAGGTTTGATATCCTTTAATGACAGAACCGAGTCCCAAGTCTTGGGGTGCAGCTGTGGTTCCCTTGGGTCCCAGCACAGGCAGCCCCTCGCCAGCAGAGTTTTGGGGCACCTTCAGGTGATCAAGCACTGTGCAAAGGCACGTTCTTCTTCCAGAGAAGAGATGATGCAATTATTTTATTTGCCAGTGGCTTGGCATTGAGTGAGTGAATTCCTTTTTACATAAATGCTGTGTCCTTGTTTTAAAAAAAGTCGTGGTCAGTAGTGAAAACTAGGAATGTTTTGTGTTGTCTGGCAAACTACCTCTACCTCACCCAAGCCCACCTCTCTGCCCTACTGCTTGTGACTCCCCTCTTTTTCTTCTGGTTTTTAAATATATTTAGCAATGAGGTCTTCCTTATATGTATTTTCTCAAAATACAGAAAGTAGGTCATGTCTTCCAATACATGGTATCAGTAGCAATCCTTGGAAAACAGAAATTAATAGGGTAGGACCATAATTTTTTTCATGCAGTTTTGAATACCTTAGCAGCATTTAATTAGGCTTGATTTTTAAAATGGCAAAATCATCCCAGTATCAACAAAAAAGATGATCATCACTTGAGACATTTTGACCATACCTGTTTTATTTCTTTTTTATGTTTTGTTTTTTATGTTTTGTTTTCCCACAAAGGAAATATTTGGGTGCAGGAGAAAAACACAAATCTAAGATGTGTAAAGGCAACATATGATTAAAAAGAAGAAAAGTATTCTTAGGCTTATTTTGGAAGGAAATATCCTGGCTCAGTTGCTGAAGGTAGACAAGGATTTAAAGAATTTTTTGATGTTGTTTTTCAAATCCTATGCACGTTTTGTATCATTATTGGTCAGGAATGGGGACCTGTCGTATTTTTTTTTCTATTTGCTATCAAATGTTTTCTGTCATGGTATCTGGATCCAAGTACAAAAATACAGTTATGACAAAGTGTTGTATTTCAGTCACTCCAAAGTTGAACTGCTTTATCTATTTAAAAGGCACGTGTCAGATTTTTTTAATATAATTTTTTGAAGGATTTTTGGGCTCATTCATTCCTTTAGACGCAAGCTCGGGTGTTTATTGTCATTTCTCTTTGCATTTTGCATTCAAACGGAGGTGTTATTAAAATGCGGGTTTTTTAATTGGCCTCTGTGTGTATCTGTCTCTGCTTTCCCGTCGCATCATCTGCTTCTTGTTTCCATCCTGCAAGCAGAGTTACATCCTCTTTCTTAGAATAATGCATGATGGGGGAAAAGAGGAAACGAATTTAAATACTTAAACCAGGAAACAGCCCGCTTGCGCAATCCCCTCTTGTTTTTGATGGTGTCCCAGGAAGCCAGAGCACAGCTAGTCAGTCCTGCACACACAGGCAAACAGCCACCGTGAATACTGAATATTTAAAATCCAAGCTGTTAACAGAGTATCTCTGTTGGGTTTTGTTGCAAGTGATAGATCACTAATAGTTTAAAACTCAGAGACTGGGAACTTCTTTTGTAAACTGAAGGGGATTATTTCATGCTGAGTGTCCCTGTCAGAATAGAAAAGTCTATTAGTAGAGGTGGGATTGTGCATCCGGGGGTTGCTTGCAATATGTAATTTACTGAAAACATACACACATAGCAAAAATCAAACCAAGCATCTAAAATTTCAACACTGAGCTGCTACTCTCAGATCAAGCACCTGAAAAGGAAACACTATATAATACTCACTGGCTAATGTGGCCTGATCAGGGTTTTGCCTTGTGAAATATGGTTTGGCTCAGCAACTGATAAAGTTGCTTGTAATACAGGGGGCTTGTTCAGTAACAATGTTGTGAAAATTCTTTTAATTATTACACATAACACATTGTTACACTCCTGAACTTTATGGTAATTCTGTTTTGGAGTACTAAAAATTAATTTAATGGAATAATAAGAACTGAGCCAGTCTGCCTGTTCTTGCTCCATACTCTTGACAGCAGGTGCAATATTTCGGTTCACAAGACTGTGTTCTTCACATGGAAAGGGAAGTTTTCCTAAAAGCAATGATGCTTCCGAATCCCACAGAAAGTGAGTGCAGGTTGGGTCTCTAATTCTCATTCCTTCTTTTAAAAATTTCTCTCTGTATCTTTATTATTTTGATCTGACTAGACAAGAATGCCCAAACAACAGTTGGTAAATTTGATTAGAAACACTGACAGATAAATATAATCCCTGCTACCCTTCCCATATTCCTGGTTTCATGAGCGTTGGCTGTTAGCCCTTAAGAATTGGAAAATAAAATGTAATGAATCTTTCATTTCACCTGTTTGTCACCCTGTTCCTATCAGAGTTGTGCTAAAGGGGCTTTTGGTCCCCATGACACCTTTCCATAGCTTGTGTCAGGATGATATAGCACTGGCATTTTGGGAAATCCCTGTGGTTCTGGGGACTTAAAGATTGGGATCATGGCCTCTTTACTTGAGTCAGTGATCTATTAGAGAAACCTTCTGGAAAGGTTGTAATTTTTTGGAGAAAGATGGACAGCTGCAGGACACAGGTTTTTTTCCCTAGAACCAATGAGCACCTCTTTGTCATCAGAGTAGAGCAAAAGGCTCCAGAGTGACAATGCTGTCTTGGCAAATGCCTCTTCCATCGCAGAACTGAACTGCTCAGGGTCCCTCCAAAATAGTGATTGTCAGCAGCTCAGACTCTGACCTAGTCAAATCTTGTCCTACTTCTGTGCATCTGCACTCCTCTTCCTTTAAACATCCCACTGTTCCTTTGAACAGGCACCCTTGAAAGGGCTAAGGAATGTACTGCTAATTCTTACTTTCTGCTGAATTATGCCCTTGAGCGGCGTCTGAGAGAGATAACACTTCTCAGGCTTATTGCCTTTTTGGTTTGGAAAACCCACTTTTTCCCCATCAAGGGAGGTATGTGTCCTTGGGTCTCTCGCCTCTCAGTCCAGGAAAAGCCTTTGCTCTCTTTCTCTGACAAAAGTACACTGAGTGGAAGGAGACTGGGGCATTCACAGCTGGCCCAGAAACCTTGTGAAATACAGAAGCTTCCTTCAGTATGGAGTAACTGGGATGTCCAGAGTTCATCCATGGATGTAGAGAGGAGGCCAGGTCCCTCCTGTTGAGCAGATAGATGATCACTGAGAGAAGTATGCCTTGCTGCAGTTCTCCTTGGGTTCCTCAGCCTTTCCTCCCAACACAGCTGCTAAGGACTATTCTTAAACCAGAGAGAGATTTCTTTCCCTCCGCACACTAAGGTCATTTTGCTGAAGAATCTGTCGTATGTGAGATAGAGAGAGGGGCTGAGACATCATCTTCCAAGATGGCAAATGTTGTGGTACTCATCAAACCCCAGCACAGAAAGAAGGTGCTTTTTCTGGCTCATCTGTGGATGTGCAAGGCCCGATACATCCAGTCTCCTTGACCTTTCCTATGAATAGTGCACATCTCTGTAATTTCCAGAACTGTCTCACTTTAGGAGATTTGATCCTGACTAGCTGGGAGTCTGGCAAATAGCAGAGAGTATATAAGGGGTGCAGACACAGAGAACTACTTATAGGCTTTCTGATTTGTGGGCTAGAATAATGTGTAGCAACAGTGACAACTTCATATCAAAATGTACTAAAATACAGAGCTTCTTATTTGGCTTGCTTTGAGTCACACCTCCCCAAAATCCAGCCACCCACAAATGAAGCACCAACAGCTTCAGCTTGACACTTTTAAATTTAGTAAAAAGCTCTTGAGAAGACTTCCAGGACAGCATATGTTTTTCGGGACATGTAGATCCATTTTTCTCTGTAAGAAGGAGAGGCTACTCTGTGCATGAATAGGAGCGTGGAGCAGCAATGGGAATTAGAGTGAATTTTCCCCCATCACTCTCGAGAGTGATCACTCTAGAGTTCCACCTTGTTAAATGGCTGGCTGAAATCATGCATGATTAATGGACAAAATGAAAATTAGATTATGTGTCTTCACTCTTCCTGTGACCTCTACTTTCTCCTGTATCAATTGAAAGTAGCTGGAGGTGGGGGGGGGAAGGGAAGGAAAAGAATTTAAATCCTGTATAAAAATCCAAAAGAGAAAGAGAAGGGGAAAGGAAAGGTGCAGAGCCCCTCTGTAAGTTGTATGCTGTCCCCAAGAACCACAGCTTCCGAGGTATGAATCCTACAGTACTAAAGCTTGAGGAATTAAAATGTGGAACAAATGCCAAAGTTTCAGGGTACCTGTCAGTAGGCACCCACGTATGTCTATCACCCATGTGGAAATGCATCCTATGGGGAATTTGGTTTCCCTGCACAGCTGCACACAGGAGGTGACCTGTGGTTCAGATACAGTCAACCTATTGGAACAGATGCTCTCCCCTTTCTGGAAGGAAGTTTTAGTGTGTTGCCCATTTTTTGACTCCTGTTTGGGCTATAAATTTGAAGATACGAGTCTTAAAGGCGGAGGGAAATCACGGCTTGCCTGCAGGCACGGGGTTCTTCGGCAGTTCTGACATCCTTCAGTGCTGTCTTGTGATCAGAGCATGGATCTCGGCACTCACTCAGGGGCTCCTGCATGTGTGGAGGCACCAGGAGCCTGTTCTCTTTTCATGCCTCTGTCTGTAATATCAGAAAGCAAAGGTTTTCTGTTCCACTTACAGACTGCTTTGACAGAACAAAATGTGTCTTGCTGTGCCCTCTACAACTTCATTCTTTGAAGGAATAATGCACATATAAATCCTATATTCACTTAAAATAACTAAAAAATCAATGTGTTACATGATTTGCTACCCCAACAACCTCAATGGGTAGGTTAACACAGGGTGAGTAGAGCAGGAGTGTAGTATCAGACTGCATGAAATTGCTTATTCCCCCCTTTTTTGACATGTGCAGCCATTGGCCTTGGGAACTCGGGCAACAGGATTTCATTTGAAGAGAGCAAAACTCCCATGTGACTCCTGCCTGTTCCTGTGTCTCAGAAGGGTTGATGAGTGAGAACCATGCTTTCAGAAGACAATCCATGTTTTCCAGCTTACATTTTAGCGTGGAGTTGTTATTTGGTGTCTTCTTTGAAAGGCCTCACATTCTGCAACAGTCTTCGTTTTTGTGTTTTGGAAAAGGCGTCTTCTAGGAAAGGAAAGCTTGAATCTGGCACCTGCAAAAATGGGCAAAGGAGAAAAAGACAAGACATGATACTAAGAAGAAATATTGAGGTCTGATCTCTTCTCTCTGGTGACCAGTGACAGGACCTGAGGGAATGGCCTGAAGCTGTCAGGGAGGTTGGACATCAGAAGAAGTTTTCACCCTGAGAGTGGTTGAGGAGGTTGAACAGACTCCCCAGGGCAGTGGTCACAGCACCAAGCCTGACAGAGTTCAAGAAGTGTTTGCACAGTCCTCTCAGGCACAGGGTGAGATTCCTGGGATGTCCTGTGCAGGGTCAGGAGTTGGACTCTGTGATCCTTGTGGGTCCTTTCCAACTCAAGATATTCTATGATTTTAGGGATTTGCTTCCTGATTTTTAAAAATTCAAGGTTGGCTGCTCTGTGATGGTCTTTTAATCTCCATTGCATAAGAGTAACAAAAATGGTATAAGGAACTTCAGGGTTTCCTTTGGGAGTCACTAACTAGGTCGTGGGTATTGCTGCTATGGAGGTACATACAGTTTCCCTTAAATTCTTCTGAAAATCAGAGGCTTAAAGGAAGAGAAGATGGTTCTGTGCAGAAGCTCTATTTCAGGGCTGGCACGTTTTTCCATCCTTTAATCAATTGTCCAGACTCCATTCTTCTTTTGTTGTCACTTGAGTTATCAGAGTTGGGCAGTACAAAACGGAGGTAGGTAAGGGTAACTGTAACAAGGGCCTCACATGACCTCTTTGTGCCTAATATTGCACGGTTCTCAACAGGTTGGTTTGGCCACTTTCTGCCTAAAGTCCTCTGCTGTTCCACTGGCCTACAGCAGGAGATCCCATCTCCATGGCATTGTGCTGCAGGGGCATCCTGAGGAACCCAGGACATGGTGCACCCTTGTTCTTTGTCTCCTTCATGCCTTTTTTTTCTTGTGACTTCCATGTCAGAATTCTCTGTGCCTGTCCTGTCATCTTCTAACTGTTTCTTTTGTAAAGAGGAACCCTCTGAGAGTGTGTCATCTCTGCTAGGGCTGTCTGTTGCTACAGGGAGAGGTATAACTGAAGTGACCCACCTCTGAAAATCATAGTGGGAGACCAAGCACCAAGTTTTTATCTGGAACTTGCTCATCCAGGTGAGTCTGGTCCCTGAGAAATCTCTCTGTTTCCTGTTTCTGCTACAATTCTACAGTGAGCTTGCGATTCATCGTTCAGTTTGCTCCCTGGAAAAATCATCCTCTTCTGTAAAGGGAAAGGTAGAGCCTTAGAGAATTGCAGAAAACATCTTTAATGAGATTTTTGAAGGCCCTTTGTAAAGGCTGTCATTTTCCTATGAAGCCCATTGACTCAAATGCTTCAAACAGCAAGTTAAGGACCATGTTCTTCGTAGAGGTGTAGGTGGTCATGATACATGTCCAAGAGTTGAATTCATGTGTAATTGAACATACATTCCTACTCAGGTGTTTTGACCAGTCAGCTAATAGCTGTGAATAAGATACTCTGCCCTCTTCTTTCAGTTCATCTGCCACTCTCACTTGCTTGGCAAGATATATGCTGCTTTTTACGCACATAACTCTTGTTAATGCTAAGGATCATTATGAGTGTGGTTTGCGAGGTGTCCTTGCTGCATCCTTTCAGGATATTGTCCCTGAGGAGAAGGAGTTACTGTTTTGTACAACATGGCTGTCCAGAAATGCTTGCAAATCAAATGCTTTCATTTGCTGTTTATGCGGGGAGTGGGGAGGAGGGGGGCTGCACACCTTAAAAAATCCTCTCACTCAGCATCTCACTTTAAAGAACAAAGTCTTTTTACGTTTGCAGGAGCACAAAAAGGCATTCAGTCACATCCACTTTGAATAATTTGATATGAACCTGTCTTGTCAGTTAGATATCTGTCTGCAAAGTCTATTTTTAAAAAATTCGTTTTGGTTTGGTGCTATCTCTGTCAAAGCAAGGAGCGGGTGTCAGGAAACCCTAAGTTTGTTTCCAGCCTCTAACGCAGCTGACCACATAACATACAGTGAGTCACTTAGTCACTTAACTTCTCTTTTTCTTCTTCTCTTACTAGTAGAACAGTTTCCCAATGTATCTTTTCTTTCATGTTGCCCATCTGTTCAATTCTGTCCTTTTTTTTTTTTTTGGCCCAGGATTTCCATTATTCCTCCAGCAAGGCATGTAGTCAGGGCATAAGGCATAGCAAGTGGTGATTGTCTGTTCAACATATAGGAAACGTGAGTGAAGAAAAGCAGAGCTTTATTTACACAACAGTCACAGTCTGTGCCATGGCACCAGTCAGTGCGCAGGAGGCTCGCAGCCACGCATCTACACATGTTCTGGAATATGGGTACTCCATGTGTTGTTTTTCAGCCTCCTGGGAGAGCTTGCCTGCTCAAGTTGTGCAATCTGGGTCTGCTGTGTATTCAGTGTCATTTTTGTACCAGCTGATAGCATAAAGGCTGAATAAATTTGCTTCATGTTAGACGTGGCCCTCTGCAAATAAACATATGTGTTAAGAAAGCCCTCCATGACATAATTAGTTGTCTGTAAGCCACAGTATCATTGTGCAGGGTAATTAATTCTGTTTATTTAAAGGAGCCCCAGAAAGCTATTAGCAGTTGCCATTGGACCAACAAGAGGAAAAAGAAAAGATAAAACCCCATGTGTGGTGGTTATTAGTCCCTTCATCACACTAATAGACAGCTTGTAAGAAATTGAACTTGCTATCAGTGGCCCCAAGTACCAGCAATCACGCAGGGGCATTGTTTCTCCTTGCCGATGATAAGGGTGACTTGTGGTGGCTTGGACAGGATGCTAATTTTTATCTGCTAAGTGCATGATGCTTGTAAAAACAGCAGTGGCCTTGTTACCACTTGACATGACACTAGTTTTGGCTATTTATGCTGACACACCACTGCAGTCTTTTAAAGCTCCAACCTGGGCTCAGATTCATTAGAGAACTTCCGAAATGGTAGTGATACAGCATCTGGGCTGATTTCTTTATGCTCCCTGCTCCAAGCAAGAGGGGGAGGCAGTGTAGCTCGGTGGATGGTCTTCACTTGCTTGTCAGACTTGCTTTCTGTGGTTAAGTAGTGGCTTTTTGAAAAGCAAATGAGGTACTTCACTTATCTGTAGGTTGACTTACACGAGGGATAGAGAAGGGAACTCTGTCTGCAACCCTTGAGAGATGAAAAGGAAATGGGCTCCAGCATAGGTTGTGTGCAGCTGGCTGGTGGCCCCAGCTCCCAGCAGTGATGTTTCTGAGGGAAGAGCTGTGGCAGTGACTAGGCTCAAACAGATCTTGCATAGATCTAGGCCTCCTGAACTCAAAAGGCTTAAAAAGAGTGTCACCTACAGCATTTGCTTCTGAAACCTTTGGCATTTAATATATTGGAGTTTTTTCCTACAAGATTTCTAAACCACCTTATATAGGCTATTAGTGAATTATTTCCCTGTTCTGTAATTGGCTTATAAATTTTACAGAGGGGTTATTAGCTATAAAGGGTTGTGACAAATGACCTGTGCAAAGGAGGAAAACTTAGTTAAACTTTTCTTCCCTGCCTCCACCCCTAGATTTAGCAGCTGTGCTAAGTCTACACAGGCTTTCCATCTTTGTAAAGATGGGTACCTGTGAGGAGATCAGTGAGTGATCCCAGGCTCCAAGGAAAGGGTGTTTCCCGAGAGGGGGAGAAAACCTTCTGGAGTTCCCCATTGAGACTGCAGTAAGTATTAGTGATGAGCTGCCTGAATCAGCTGAAATAGAGACTATAGGTAATTGTAGGGTCCCTGATCTGAGCCTCTGCACTGAGAATGCTCCCATTTACTACCCTGAATCCACACACGAGTTGGAACTGTTTTGATGGAAGCAAAGCTGCATCTCCCAAATTCTGTCAGGTCAGGCAAGAGGATGTTGCTGCCTGCAGAAAAGGGACAGTCTTTACAAAGTGCTAGGAAACCTCTAGCAGTGGTGTGTGACTAGAATCCATTTAGTATCTGTCAAGGCTCCTTTGTGTTAGCTTCTGCAGAACCTCATTTTCAGATCTCTGCTCTCCAAGGTGTCCTGAGTAATTTCTGTATATAAACCAAGCCGTTAAATAAATAAGTAAACCCCATCTTCTCAGTACCCTCAAGTCACATTTTGTATCGGGGCTGTTCCTTAGATATCTTTTACTTCTGAACGCTCTCACTTCTACATACCATATGATATAAATAATACTGCTAGGAATATGAAAGCTGCAGCTTTTTATGACCAAATTGTGATATTATTCTCTGAATTCACATTACTAATTTTCCTGCTTGTGGCTGGCATCCGGCCCTCCTTTATATGCGGACATCCTGCTCTGTTCCAGCATCAGCTGCCCTGGGATTGCTGCACGTGTAATGCACCTGTAATCATTCAACCTGAAAGTGTGGGGGAAGGTAGCCAGCCAAACATATGAGTAAGATTTTTGCAACCATATTTGAGTCATTTGTCAGGAGTTTCTTGTTTCCATGGGAATTAGTGAGTGAGAGAAGACAAAAGTGAATCTTATTCCTTGCTTCAGCCTCAAGTCTGGCTGCATCAACCTGCAGGCCCTATAATTTAGACCCGTGGGGGACTGAGAGAGCTCATTTTCCTTTTTAATTATTATTGCAGTGAGTAGATGGTGACCTGTCATGGGAGGAGAGGAATTGTGTGTCTACTTGTTAGAACAGCCCAGCACTGCAGTCAAAACTTCCTTGTGCAGCTGTAAATATGCCAGGCCTGCCTTTGTGGTGAGCTACAAATGCTCTCAGACTTTTGAGAAGCCCAGGGAGTCAATTCCAGATCCTAAGGAAGAACAATTCATCTCTTTTCCCATCCCCCTGTACACACATACACCATCCCCTTGCCTCTTTTTAGGTCATTTATAATCAGCAGTCATGGAGCACTGGCCTCATTAGTGATATAGCCATTCCTTCAGTGTTTCAGAAATAATCATTTAGAAAAAATGCACGGTTTTCTTCCCTTGAGAGCCCATGAGTGATGAATTTATTTCAATCTGGCTGTCTTGGCTGTCTTGCTCAGACTTATCTCCATATTTATTTCAACAAATAATGTACTATGGGAGCAACAAAACAGAGACAGGACAGTCTGGGCAGGGAAGAGTTAACCAGGGAGATGGCATTGGAAAGCTGGGGCTCGGGGGGAGGCATTTTTATTCAGAATCATTTTTTAACGTATATACTTTCTGAGTGTTTGTGTTTGTAGAGGTTTGGAAGCCCTGGGATTTGGACATTGATTTATTCATAGGACACCATTTAGAGAACAGACATTGTCCCCTGAGTGGTCCCGGCCGCCAACCTTTCTCCTGTAGGGACCATCCCTTTTGTAAGAGCAGACAGGTGATTAACTTTCCATGCCCGCTAATGACTTGGGTCTCTCACTAGTAAGCGCTGCTAATTGTGACTGGCCGGGAGGGCCGCTGTCCTGGGATCCCGTGTCCTCAGCAGCTCCCTGCACTCAAGGTCCAGCTGCATGTTCCTCCGTCTCCAGGAATCAGCACTTGCAGCTGCTGTAAACCAGGCTCACAGAAGGACCTAAACCTGTGATTTTTATTATGCCAATGACCATTGCAGTAATTCAGTGTTACTGAAGCTGAAGCTCCTGGGTCAGTGGCCAAGGACTGGGAGGCAGAGCTCTTCTTCAGACATCCTGGGCAGCCCAGCTGTGCCATCACTTCCCAGAGTGCACATCAGAATTAAACACAGCCTTTTCCTCCAAGCTACCACAGTCACAGTGGGTTTATTTGAATAACAAACACTCTGAATTCCTTGAAGTTATGCTTTCTAAGGATTTGCTTTCCCAGTGGGTAAGGTCTTCCTGTTAGACCACTTGGCACCCCTGCTGCTGGACAAATAAATCTGAGTATGTGGCATCACTTCATGCCATGTGGTTGCAAGCACAAGTCAACTCTGCATGACAGGTGTTTTATTTGAAGTTTGGTTTTATGTGTACTTACAAAAAGGAATGCTGAGCCTGTCCTCTGCCAAAATATAGCCCCTCTCTTTCCCTCTTCCCCTGTCGTGCAAGCTCACATGTGAAGTGGTTTTTCCACTAGGGCTTGTGCCTGCGTTTCATTTGTTCCCTGGGATGGCTTTTCTGAAGCATCTGGAACTTGTCATTTTTGTGTGCAGCTGTAAAATACGTGTAATTTGCCTTGCTCTACATTTTCAGGAGCAGTTCCTATCCAGATTTACTTACAGGTAGCATTTGTGAAGAGAGGACCCAGCAGTTGACTGCAGGTTTCCAAGCAGTGATGCACATAGCAGCCCTGTTGTATATTTTGTGTATGTGCACACATATTCTTAATGCCTCTTCCAGGTTTTGTTTTCCTTAGTAAGCATGGCATTCATTTACCAAAAACCCTTCCTCTGCTGACTTGTTAATGAATACATATTCCCAAAGTTTTCCTTCCTTCTCTATCCCTTTTATACTGGACTTTGAAAGGCCCAAGCCAGCCAGCTTTCTGCCAGGATAAGGATAAGAGGTGAGCAACTAGTATTTTAAAGCCAGTTCAAATACTGCTTGTGTAAACCTTCAAATTTAGTGACAAATATCCCCCTCCAGTCTTTTCTATTAAGGCAAAATGATTGTTTAGTTATTTTCAGCTAGTTTCTTTATGCATTGATGTCTAATCACCTTGGTAGCAGGACTGTAACCACGGAATCGGGGAATAAGTAGCAGTTGGCTTGCTGTCTTCTTTCCTAAGAAAAATCAGTGCATGCATCTGCCCTGCCTTAGAGATAAGCATCAGCAGCTCAGGAAGTCTGGGGGAGGGTGGTATAACCAGGAAGGCTCAGAAAGGTGGCATCTCTCTGTGAACAGGCAGAGTTCTCAGGGGAGGAATTTAGAACTTTGTTCTTTCCAGCTGCTGGTTGGGAATGATTTCAGCTTTTGCAAAGTCATACCTCCCTTGCCTTAAAAGAATTTGCCTAAGAGGAAGCATAGAGCCATATCTTTGAAATACTGTGCTGGTCACCTTTATTTTACAGGTGGAGAAAATGACTTAAAAAGTCATTTCTCTTCTCTCACTCACTTAAAAAGAATTTCACATCAGGCAACAGTTGGGAGAGAAGGGATGGATTCTGAAAGAGAGCAGGTAGCTTTCACTTTGCTGTATAGGTCTCAAGGATATCTCTACTTTCTGACAGAGAAACTCCTGAAAGTCTCAAAGACATTTTTTCATCTTTATTGAAAAGCTGGAAGCTTTGCATTTACAGAACAGATGTCCTTTGTTACAAATTTTTCATTCCTTATTGAAATAGATATGAGGAAGAATTCATTCCACACAAACTCAGGGGGAAGCAGCATTTTAAATGGAATGATTAAAAACCTTGCCTTCTGCCATTGCTTCATTTTTCACTTGTGACTCCTGTGATGTCACCCGTTTGCTCTTCTCCAGTTGTCATAGTGTTTGCTGGAGAAGAGAGGATAAACTCACCTTGGGTGTCCATATTAAATGTGAAAGGTAAGGGAAAAAGAAAATAGAGGAGGGGGATATCTCTTTTAATTTTTCCAGATCAGAATGAACTCAGGATCAATCCTGGGCCCGCACCTGATATGCTTTCTTGATGCTCATTAAGTTGAGCTTGTGGTAACCTACTGTAAAATATTGGAGCTCCAGAGCCAAGAGCAGGCTTGGATGCTGTGCTGGCCATCACTCCCAGATGAATGATCAGAAGTGAAGGGTCAATACATCCAGCCAAACCATGGCTGAGACCCAGTTCATCATTAAGGCAGGGTGGAAGGAGGTCCCTCTTGTGCTGGATCCTACACCTAAAGTGTGAGCCAACTAAACCACAGTTTACACCAAAAGATTGTGAGCTTCTGGGAACTATATGCTTGCTAGTGATATTAACTTACTACAAATCCTTCCTGTAAGCTCTTTGTAGAGTTTCACACTGTGAGCTTCTTTTTCTGTTAATCTTTTCTTTTGTGAGGCTGAGTTTAGTGCTGGTGAGGAAAGGCAGCCTGATATCCATGGAAAATGAAATCCTTTATTTATCCATAGACTAAGCACCAGCTGTTCCAGCAGTAGAACCCACTGCAAGATTGAATTCAGTTCAGTCAGCCCTCTCCTTCCCCTTGGTTTGCCTTCTCCAATTGCCTGTTGTGCAGTGAAATTGGTAAAATGGATGTCTCATCCATTCTAAATTAGACTGACACCACTCAGTTGCCTTTCAATAGCTTTTCAGGTTTTGTCAAGTACCGTGAGACTGAGCCACTGGCTTCAAACCTGTTAGTCAAAGCAGGTGCTTAGGAAGAGCTGTGCTTTATCTTTGAGATTCACAAACTATGGTATATGATAACCACCAGCAGAGCTCAAGGGTGTAGGAGTTTGCATGTGGAGAAACCCTGCAAAACCCTGACCACCACCCTGCCCATTACAAATACACAGCTCAGGTGCTGCTGCTGCTTTCACATGGGACAGGTAGGTTTGTCCTAGAGACACCACTCTTCCAGCATCCTCACATCCCAGCAGAAGGCCCCCAGCTGGACCACAGGGCTCCCTATAAGGCTGAGTTGTAGGATCCCTGCTTGACCACAACAAGATTCAAGCTTCTTCACTGCCTGGGTCTGTGACCTGTGCGTCGTAAGCAAGGTGGCTTTCAATGTGCATTCTGGCCTTAACAAGTGTTGAAGCCTTCATCAGAAGAGAATGATTAAAGGACAATCAACAGAATGCAGACCAAAAGTTGGAGGAAGTGGTGAACATTTCAATGAAAAAACCATTAAATTTTCCAGTTAGTTTTGCTCCCAACACTAGGTCCTGATCCCTTTTCATCCCTGTTATATTGGTTTGTCAACAGCTACTGAGGCCAGTTTTAAAGCTGGAGCAAAAACATCAAGCTCACACTATTTATCTTGATGTTTCAGCCTCAGGTGGATTTGCTTTAGGCTGTGAACACTAGTCAGCCTCCTATAGTGCTTCCCTTTTTTTGCATCTGTTTGTGTATCACATAAGTGAACCTAGATTAATTGTATTTTTGTCCTCTAGACCTGACTATTTTGAATGTCTGTAACACTTGTAGGATATGGTTCAGTCAGGGATTCAGATGGATTAATATCTTCCTTTAGCCCATGACCAAATGCAAGAAATCCCATCCCAAAGCATCCTAGCTTTCTTTAGTTTGGCTGTTGCAATACTGGTTTTAGACTTCATAAGATTTCCACAGCACTGGCTTGTAGATGATATGAGCAATCCTCCTTACTCTCCTTCCTTGTACACTTAGTTTTGCTGATATTTTGGGAGTGAGCAACTCATCACACTGAGCAAATTCTGCCCAAATACACACGGAGTGATTACATTAATGAGAAAGTGATGCTTTTACACCAGAAATCCTGGAATAAAAGCAGTGCCTCCAGTTACCAAGCTAGCATTGAGCAACCGGGTTCTGTTTCTAGTCTGTGCCCCACTCTTAACCCCACGGCCATTTTTTAATTGCCTCATAATAGTTTGGCTACTTCCACCACCCCAGAGCCCCATTCACCAGAGCCACCAAAACAGGGAATTTTGCAGAAATTTGTGCAGCAGGATTGTGGCTGGATGTGGGATCAGAAGTCACCAATTGTTGCTAGCTGCTGCTATGAGGGTTCTGTGCTAGCATCAAGCCAAGCCACCATTCCCCTAACAAAACTTGCTGTCAAATCTTTGCAGCCTTCAGCTGATATTTCACACAACTTTGCTGAAAAGTTTGCAGGTTTCCTAACACCCTTACCAGGATCAGGATTTAACCCTTCTTAGCTGGTATGGTGCTGAATGCCATACTCTGTCTTATCTACTCTAGGTATGGGAATAAGATGTCCCTTGTCTTATGTAACTCAGGGGCTTGCAGTCATGCCTGAATGCAAGGCTCTTTTTGTTACACATAGAAAAGTTGAGGTGAGATTCATTTTCTTGCAGTTTCTTTCATTTTTCTAAAAATCTGTTGGAGATGGTGGGGAATAAGTCCTTGGTTTTAATTCCTCGGAGCCTAAACTTAAATTTTTGTATATGAGAGTAGCCTCTAACAAAGCTGTGCGACCAGCAGGTAGGGATGATACAAGCAGCGATGGCAGAAACACCGTAGAAATCCACATGTATTTCTGCTGCTGGCAGATCTCACTCCCCTACACATGCAAAAACGGGGAGTGAGGAGCTTTGGGTTAGAGCAGGTTTTGCAGCCCTGCATCAAAATGGCAGTGCTTTGTTAGGGCCTTTCTTCCAGAGTTCCTTCTTTCCCAGCTGACACCAGACAATGAGAGTTAGGGTGTTTTCTTGGTGCTTCGCCTTGGTGCCATTCTCCTGTTCCCCCCTCTCCATCCTCTCCCCTCCCCTACTCCCCTGCACTCCTCTTACTCCCCACTGCCCACGTTGAACATGTACAGATTTTATGGTTCACTGGAGAATAAGTGGCTGTCATTTCACAGATGGGCCAGGATGTAATTAGCCACAATGCATCGAAGTAATGGAACAGATGTCTCTTTGTAAACTGAGTTTGCTGTTGCACACTCTGTGTGTGTGACCTGCCGACTGCTCCAGGCGATTCCTCCCGGCCCCCTCGCCCCCTCCCCTCGCTCTGTTGCCGAGCCAAGGGCTCAGCTCACATCAAGTGTTGGTGTGTTTGCAGGTTTGTTTGTCTCCCTTTCTCATGCAGTCTCTCCTATTGTAAGGCCACTGATTATGTGATGGATTGTTAGCAAGCAGAATCTGCATTTATCGATGGAGTCATTCAAAATAGAAAAGGTGATACCCCTCTTATGAGATAATTGGCAGTTTCAAGTTGCTCTTATTACCCGATGATAATACACCAGTAAAATCATAAATTACTGTTATGATGCCCAGCCTCCTCCTTTCTTTTTTCTTCTTTCTTTAACTGAAAATAAAATAGCTGTTCTCCCTGAGCCCTCAAATTAGTATTTATATTTTAGATAAGAGATGGGCTGTTGGATTGATTACAATGTGATAATGCACACAAGCTGACAACAAACACAGCCACTCTCAGAAAGGTGGCCATCTGACTCAGACAGGAACTGCAATCCAACCAGTACAAATGTAAAGAGGGCAAAACCAGAACCTGCTTATTTTGGAGAGCATGCTTGTCTCTGTCAGGTACAGAAAATGGATAAATTTAATTCAATCTAGTGGAAGGTGCCCCTGTACATGGAGGGTTGGAACGAGATTATATTTAAGGTCTCTTCCAACCCAAAACCGTTCTATGATTCTACAATTCAAAGAATTTTCTCCCTTAATATTATTGGTACATACTTTCAGGCTATATCTATGCAGGTTTTCCATTCCTTTAGCTCCTGAACCCTGTGCATCTTAACACTGGCAGCTGCTCCTGCTGAGGGTTTCCTGCCAATGCTCCACACCAGGGCAGGGGGCAAAGAGACCCACAGGGCCAGGCTGGCTCTTGGCCTCCAGCCCTGAATTTGGCTCCACTTACAGCTCAGCCAGGCAATGGAGGAGCTAAACACCATGACCAGGCACCAGTTACTGTTGGCAGAAACCTAATAGTGACACAAACAGGAAGGAGATTTAGAGAAAACACATGATTGTGTTCTTGTTGCTTCTGGGTATTGTCATTGTTTGTGTGTCAGAACGCTCATAGTCAAATCATGTAGGCAGTCCTTCTGTCTGTGTGTGTGTGCTTGCATGCAGTTATGGTTTATTTTCACACAAATTTCCTGAAGAGACACATTGTTTCCCCAGGGCAGTTTTGATGAGGAGTTCCCCATTAGTTCCCCTGGCTTTCACCCAGCAAGCTTAACTTCAGATTGCACATCTTCTGAGTATTAAGAGTGGTGAGATACATTAAATAATGATGGCAAAAAGCAGGTCTTTTGTGTAGGTAGGACTAAGTTTGTACCTTAAGCTAAAATGATAAAGAGGCAAAGTAGCATGGTGATGTGTGTAAATACACTGGATGTGTGGAACCTAGAGAACAGTATCGTAGCCCAGAATAATCGTCTGCTGTTTTGTGGATAAGGCATTGGCCTGCTGCCATCTTCAGCCCATGGAGTGGTTGATTAAAGATTTTAAAGGACACAAGAATTTGGGTTAGGGCTGCAGCTTTGTGGGTACATCTCCAAATAGCCATAGTGAAACACAAGAGAGAAATAGTAACCCAGTTGGTGCCTGCCCTTGAAAGGAAATCATCATGCAATGGGTTTCTCTACCCTACCACAAAGCTCTTTTCACTTGTGTGGACACATGCACTGAGCAATCCCCATGCTGGCCTGAAAATCAGGAAACACAGAACCTACCAGCCATGCAAGTACCCATCGTGGAGGGCACTGGAGCTTTTCCAGTAGTCTTTCAGGTCAGCTGGGTATGTGCACAGGATTGACAGTGCTGGAGAAGTCTTCAAAGTCTTATGAGACCAGCAGCAAATTTTACAAACACTATAGTGCAGATTCCTCTGAGTCAAAGACCATCTTACGAGACATGAGAAGTAGCCTTTAGTGCAAGAGTGTGCATTTCCACAGGAAAAAAAAAAACAAAGCAAATTATGCTTTGGAGTTGAGAGTGTAGCTTTTTTAGTTTCCTCAGACAGTTTAAGCAGTAGGTATTTTGTGAGACAAGGAATATGAAGTTTTGACACAGCTTTGTTGTGCTGCTATTCCTGGCCATATCTTCTTTTCTGCCTAGCAACTAGGCAGGCAAGATGAGCAAGGCACAAGGATGCAGCCCAGGCCCACGACCTCGCTAAACCCACTGACCCAAAAATCTGCCAATGGGGTTGAGCGTGCAGGTGTCTCACTCAGGCAGAGCCATTCACATCTGCAGTCACACTTCCATGGAGTGCTGTCGATGCTGGTTCTCTGCAAACCTCATGTCCCCCAAGGAGGACTTCCCTGAGCTATCTGCTTCCAGCTCCTTCCTTTGTGTTTGTTTTTTTTTTCCTTTTGACACTCATCTCACCTGCATTGATGGAAAGTACTCTTAACCCACACTAATGGGAGAGAAAAAAAATGGTCATTTGTTGTGAATTTTCAAACTTGTTTCAAAAAAAAGTTCCTGTGGGTTCCTTGGGTTTCAGTCAACATTGTACTCTGTATGGTTGGTCTGTGATGAAGCTGATACTTGCATGGTATTTGTGGCTGGTTTTATCTGGTCCCTGCCTTACAAGAGGCAAAACTTGAAGTTTGTTATGTCTTTGCAATACAGTGAAATTGCAAAGCAGGTACAGTGGATTGGTTGAGCTTTTCCTTTGCCTTGTCTCAGAAGAACCAAGCCTATTGTTGCAAATGCAGGATGGTCTCGTGTTAGGGAGAAAGAGTATTTTTCTGTTTGAGTCTAACAAAGGCAGTCTCTGGCAGCTTAAACTTGAAGTGGTTTGTCAGTCCCTCATCAGTGACAACTGCACAACACTTGGGAAGAGACTGTACAGCAGCAAGTGCTTATGACAATGAACTATCCCTACTGAACTCTTTTAAAAACAGTATACAGTTTATTTGACAAGAATGATTTTGTTTTACTGGGTAAACAATAGCTTTCATGCTCCCAAAGCCCTTTTCCAGCCAAATCTCCCTCTGACCCAGAAGAAGGAAGACTGAGTTGAAACTGTGACAACAGCTATCACAGAATCACAGAATAGTTTGCATTGGAAGGAACCTTAAAGATCATCTCATTCCAATACCCCTGCCACGGGCAGGGACACCTTCCACTAGACCAAGTTGCTCAGGGCCCCGTCCAACCTGGTCTTGAACACTCCCAGGGATGGGGCATCCACAGCTTCTCTGGGCATCCTGTGGCAGTGCCTCACCATCCTCACAGAAAAGAATTTGTTCCTAATACCCAATCTAAACTTACCCTGTGTCAGTGTGAAGCCATTCCCCCTTGTCCTGTCACTACACGCCCTTGTAAACTGTCCCTCTCCAGCTTTCTTGTAGGCTCTCCCTTAGGTACTGGAAGGTGCTATAAGGTACTGGAAGGCTGCATATAGCATTTAATTGTGTGTTACTTGATTTAAAAAAACAACAGGTGATCACCAATATGTACATCTGTCTTTGCAAACACCTATGACAGTTCACATACCATCCCAAGATGGTAGTTTTTCTGTATACTCTGCCAATGGATCATTTATGGATGGGGTAAACTGAGGCAGGAAGCAATAAAGTACCTAATTCTGTTCCCAGCACATATCAATGAGGGTCATAAAGTGTGATTCTGTGGTTCTGAATGGTAGGACATGCATTAAATGTGGAGAATCATGACTTGTCACTGATATTTAATGCTAGGTTGTGTTAGTGGAAAGAGCTTGCCTGCACATCTCTGTGCTTCCAGTGTATGTGTTACACATGCAGGGACCCTCTAGCTGGTCAGTTAGTGGTGGGTCCCTGGCACTATGGTTTTGGGGATTGCTGCTGCAAACCAGCACAGGTACTGAGCAAAACCACTTACCCTTCACAAGAGCAGTGCAACCTTACTGTGATGTGAGGGTGACCCTGGGGGAAACACAATCAAGCACTCTTAGTTTCGTGCTCAAGTGCTACTGGAGTCTGGCACCACTTGGGCTCCTGTGTAGCTTTGACACGTGTCCCTAGGTCCAAAGGCAGCTTTATGTCCCTTTGAAAAACATGGCCTGACCCTTTAGGGCAGCGTAGTGGCCTGGCTAGGGTGGGATTAATGTGAATCTGAACTCCAGAGGCTTTATGGTGAAGCTAAGGTCCTGCTTGCTGTGCTGTGCTGCAGGGAAAGGCTCTGGGTGCTGGTTGCAGGGAGCCCAGGAGACAGCCAAGTGTCCAGGAAGACATGGAAAAAGCCTGTGTCACAGGCCAGGTGAAAGCTGGGCCCAGGATAATCATCCATCAGGACAATCATTCGAGAGTGTTCCTTTCTCTCTCTTTTTACATCTGACTGGTTATCTATTGCTCCTCTTTACTGCAGTCTGCTTGTAGGGCTTCATAGCTTTTGAAGGTATAAGAATAGGGCTTTTTTTCCTCTTTTTCTTTTTATTTTTTTTTTCTCTTGCCTTGAAGTAATCATCTATATTTAGGTCAGTGACATGATGAAAGATGTTTATGTGTTTTTATCTAAAGCTGGAAATTGCCTTTCCGGATATCACTGAATGGAAAAAAGCTAATGGAGCCTTGTTGTGCTTTCATTGTTTTTGCAGTGGTCTTCTTGTTTTAGTACTAAGGCACGTGAAGCATCCCTTCCTCACCGCATGGCCCTCGGCTCTCAGCTCCCTCTGCATCCTCTGCTGGCTCCTCTGTACAGAGGGGACTCAGAGAAGGGCAAGGGGAAGGTCACACAAAGTTGTTTCCATCTCCAGCTACCTGGAGCAGGCATTGCCAGCTCTGGCCTATTAAGTCGAAAATGTGGCACTGATAAATCCTGTCCGCTAAGGAGCTGAGCCTTTTTAATATGCAAGTGCTCAGTCAAAGAAAGTAAACAGACATCTCCTTCTGCTGGGAATTACTAGACAAATGTCTCCCTCCCCTTACCCTCCTTCCTTCCTCCTCCCTTCCATTTAAATGTAGGAAATTCTGCTTGCTTTATTTGATAAAGAGGAGGAGGGGAAAGGACATGTACTGAATCATGGTTAAGCTGCTGTCTTCTGCCTCAAGACCTTTCAGTGTAGATGTGCTTCATTAGTTTGATAAGCAGACACCAGAAAGGGGAGGGGTGTGGGGTTTGCATGAGGGGATCTGCCTAGGGGCTGCCCGGAGGTTTAAGAAGATGAACTGCTAATGATGTTGAAGCTGTACCTTTTTGGGACCTTGGCTCCTGGAGGAAAAATGGGCCCTTTTCACTAATTGTGTTGTGCTCAGTAGTGTGATGGAAAGGATCTCACAGGGGAACAAAACAGAATGGAATATCGGCTGGGCTCTTCCCCTGAGCAGCCCCCCCTCCACTCCTCCCCCATCCCAACCCTCCTCCCTTCAGCAGGGTGTCTGGCATGAAGTAATCCTACATATTTGGGAGATAACATTAAGAAAAGAGATTATTCAGTCATTTATTTGGACAGTCTGGTGCTAGCCTTGTGAACTGAACATAGATTTTTAACAAATGTTGTCTAAATTGGCAGTGCAAATGTTTTGATGAATAGCTACCAGCAAGACTGTGAATCTTGGATCTGGCCCTGCCTGTGTGCAAACACGGGATCTGAGGACTTTCAAAAGTTGCTCCCTTTAATCCTGTGCCAGCCCCTTTCCTCTCTGACAGATCCATGTCTCGAGAGTGGATAACTGTATTTCCCCTGTGCAGCGGGGTATGCAGGTTTTCACCTCAGGTGCTATTGAGTGTTTCCAGGTGTACTTATTTTCCTGTCAGCACCTGGATGCCGCCCCACTTGGGAAGGTAAAGAGCAATTCCCAGGTGCACTTACGGAGAACCCTGGCTCACCATGGCATTTCCTTTCACCTGCAGCGACGTTAGCCCAGCTCAGCAAACTCCGGGGTTACACTGTATTCTCTGTGAGTTTTGGGCTGGGAGGAACTGGTTGTGGAGTGACAGGCTGTGCTAGGCTATGCTTGGGAGCCTGTTTCCAGACTTCTGCCAAATACCACCCAGTGAACCCCACATTAACTGGGCTCCTCCTCCCCTGGACAAAGGAGGCAGAGGCTTGGCACTTTTTCTTTCTCAAATATCAGCAGGCACTGCAAGCCCAAACCACGCAGATTGATGGGCCTCTAGTTTCAAAAGGGACTTTTTTAACCTAGACATAGCATCATCCTAAAATTGTATATCCCTGCCACAATCAGTGGCTGCCTAGTCAGTGACAGACAGGTGGGAATCACTTGAAAAGCTCTTCAGTAAAGGCGACACGGGTGGAACTTCAGGAGGCAGCTGGGTACCCAGGGAACTGCCCCAAATGTGAAATTTCCCATGATAATGTAGTATCTCTGGAGCATTTCAGCATCACAGGAGTGGGTAGTAGGTTTAAAGCAGAAGAATGTTTTCATTTTGTTTTGTTTGTTTTTCTGCACAACATCAACTTAATATGCAGAATTCCCTGCTGCATGCTGCTGCAGAGATTGTATGTAAAAGGAATCATTTAAATGCACCAAGGAGAGCTTTGCAGTTGAGAACAAGGGTGTTAGGTCTACACAGTCAACAGCACAGGATGCTCTTAATCCTAATTGCTGGACACTGGGAGGGATCCCAGGGGCCGGCCCACTGTGCATCCATCCTTGTTCCTTCTACGTTTTCCCTAAGAATTCGTGGCTGGCTACTGTCAGAGTTGGAACACTGGGCTAACAAAGCCTGTAAGTGTAAGAACATTATGTTACACTGACAGGACAAGAATAGGATGAATGCCTGAATTGGGACTTGGTGGGATAAACTGGGCAGCCCAGGCTGCAGAGCAGAGCTTTATGGCACTGCTGCTGGTCATAAGTGGTTCCATACATGACTTCCTCAGCGTTCCTTTGATGGGGTTGGTAAAAGGAGGAGTGCTGGCAGATGGTGCAATAAATGTTGATGTTATATGTGTTGTAAACCACTTCACAGGGAGAGGTGAACATTTCCCAGGGATTGGGTGTGGCGAGGCTGAGAGACAGACTGTTTGAAGTTATGACCAATTGCATCTCTTCCTTTCTTTTCAGAGGTGACTTTACGTAGTGGGTGACACAGACAACCACAGACAACCCCAACCAGAGCTTATTTGAGAGTTTTTGCCCACCTTCCACCCTGCTGCCTCCTGCCTCAGCCCCATGCCTGTCCTCTGACACTCAGAGAGGGACTGACAGGGGCAGCTGGTGGTTGCTCCCACCCAACCTCTCATTCTGTAGTGCTACTGGTCCTCCCTCTCACTCAGCATATGTTATATTTGCACTGCTGCCCTGACCAAAATCCCTGCTCTGTCAGCTCCCAGCAGCAGAGGTGGTGTGGGGAGGAAGTTGGATCACCCCCACTCACGGGGGGAATGCAAGGCAGTCTATTCTTGTAGAGAAAATGTGCATCACATGGGGTGGTAGAGAAGAGACTGTGCCTTGGTCCCTGTAATTACACCCATCTGTTACTTCCCTGTCTCTGCCGCCGCCGCTGAAACACACAAAGAATCACAAGCGTGATTTAAGCCCCTGAAGAATACAATGGCTACATTTGAACAAGCCGAGCTGACCTCCAGTGCCCCACTTTTGCTGGCCCAGTGCTGCATGCTGGGCTGGGAAGGGCTGTTCTGGTCCAAGCCGTCAGCTCTCCTGCCCGGTCATGATTAACTCAGCGCCTTTTTGTGGCTTCTGCTGCTGTTGTCAGACTGGTGCAGAAGGAACAATGTTAGAGCACTTCCTCCTTTCCCTATCACGGTGACTAGTTTGGGAGTTCAGTGCTTTCCACATTAGTGGGACTGGTAAACTGCTTTGCATTGCAGTTGTTCTTGTTTTCTGTGCCCTCTTGTCATTGCTGTTGACTCATCAGGCTGAAGTGTCTGAGTTTAATTGAAGCAGTAACAATGCAATCAACATTTCTCTCTATTTTTATCTGCATCTCCCCTCCCCTCTGGTTTTTCTGCTGCTTGACATGCTATTTCTGGGGCTGAGAACTTGGCAGCCTTGCCAAGGGTTGCACTGGAAGGGAATGGAGCCACAAAGAGAGTAAACCCACCAAAAGTAACAGGGTTTTTTTCTTTTTCTGAGTGCTGCTGGACTCCCTGCATTGCATTCATCCTTACTGTGCCTTGTCACCTCCCCCTGTCATCCCTTCTGCAGCTGAAGAAGGCCTGGGCAGAGGGAAGTAATTCTATAGCAGGGCTGCACAGATACGCCTAATTAGCATAAAATTAGCATAACCCTCTTTGTTTAACAGAATACTCGGCTCTCCTCCTTTATCCAAGTGATGTGACTAGAGGCAGGCAGGAGTCACTGGTCTTGGTGCAATCTTTATAAGAGATCGTGGGTGAAGATGCTGCCAGCTTGGTCTTTGAACACCACAGCATTCACCCCTGGCTTGAGGAGGAGAGCAGAGCATTCCTGCCAGCTACAGCCTATAGCAAGGAGATCATTCTCCTGGGCTATGGGAGCTGGAAGTTCTTAAGTCTCTGTAAACATACCCACTCAGGGGAAAAGTAGTGATGGGAGGCAGAAAGGAGTAAGAAAATGTGAGCATTTTGTAATAAATGAAGTAGCATCTTTTGAGTGCAGTTTCTGTGGACAGAGTAGCAAAAAACACATGTAGCTTAAAGGTTTTGCATTTTAAAGGATGCCAGCTGGCTTTAAAATGTTTCTGCTTCTGAAATCAATTAAGGTTACTATTGATGATGGCAAAACCTACAGTGCCAAGAGGAAAAAGTATGAGGCAAACCAGTGTTTTTATTTTTTCCCCTATCAAATGTCTTGCTGCACTGAGCAGCACACGTGTGTCATTGGTGTCTGAGCTTTTTCCATCGCCCCAAATGCATGTTTAGCTCTTCTGAGATGTGATGGCAGGCAGAGAATCATTTGAAAGTATGAAAACATCGATAGAAAAAAAACAGAAGTGAGAGCAGGCATCTGGGTAGGTGAATTTATTGGAAATACTGTAGCTTATGTCTGGGAAATGCCTGGATTTCAGGTTGACAGTCCTTTGCCATGAGACATGCCTCTCCCTTTGTGTGAACCATGCCACCCTGCATCCTCTTGCTGTACCTTTTAGCATTGTTATTGGACTGCTCATCTCTATTTTGCAATCCTATTGACTGCTTTTAATACAGAATTAACATACTGTTCTCCTCCCCCCTACCACCCTGCAGTACAGAGACAGACTGCTGCTTTGTATCAAACCCAGAATTGGTTTTAAGGCAATAAATATATATCTAGACCTCTCAGCATTGGTGCCGTAATCTCTGCTGGCATCCTCAGTAATTTTATGTCCTTGTGTTAGACTTTGCATCCCAAATATATATACAAAGCCCAAATCGTGTTATCTAGAGAACAAATGCTTTCAACTCTGTTCAAAGTGTGTGTGAGAGAACCAGCCACTAAAGCAAAGGAAGGCAAGCGGCGGCTGACTTTGTTAAATACTTGTTAATACCTCTTGCTGTTGGCAGTGCCTGAAGTTGTAATCAGCTTTGTCTGTGTGTCTGTCTCTACCTTCTGCCTTTGCAGGCGCCTTTTGGGCACATTTTGGGGTGATTTGTGCGTAGCTGCGTACCTGCTGTACACAGTCTGTGCTCCAGCGTGTCCCACCGTGTCTGCCTGCACGGGCTCTCTCTGAAACGTGCCGGTAGCTGCCTCCCTGTGCTCCTGAGTGGAATATCTGGATGTCCCTGGCTGCCTGCGCGCATCTCTCCCCGTGCCTTGGCGTATTTGCGTGCCTGGACGAGGAACGGGATGCAGGAGGCTTTGTGTGTGGCAGGGCTGGCAGCATTTTAAGATGACTGTGCTCGTGTTGAGGTGGAGACTCCATCGTTTCCCTCTGTCAGCCTAACAGATACTTGCAGCAGGGAGGAAAAGCTGTTGCCTTCATGGCTTCAGTGAAGTGAAATAAAATGCTGCTTCAAGTCGGTGGGAGTGGGGATCACTTGCAGATGTCAGCTCCTTAAAAATGGCCTCACTTAAAATATATATGGAGAGAAGTAAATGGATTTTTCTCTTACAGGAGGGGCTTGTACTCTTGCATGGTGTTGTATTCCCTCCCCCCGCCAAAATCCAGGCAGAATGCTCTGCTCTGAAGGGAAGGTCTTTAAAAACAAAACAAAAGGCAGCTGTCAATTTAATCCAAGCTCCCTGATAAAATTCCAGCAGAGTTCCTTTCTTCAGAGATGAAATAAGAACCCTGGCAGGCCCTCTGACTGGCCACATAAATCATTTGTGGTAATTGCTCTGAGAAAGACGAGTGCCTCTTAGGTGCAGGGAGGGGGGAAGGCACCCACAGCCACTGCGCAGCACCCCAGGTACCCCAGCTTGTGGAGACCCCTGCCCCGGGCCTGGGGGCCAGCTACCTGCAGCAGGGGTGGGTGCTGCAAACCTGAGGGGACAATGTGCTGCAGAGGATGAATAATAGGGTTTCCTGTCGCCTTCCCTTTGTTGTTGGTCCTGCTTTTAATTGCCCTAGAGGGATTAGAAGTCAGACGGGGGGGGGGGGGGGGGATTTGAGGAAGGAGGGGCTGAGAAGGAAGAGAGGGGGAGGGAAGGATGAAGGCGCAGGGAAGGTGGAGAGAATGAGATGGAGGTGAGAGGAAGAAGGAAGAGATTGATTTAAGTTGCTTAAGACTAGCATTTAGTGCAGTGGGGCTCAATTTCAATTAGCTAATATCTCCTTGGGTTGGTGCATGACTCTGCATGCTCCTTGTCACTCCAATTAGGAGAGGAATGGCAATAAAAAGCAGAGTGCCAGGCTCTGGTGTCAGCTTTTGCTGGCTGCAGCGGTGCAGGGGGACAGATGCTCCAGGAAGCCGCAAAGCTGTGATTGCACTTTCCCTGGGCACTCGTAAAGATGGGGATAATAAAATAACAGGGATCTGAAGCAGCGCTACAGGAGTGGCCACCAGCTGCAAACTCCAAGAAGAGGGCATTGCTCAATTCAATCCTTCGCTTTCAGGGTAGAAGCAGCAGGGTGTAGTTGTTATTGTATTTAGTATAAATCTGCAACTGCTCTTCAAAATAAGCTTTTCTTAAGCATTTGTCAAACCCCAGTGGCCTGAGTAGTTTTGGCGGCATAGCAGCGACTAAGAATAAAAATGTAAATTATATATAAAATAGAGTGCGTGCATATGAACAAGGGAGGTAAAGGTGACGGGCATGAGGACCAGAGTGGGAGCCTGGAGGTCTGGCTTGTGTTCCTGTTCTGCCACTGGGCCACGCTGGACCAGACTCCTCTCCCCTGAGCCCACCACCCCTGGGAACCTACCTGGAGCAGCCTCTGGGTTATAGGAGGGATACATGAGCTGGGCAGCAGAGTTGCATGATGGCACAAGAGCCACTGCTGTGGGAGGGCCAACATGCTGGCTCTCAGCATCTAGTAGGTGTGCTGCTGGTTCTCTGTGTGAGCCCTGCCTTGCAGATGAGTACTGCTGTTCAGCAATTTAGCTTTGAAATACAACCTGCACCAATTGGTTCTGTGGCACCCACTTATTCCGCTGATCTCTCCAGGGGAAGCCCACTGCCATTCCTAGTGCAGCGCCAGAGCTGACATGGCCTCTTTTCCTTGCTGCAAACAAGCTGCTCTGCCAGTGTGTCAGACATCTCGTTCCCTTCCTTCTTTGTGGGCATGGAGCCCAGCTGCAGTCTCCCTCTGAGCAGGGCCCTGAGAGAAAGACAGGAACAAAGGAGTGCAGCCAGCATGGCTGACTGGCAGCTGGAGTCAGTCTCCCAGACTCCCAGACTGTGTTTCCAGCACAGTCTCTGGGCTGAGAAGAGGGGACAAATGTGTGCTCACTGTGCACTCTCCTGCTGCTCGCTCCCAGGTTCCACAAGTGCCAGGCTCTGGGCATGGCCCTCAGAGCCAGTAGCATCCTCCCCTTTTTGGATTGCCATTTCCATGCTCTTCAGGCACTCCTGTCTCTCTATGAAAACACATAGGCACTTGCAACAGGGAGGAAAAAATAGTATATGGGCTTGTCTGTGGGTGGGAATGAGATAAGGTGTGTGGGAGAACAACTGCAAAGGGATGGCACATGGCCTTACACATGTGTGTGCCACACACTTGTACGTACCTGGCAGGGTCTGTATTAAACCAGACTGTGGTAAGTCCCTCGGTTACCCTCCCTCCTTCTGAGGGCCCTGGCCTGGAAACATGTGTGAGTTAACATGCAGCAGTGGAGGAAGTTGCTGTGCCCGGCTGTCATCCGTCCCTGATCCCAAAGTAGCTGCCCTTGGAGCAAGAGTCACTTAATCATTTTTGAATCAGCTCCTGAACAGCCATAGCTCACAGCCCAGCACATTAAGGTGAACTGGCACAGACTGCAGTTTGCCTTAATGGACTGCAGCCGTGCAGGAGAGGCTTTTCCAGCAGTGAAGCTCTCCCTACCACACAGGTAGCCCACTGTGAGAGCAGTGGGATGGACACAGCCCCAGCCTCATCTGTCAGTGCTGGAGAGCTGACAGATGGAAGGTGAGTGAGCTTGCATGCTGCAGGGGAGTGCAGGGATTTTAGCCTGCTTCCCACACATGCTGGGTCAAGCTCGGGGAGCCCTCCTGGCCCAGTCCGCCTCTGTCATCACCAGTAGGTGTGCCAACAGCACCAGTTAGTGATGGGATTATCCTCCTAATCATCAGAAAGGAAGCAGCTGATTTCCCTTTAGGAAAACTGGGACACAAAGAGGTAAAGAGCCAAGGGTGAAGAAGTAGTTTGGGATAAAGACCTCTGTGTCAGCAGTGGCATCCTAATATTTCTCTAGTACACACTTCTTGCTTTTTTAAACCCTCTGGTTCATTCTAATCAGTTCTGCACAAAAAGTACATACTGCCTTGCAGGTACAACCTTCAGTTTCCTGTTCCATTTATTCTCCCAATTGCCTACATTTTTCCCTTTCTGTTCTTACCACTTTTGTAAAACATATTAAACTACATTTCCTGCTGTTTAAAAATGAACCAGAATTAAAAAGCACCTTGCCTTTGAGGTGAAGCTGTTAGGAATCATAAAATGGCATTAAAATATCTGCATCCACATTCTATTTCACGGTGGGTCTCAGTTCTAAGGAGGCTGCTGGCTGGGTGGAAAAACTGGCAGTTCCCATGTGGAGTGATAGGGGATGGCTGGTTTCCTGCACTGAAGTCCTTGTGACAGAGGTGATGAAGCCCTTGTGCCACTCAGCAAGGACTGTCACCTCACGAGCCACCCTCCCACCCTTGCAGATGGGTTCACTGATCCTGTGGGCTGGCATGGGAGAAGGAGGTGAACTGTCCCTGTTCCCTGCTACAGCCTCTGGATAGCCTCACTGAGAGCCACATTTTGTCACTGGCATCTCTCACCAGCTCTGACTGATGGCGTGGGAGTGGTTCCAATTTTACTGGGGGAGAGACAGAGCGTGAGGGACTGTGGGAGTTCCCAGTCAGAGGGGAAAGGAGGATGGCCCAGAGAAAGGGCCTGTCTCTCTCTCCTAGCAATTCCAAATGGCAATCCCAGGGCCAGCTGCCAGGTGTTTAATTTGTTACACTGCTGAATGCTGCTTCATAGGATGGCTGTCCAGAAAATTGGGCTAGATTCCCCCATGAGACCCAGGCTGCTGAAGTTAGTGTGTTCCAGGTACCTCCCAGAGAGCTCCTTTGTGAATAAAGCTCTGGGAAACCTTCACTGAAAGTGTAGAAGAGTCTGCATCTCTTTTAGAGTTAAATGTGTGGTCATTTCTGTTAACTGATTGATTGTGGCCCCTTGAAGCACTTCTGAGCCATGGTAAAGTTGTTTCATTACTTACTTGATTTTAAAATAATCTTCTTCCTATCTTCCTGCAGAGTTTACTAGGGCTCTGGTTTGCACATGGCTCCGCTGGAGCTGGCTTGAGGAAGACATTTATTTCTACTTAGCCAGAGGAAATGTCTACCTCACTGCCATCTCTTCAGGTGGAACATTCAGAGATGCTCTCTAAACCTGAGCCCTACAGGCTCACAAGGGCTGGTAGGATCCCAGGGGCACTTGGACACCTTGAGTTGATATTAATAGCAGCTGTCAACATGCAAATCAAGGCAGTGATATAAAGGTAAGCAAGTGTATGCTCCCAGGACAAAGCTGGAAGCTTCCCACAGAGAATAGGATAGGATTTTTTAGTTAAAGCTGTCTCCTTTTGGATCTACAAGCTGTGCTGGTGAATCCCAGTTGCAGTGGGAGCTCTCCCTGATTTTTCCTGGACAGCACAGAAGGTGGAACTGAGGGAAAGCTTTACTACAGGCAATCTCCTATGTGTTGGGGTCAGAGAGAAACATTGTACTGGCATTAACCCAAACCCCAATCCGGTTTTTAACCTCTAATGTGTGAAATGCATAATCCAGGGTTATCTTTTACTTAAGTGTAAGCAATAGCTAAAGTTTCCAGCTGTGATACAGACCTATGACTGCAGCACTTGAATGCTGACAGATGTGTGTTACCAGCTGACACTTGGAAAGCCTGATTGATTGGCTCAAATAGAAATTCAGAGATTTATTTAAAGGGTTGTGTAGAATCTTCAGAGCATCTCCTCCATTCAGGCTGTCAGTTCTGCCTTATAAGCACGTCTGAAAGGTGGCTGTACAGGTTCTGTTTAGATGCAACATGGCAGAATTACAGTTTGTTCTAATTTTTTTACAGATAGAGAAAAGTAAAGTCAACGGTTTGTTTCCATTCATTGCATAAGGTTATCTGTAAGCTACAGATCTGCAAACTGCTTGCTTAGTTCAGGCTGTGGCATATCTTGCCCCTCCTCTGAGGCTGTGCAAGGTATTAAAGCAGAGAGCCTCAGAATCTAAATGGTATTTTAGCATGATATATTTCATTCTGTTTCCACTGTAATGTCTTTTTAATGACAGTACAGAAATCTCTGCAAGGTCTTTCCACCCGTATCTCCATACTCAGGTCTCATACATTTGTACTCAGGAGGTACATCCACTTTGTTCTTCCTAACTTGGATCAAGCAGATTTTGTTTGAGCACATCTCTGCCTGTGTTATACCTTATACCTGAATAATCACGAATTGAATTCCCAATTAGCTCGCCTTTCGCAACTAAAATCCTGTTGATTTCAACAGTATAGCCTAGTTTGAAATACACAGTGAAACTGCTCTCCCACTGCATCCCAGGGGAACCTTGTAATCTTATTAGATGCACCTGCTGCCATTTCATTTTAACCTCTAAGTTTTTCCCTGCAGCATAATGAATTCAATATTCCTCTGCCACAGAAAACCTTCCCAAATGTGCTTTGCCATCACTTTGAGGAGGAGCATACCAGCCTCCGAGGAGCTGCCAGCAGCCCCTCCATCCTCCACTGCCCAGCCTGGAGCAGCTGGGAATCTCCTCCACCTTCTGCAGGTGCCAGCAGACCCTCCCAGATCCCATGGGTGCTCAATGAGCATTCCTGGTGTGTGCCTCAGTCCTAGGGAGGTGCTGCAGGTGCTTATGGGGAGCTGTGTGGTCCTCTCAGTCTGCAGAAACTTGGCTCTAAATCTTTTCATGCGGCTGTTAAATCTGTAATAAAACAAGATATAAAGTGTTTTTGCAGCTTCCAAGATATCAGGCCTCTTCACTGCTGGCTTCACAGCTGTTACTTCTAATCAGCTGGGCAGGCACCATAGAAATGTCAATTTTAATAAACACTTCCATTTCAAGTTGGGTTTAGGTTTTACTGGTCGAGACGGGGGACCGCTGACCTTGTGATCTCCCATGTCAGAGCTGCTCACAGAATATTTGTTGCTTCCTCCCTTGCTGCCCTCCCTGTCCTGAAAATGGGGGGAGGACAGGACATTAAGCACCTGACAGTGACCAGCCTGAGCCCCTGGACCTGGCATCCCAACATTGCATCCAATCCTGGACAGTGGGAGCCAATGCCTCAGGAGGAATGTGAGGGCATGAGAGGGCTATGGAGCCTTCCCCAAGAGACTGTCTGAGCTTTCAGTGGGCTTCATCTCAGGGACTTCAAGAATCACCCACCATGTCTCTGTGTTTAATTAGAGGTGTTTAATTAACAGTGACTCCATTTGGATCTCACGCTGCTCTGAGCCTGGACTGTGCCAAACTTGGAAAGTACTATAGAGCAGCCACTTGAAAATCTGGGAATATATAAATGGCAGAGTCAGCATCTTGACTTGAATCCCTGCTAGGAGCCTGACATGGTGGGCTGAGACCTGGGTCTCGCCTTCAGGGCTCAGGTTCCTCTTTGCACCTCCTGACCTGTGCCAGGCCATGAGCTCTCAAAGCAGAGGACCTACCCTTGGTACCACTCTCTTGCCACAAGGCTTCGACTGCCCACCTCCCTTCCCTTGCCCCTTCTCCCTGCCATCACTGGCAGTGATGTTCCCCACCCTCACCATCTCTAGATAGACCATGTCCATCCTGTTCCCTCCCCTCTATAAACCAAAAACACATGGGCATCCTGTAACATTTTTATTGCTCTTTGTTGGCGTTGCTATGTCTAGGAAAACTCCCAGGTGTTATCCAAGGTTTGCAGGTGCCATTTTTTATCAAAGTTGTGCAGGTTAAGGGAAGAAAAAAAAAAAGCGGAAGAATACTGATTTTTACATTTTTCAGTCACTGCTGTGGAGTTACAGGCATGGGAATGAATCCATTCCCAGGAAACCACCAGCAGAATTTGTTAAAGGGTATGAGATGAAGTGTTCTCAGCAAGTGGAAGTAAATCATGCTGGGAAAGAGACAGGGAGAGGGGGAAAGCCCCCATGGGCCCCGTCGCAGATGCTGCTTTCTCAGCCCAGCAGCATCTCAGGGCAGACACTGATGTGGTTTGGCTCGCATGTCTCCCACCACCGCTTTCAGACCCAGGAAAAGCATTTCCCTCTCACAGTGATGTCAGGAGCTGTTGCACAAGAGGCTCTGCGTGTCCGTGTGCCGCTTGTGCATGTGCACCTCAGCACGGGGGGAGAGCATGCAGGGTTTCGTGCTGATCCTGGGGAATTTGGCTTCCTTTAAACTCAGGATCTCTGCGCAAACATATTTTTTCCCCTAGCAATCCCTCTTTGTCAGGACCTCAATATTTTCTGGAAACATGTAATATGTCTGGCCATTTCTGTCTGTTGAGGAGAATCGACGTGTGGGTTGTAATATGTATTAATTCCCTGGAGGAACATTGAACTGTTTCCTCTGCCCAGGTGGAAAAGGATAAACACAGCCACTGACATGCTGTTTAGTCTGAAAATAGCCCACTGAATGCATAATGAAGAGCCTCCTGAGGTGTTACTCTGCATGTTAAAATGGTGTTCAGCAGCCCGTGCTGTCACACAACATAATTTGACAATAAATGTGCATCTAATCAGCCTCCCAATAGCTGACTGTCACCGTCTGGCCATTAGTATTACCTGCCTGTTCGATCTTCCCAAAGATGGTGGCCGCATCTTTGGGAAACAAGAACTTTGTCGGTCCCAAAATGTGTCTTATGTGTGACCGTGACAAATGAGGAACTCTATGTCTTGGCTTTGTGCTCAGTGCACGTTTCAGACTGAACAGCCACTTGTGTTTAGCTGGTGAGGACAAAGGAAAACGAACATTCTTCTTCATGGGAGGAAAATCGGAGGATTTCTGAATGATCAGGGGAAAGAGCACCCCGTGTCCTTTGTAAACCTAATGAAGGCAGAGTGGCTGAGGGTCCTCCAGTGAATGATGCTGCATCTTCTGGTGCACGCAGTCCCTGCCTAGGCTGCAATAAAAATTGTCAACCTTGATCCTTTAAAATGCGAGCCAGGGTTTGAGCAAAATGGCTCAGGTTGGAGTCAATTGACAAGTGGCTTCTGCTGTTTAATTCACACCCTGGTAACAACACTTGCATGAGTGATATATAGACAACCACTTTTGTCTCTGAACGTTTGACAGCAATTAGGGCTTCACTCCAGGGGCAGAACATCATACTAACACTGGAGTGCTGGAGGAGGAGGTTAGGGTAAAGAAATTAGCCATCTGTCTGGTGGAGACTGTATCCTCCAGGAGGCAGTTGGATGTCAACAACAGGCAAAATGTTTCCATTCTCATTGTCCCGCACTTCAGTTGTACACAAAGGCATGAAAGGCACACAGAAGCCCCATTCACTCCCGGTTATATAGAGGTCTGCCACCAGCCACCCTGACAAACACCCCCTGGCAGTTTCAGCGAGTGGCAGCTGAGCTGCTTCTTTCTGTGCTGTTTGCAGAGCAACCTGTCAGTTCTGGCTGTCCCATCATGGAGAGCTGAGAGGCAGGGACGTAGGTGTTCAGCAGGGGAAAGCAGAGCCTGACTGCAAATGAGGAGGCAAAGTGGTTGTTCACAGCCCTTCACTCCGGGCAGGAGGATGGATCCGGAGCAGGCTTGGGCTCCACAGCACATTTCTGTGCTGTGAGTTTTGGATCCAGCACTGCGGCCAGGCAGGAGAGGAGCGGGCAGATCCCATCAGCCGCGGGTGGCTCTTTATCGGCTCACCCAGCACGGCCATGCTGCACACCACCGGGAGCAGCGCATCCATCACACTCGTGCTTGGATCCTCGATTTAAGGAACTCATCGCTGAGGACGGTCCCTGCTAGATTAGGCTGGTTGAGGGTTTAGGGAGCATGTGTTGACATTTGGTCGTGTTAGTCACACTGAGCTACACAGCCAGAGAAAACTGCCAGGTCTCTTGCTGAAGGACTGTCTCTATAAATTTCTGCTGCACAGGCATGTTGCGTTTTTCTTTTGTTTTCTTTTCTTTTTTTAAAGAAACCAATCAGCTACAGCATTTTCCTGTCAGGAATCTAGTTCTGATAAACACAGTGCTCTTGCACAAGTCCCCTAGCTTGATGATTAAAAAATTCAAATATAGGACAATTTTTCATGCTTAATTTTTACATGTGTCTGCGTGTCCATAGAGAAAAGCACTTGTGAGAGAGCAAGGGGCAGCAGAACATGTATTTTCATTGTCTGTATTTGCCAGTTTCAAAGGGTAAATTATCAATAGCATAACTTGATTCCCAGCTACTGTCATGGTAAAAAAATACAGCTCACCAGTAAAGCTCCTCTATCAGCCTTCCTAATGTGCAAAGAAAGCCACACACGATGGCTAAGATAGGGCTCTGGCCCCCTGGTGTGTCCCAGATGACAACTGGTGTCTCCCTCCAGATCCTTCAAATTAATTGTGTACATTTATTAAGTGGAAGACAGTAATGAAAGTTAACTTTCTGAAGCTTCCAAATCTCAAGTGAGACTTGCAACTGTGACAGAACTAGGTACTCCTCTGTTTCCTTCCTGGACTCTCTCAAGTCTGCCTTGCAAGGCTTGCACATCAAGCTGTTGCCTTTCCCAGGTCTCATGTCTGACATCTTCCTACTCCTGCACTGGGCTGTAGGCTGTATGTACTAACTTGTGGTCAACTGGGCTGAGTTTGGACAAATCTGTTTGGCTTCCTCATAGGAGCACATGGCCAGTGGCAAACCAAGTTTTCTTTATTAACAGTGGCACAGTCCCTGTGATTAAATATATTTTAAATCAGTGGTGCCCATGCACACCTGCCTGCCCAGCAGATGATACCTCCAGTAGATTTTTCAGGACATCCCAGTAGATGTCCTTCTCAGTTGTCTTTCCTCAGCAAATGCTTTTCTTTTTCATAGAGTCCCTCAATCAACTTCCTCAGTTTTTGTTTCTTGTTCCCCCCTGATTTGTGTGGAGTCCTTCCCAAACCATTTGTTAGCTGGCCAGAGGCAGGTAGTCAGACCTGTAGTGCTAATAGGGTACATTTTATCCCTCAGCAGACCCATGATCACTCATGGATGGCTTGCCAGGACTATTTTTTTCATTCTTGGTAGCCTTTAATGAAACAAAATCCATACATTTATACAGTAAACATTACACTAACCAGGTCAACTTATAGAACTCACAAATTGTTACTGTGGCTGTTTTAGGGAACGAAGATCCAGTAACCAGCCTGGCACAGAGATGCCACAGAACACTCCCTGCACCTTGTATGAAAGTCATAGATTTAGTATTTCACAGATTTAGTGTTTAGTATTTCAGAGCGAAGTTTGGTAGGAACACTTTCTTCTTACCCAGTTGTTATGATTTAATTACATATTCCAGAAGCAGTCAGTACCTGAAATAAGTGGAGGACTGATATGAAATCCTCCGACCTCTTACAGTCCCCCACACCCCTTGGCAGAAAGGAGCAGGGAAAGCAAAAGATTAAGTGGACAATAATGACAGTAGAATCCTTGGGGAAAAAAATGGGAAAAGAAAGTAAAGGAGAAGGAGAGAAATTTTATTACTTCTTTCCTTTTGTAGCATGGATTGGGTTTGGATGTCTCTCTGCAGCTGCTACTCTTGCTGCTGCTGCCATCAGTACTTATTATTCATTATTTTAGCACAGCTAAGGAAAAATAGTTGAAATAAACTCAAGAGCATGACACTGGGTAACAAATTATTTTTAATTCTGTCCTCCAGCATAAAGTTTCAGATTCATATTTCAAAGGTTATATAGATGGAAGATCCCACTGTGGATGAAAATAAAATCCAACTGGTGGGTATGTGGATCTGTAAATAGATGTTAGTGGGGTTTTTTTCCTAATCAGTCTGGCTGCTGAAACTTTCAGTAGCCTGGACCTGACCACAAGTACAGTTCTGTCTTCTGACACAGGTACTTATTGAGAGGCTTAACACTGTACCCAGTGATTAAGGATGTTCACAAACATGAGTTATGAGTGGGATTATTATTTAAAAACAGGCAGGTCACAGATGAGCCCAGTACTGCAACAGGGCTTTGAGCTGTCCTGCCTCTCCTGGCACCCCAAATTCTGAAATGGCCTCATTTGGGAAACCCCATTTTCTGCAGAAAAAGGTGTTAGGTGTTGGTATAGAAGATGTAAAAATACTAAGCATCAGAAACCTACTTAAGCAGTTTACACAGAGTGTTGAAATGATAGGGGTAAAGATTCTCTGAGAGGCATTTTTGGTGAAAGTGAAGACTTTCTGGTGACAGCAATAGTTGGGTGTTACTGGCTCATTTACCATCTTCACTCTGGTTGCGATCTCTGCAATCTAAAATTGTTGACTTTTGTTGGGACTGGTTTGTACAATACAAGTTTCATTTGGGTCAGTAGAAAAGATGCTGGTGTGAAGGAGAGGGCCATGTATGTGCCTGCATATAAAGTCCCTGAAAACAGATGTTTCTGTTGGATAAAGAAACATGTTGTGGCTGAGAATCCTGGAGCACTTTACATGCTGCTGCAGACTAATATGGAAAAGTAGGAGAGGGCAAGGATGGGACATGCACTAAAACAGGGAACTGTTGAGAATGGATGGAGAGTAGTCAGCATAAAGAAGCGTCATTTAGAAGATTTGAACATAAGTTCCTGTGGCTTTGCTGCCCCAGAAGGTAAAAATTTGTTCTTTCCCCTTCCCTCAGCCAGCTGCCCCTTCTCTTTCTTTGCATCAAAAGTGGACACAGCAGTAAAATTCCTCACAAGTGTTATTTCTTCATGAAGGGTTACTGCTTCCTGCCACATCCCCTGTGATGTGAAGTCTGCTTCATGAAATGAGGTAATCATGTGAACCTCACAAGCAGAGATATTTGTGGACAGCAATTAAAGCTAAAGCAATGCAATGTGTACCATGGCCTAGAGGAGAGGCAGATCAATAAGAATTTTCTTAACAATAAGAAAAATAAGAAAAAGAAATAAGCGCTTCCTTACAGACCTTGGTGCAGTCCCTCCCTGCTTTCCCTCTTAAGTTGGAATGAAATGAATTAAAATTAATCCTCTTAAGTTTCTGCAGAGCGCATGTGTGGTTGAGGGAAACACTCGTAATTTGTTGTTTTGCAGAAGGGTGGTTCCCTGTGCCTTTGGAAAGAGGCCTTTGCTGAAAACCAAACAACAACAACAAAAACTTTCCCTCCAGGAAGCCAAAACCTGGTGTTTGAAAGTGTACAAGCACATCCATTGTTTTTGGCACGGTCTTTGTGCAAGCATCCAGGAACAAATATTGCTCTGAAAGCAATGAGACGTGTGTGGAAGAAGCAATAACACTCTGCACATGTGTCACAACACACTGGAAATATTATCCCCACTGTATAATATATTCAGGATCTCATAGTGGATTATGGGCAAGCTAAGGGCTGCTGCATCTTGTATTTCTTGGCTTGTAGTGCTCCAGATAACCACTTAAACTTTGAGGGAAAAGTCTTAAGAAACGGGTATTAAGCAAGAAGCAAAACCTATCTTCCAAGTCTAAACATAACTAAATGCCATCATAACATTTTGTTACATTGGCAACTCTAGAAATAAATTTAATCCGTTTCTACATGATTTTGCCTTAAGTTTCTGCCTTCCCAGACTTCTTCAGGGAGAACGGTGTCTCTTCTGTTTATCCCTTTTGGAATCTGCCCATGTATAAGCCAAGAGGTAATGTTGTTACACTGTGGGATTTTATCTGTTGTTTTTTGTCCCAAGACTTGGATTCCTGGAGTGAGATGATTGAATGTGTCACTACAGCTCTTCTATTTTTTTAAGCAAGTTTCTGTACTCCGTGGATGTAAAGTTTTACAACAGCAGGTGTATTTTCTGTCCTTAACCCTCTGGTGGAGAAAGGCAAGACGAGCTCTGGATTTTGAAACATGAGCGTTGCAGCACTGAGATTTGCAGCACTCCAGAAACCGGGAGCATCCTGTCATTCTGCAGTGATCACCAGGGAGAAGCATCTTCCAGTGGTATTTACAGCTTGATGTTGATTGTATGGCACAGGTCATTAGAAGCCTGACCACTTTCTTATCCCCTTCAGTAGTGTGAGTAGGGTATTTCACACCCAGGCTGTGGAAGCTTGCAGGTCGCTTTCTTACCTATCTCTCACCTTCCCATTGGGACGTGTTTGCCAAGCCTCAGCAGTACTTTGGAGCTGAGTGAAACTCAGAGGCGTCTTTTGTCTGAGAAGGCACCTCAGGTTAAAGTTAAGCTCCCAGATCTCTCTCGTTGCCAAGTGGCAGCTCTAGGGAGTGCATCCAGAGAGGGTGGTGCAGTAGCATCTCGCTCTACATGCAGGGATGTGGTTTCACTACCAGTGCAGCCTTTACTGGCATGTCACCCCTCCTTGGGCAGGGACCCAGCAGGCTTGTGGCATGTTGGTGGCTCTGACAGAAACTAGCTTGGAAAGCTTCTGATGGAGCTCATCAGGAGGAGGCTTGTAGGGAAGGCACCATTCCCCTTCTGTGAAATGGCAAGGCAGTTTTACTCCAGAGAGCCTCTGACAAGGCTCTTCTCCCAACAGCCATGCAAATGAAAGACCACAGGTAAAGGCTACTGGGGAAAAACACCCACCACATTTTTCCTTTGTACCTACTTTGACTTTCTTCTTTCAGATGTGAAAGAAAGAGCTGGTAGAGAATGCCTTCCCTTCCTACAAATGAAATTTCAATACCCAAAGAACTTGGTGGTGTCCCTTTCTATCTTATACTCTGACACAGTGGAAGGCTTCAGCTTAACCCTGGTAGTTAAGCCATAATTGTCTGAACTGAGCCGGGGGGAGCTGTGGAAAAGTGACACATGTATCCTTATTTTTTTTTTAAATGTCACTCATCCAACTGGCTTTTAACAAGAGCTCTCTCCAGGCCATCTCTAGAAGGACCTGTCTGCTAACAGGCATATATCACAAAGTTCTTGATCACCTCCTCTTCCCAGGCTTTTCATTGTTTGTTAAGGAACATTGATGTGCTGCAAGATTCTCTCATTGCAGTAATTCCAGTGTGTTGGACTAAAAAGTCCTCATGGGAGCTGAGAGACGGGCTAGCTGATCTTCCTTATCACTGCCTTCTGTGATTCCGTCGTTCGTACATGACACTTCTCTAAACAGTGCCCTTAGAGAGCACTGCTGGCAGTACAGGTCTAAAATGCTGGGATTATCCAAGGAGAGCCTTTTTAGCTTAAAGCACATCGCATCATAGAAAGCATAGACAGCTTAACCAAAGCAGTGGTTTTGCAGTCTAAGCATCTGGTGCATACTCAGGGGACTGTGGCTTGACTCCCATTGTCTGCCAATTGGATAATGACTTGGCACAGCAACGTTTTGGGAGCATGGTGCATTGCTCTGCAGAGCTGTCACCATGCTGAAGAGCCACCCCAGGAGAGCAGGCTGCTGAGCAGCCTCATACCCTGGCACATGCTCTGGCAGCTGGACCAGAGCCTTGGCGCAGAAGGGCTCCACAACTTCCTTAGTTCTTCCACTCATGGGAAATCTGTGGCGTTGCTCCCTGCTTGGGGAGTCTCCTGTTCACTGAACTTTTCTTCCTGTGGACACAGCAGTGAGTGAGTGCTGGTGGTGTAGCACAGCCTGAGAGCCACCACCTCAGCCATCAGCGCTGCTGAAGGCAGCCCAGAGCAGCACCCATGGCCAGCCTTGGCCCTCATCTCCACATCCTCCCTTAAATCTTCCGACAGCAACTGAGCATTGCTCTGGCACGGCAGAGGTGCCTGTAAGAGGGGTCGGGGGCGTGCCTGGTAGTGTGCAGCACTCAAGTGACACCTCACAAAGGGGAAGCAGTTCCCTGAAGGGGGAACACATGGCTGTCGGCTCCCAAGAACCGTGATGGATTCATGGGGCTCTGCCGCTCCATCTCGCCCTGGCAGAAATGAGGAGATGCTTGTCTCAGCATCCACATAGGCTGGCACAGCCTGGGCCACAGCAAATCCCTCAGTTTTAGCCAAGAATCCTGTTCTCCTTCTCCTGCCTGCTCCTTAACCTATATTTTTAGTGACATTGCTCAAAGGAAGTGGGAATTACACAGGATAGAGAAATTTATTTTCTTTCTTCAGTCTTGAGGAAGGGTTTTTTGTCAGTTGATGTGTTTAGGTGCATGCAGACAAGAAATACAATTCTGCACTTTTATTTGGAGAAAATGTTTTATCTGAGCATGCTGGCAGTGTAGCTCCCTGGATCCTGTTGCCTTGCTGGGGTTGGGGCAGTTTGTTGGAATCACAGGAACTGTCACTGTTTTGTCTGTAGGGGTAGGGATGCTGAGGCATCAGGCACAGCAGTGACTTCTCCAAAATCTGGATTGTGAATATATCAGGCTGCCAAACACCAGTCTTGCAACATCTTCTCCTGTGTAGGGTTAAAAAAAATATATCCTGCACACTTCCTAGGCTGCATACACCCACCTGCCCCCTTTCCACCAGTTAATGACCTGTCTGGAAGCAAAGAAAGTTGTCTGTTCTTGGGAGACCAGTCAGCTGTAGCCAGGGTGGCACCCCAGGCTTTTTGCCTGAAAGAAAACAGGTTGATCTAAATAAGATTCTGAAATAAGTTCCTTTTTTTTCCCCCATAACAACAACATGCAGGACCCTAAGACCACAGCACTTCCTTACATTGCTATTGACAGAACGCTCTGAATCCCGAGGAGCTCTTCAAAGAGGGACAAGTTGTTTACATTTACTCCTTTTTGATCTTGCTTCATAAACACACAGAGCTCTCCTGTCACTGAGCGAAGAGAGGTGTGCTCTGGCTGACTGGAATCACTTGGACGGTACAGAGCATTCCCACAGCTGAGATGAAATGCAAACAGTCAGCCATCACTTGAGAGAAAATGATAAGCTAGAGTAAGAAAGCACTTATTATCAGAAAACAAGAGCTGGTTTTGCATCCTGCCTTTTCATTATCTCAGTAGGGAAAGGTTCTGTGTCGCATTCATGCTGTAACTGTGGTGAAGTGAAGGGGCCTGATCCTTCTCCAAGATTGAGGCAGTAGGTGAGGTTGTGGCTAAGGTGCCCCATGCCTGCCCAGTGCTGGAGAGGTTGCTCAGGAGCCATGAGAGCATCAGGCAAAATGCCATTTAAAAACAGCAGGGACAAAGATTTGACAGGATTCTGTCTGTTCACTTGCCCTGCAATTGGTACCACAACACATGTGTGGATATTCTTTATTGGAAAAGAAAGCCTATGTTAGATGTGTGTTCTTTTTTATGATTTCTCGCTCTTGAAATGGATCTGACAACTCTTAAAATTTCTGAAAGCTTCAGAGGAGGAGGAGGAGATCTCTGTGTGCTTGTTCAGCACAGTAGTGCCCAGTTCTCCCTCCTCAGACTTCTCCCCCTCCCATCTACTCACGAGCGTGGGATTGGGAACGGGATGTATCAATTCAGCCTTATTCCAGCAAGAGAAGAGCCTCCTCTGTTGCTATTTTGGGTTCCGTGGGTGCACCCTGCCTGCCGTGAACCCAGCACAGTGAAGTGTTTAATTCAGCCTCCTCGCTCATTTGAAAGGAGGCTCTTGAGCACTCTGACCACCACAGCCTCACTTTTACAGCTGGCCGTGAATTTCCAAGTGTGCAGTGATATCTTTAGCTCTGACTCCAGAGATTTCCTGTGGAGCTGCGAGATGCAATCCTGCAAGCGGGCTTGAGCTAAATATACTTTCCTGGGCTGACATGCAGCCAGACAAACAGGGGCAGTGTCAACACTAGCCTTTTCCAGTGCTGAACAGGTCGAGTCATTCTTCAGGAGGTGAGGCCTAGTTCAATTAATTAGGCAATTAAGTTTGTTTTGGTATTTAACCAATCTTTGGACCTCTCTGTGCTAGTCTTGTTTGTAAATCCCTAGAAAAAGGCCGTGTGACCTCTGTTGCAGCACTGCAGTCAGCTTTGGCAACCAAGGCCATTGCAGAGGAAGGTTTTCACCCTCCAGCCAGACTTTGGCTGCAGAAAAATGTTGTAGGTTTTCACTTGTACAAGGCCACAGCCTTTAAGAAAGATGAGAAAGTAGATTTTGAAGCCGTCCAAGTTTAATGAGAGATAATAACAGTAAAAACCTGGAAATGAGACACACAACACTGGCTTGTTTCGCCTACGATCACCAAACTGCCAAACTGGTGCCACACACTTGAGACCATAAGGAAATATTTTGAGGAAATGAAATAAAGCTAATTAGTCCTTCAGGTTGTGCACCTTGATTTTGTCACTATAAATCTTGAGTCATTTTCTCCTTCAAACAGCTGTGTCCATGCCCAGCACCTGCTGAAGATGCAGCAGCTTTCCTCCTCTGCAGCTGCGTTTGGCTGCTGATCTGTGTGAGTGTGGAGCTGTTTGGTTTTCCAAAGGAAGGATGCTTCCAGGTGACCACTATGGCATCTCACTGCACTTACAGTCACCGTGGAGAGCTACAGGACAGAGGTTCACATTCTGCTGTGAGGAGGAACAGCAGGAAGGCAGGGCCATTCCACGAGCTTCCTGTACCACTTCCCCCAGCAGCTTTTAAAGGCTTGTGGCTCTGCCTTGGCTTGCATCTTTGCTGGTTTTAGTGGCTAGCCAAAGGAGCTGGAGTTTGCTGCAGGATTGTTTCTGAAATGTCAGGAAGAATGTGGTTTATTTATGTTTGGTTTTTTTTTTTTCCTGAGCATTGTCACCATGCCTTTTTCAGGCAATGGTGTGTTCATATCTTTTAGGAGAGAAATGTCTCATTGTAAGCAGTGAAAACACGTACTACTACCTCAGCTCAGAGTAAGAGATTAATTTGGAAGGAAGCCAGCAAAGAAAACATGCCACTTACAGTTAAACAAAAATAATAATGCTAGTTGATGACTATAGGGCAACAATGTACATTGCTAATGTGTTGTGCTTGTTAAGGAGCTGATGTTTTTGCAGTGACAAACTGAACACTGAAATCTGACGACTCTGTTACAATTTGGAGATGTCTGACAAAGTTAGACATGTGTCACCATGCTAAGAATCCCAATCCTTCTTATACAGCTGAACTGCCTTACTAGGGTGCACAGGTATTCTGGCTGCAGGACAAGGAGGTGTGAGCACTGCAGTTGAGTTGCCAGAGATGTCCGTGAGGTGTAAAAGCAGCACAGCATTGGAGAGCCCTGACACTTCTGCCAGTGGTGTGGCCTTCCTGCCTGACCGCTGGGTTTCTCACAGAGGAAATGCCTGACCACACCCTGACCACTGGCCATCTCTGGCAGTCCCCAGGGTGTCTTGGAGAAGAGGTCTGGCAACTTTGGAAAGACCTGGAATCAGCCCACTGACAGCACAGTAACCCAGTGGATATAAACTTGGCAGTTTTCTAAAAGCAAAACCCCCACTGCATTTCATTCACAGTCAAATGGGTAAAGACTTTCTGTCTTTGTGCCTGTCTGTGGTAGCAGATCCTTAGTAGCATCTTCAGCTGTTTTTTTCCCAGAACTTGTTGGTAGCTTTTGGTGAAGCCCAGAAAGATGCCAGCACCAGGATGGATGGTGATTCTGATGGACACCACAGCTGCCAGCCTGTGTGTCAGAGATATCTCAGTCTTACATGTATGTTTTCATACATAATAACTAGAAAATCAAGTATGGGGTAATTAGGTTGAAGTCCAGTGAAAATTTAACAAAATGTTTGTACCCAAAGGATATAGCTCAACATTTTCAGTGGGCTACCATGGAGATGCCTGAGTGCTTTGATTTTTGGACACTAAGAAGCAGATGAGAATCTGCAGAGACTTACAAAAACTGTGACACTCCTAGTAGTGATGACTGCATCTTTTATTTGAAACATTATGAACCCAGCTTACCAGCTGGAATATGGCTCAGGAATATCACCTCACATGGTGTTAGGGGGAATATTTGATTAGTGAGTTTGCTAATGAAGCAACAGTGCTGCTGAAAAGTGACCCAGACCTGTTAAACCTGTCTGAATTACAATTCATTTAGGTGTTTCCTACTAGGTTCCCAGTCTATTGCAGTGTTGTAGGTAGTTTTGGAGGAAAAAATTTTTAAGATGCTAATGACAGAGTCACAGCTACAACCTAAGGGGAGGTGGAGCTAAACAAAAGAAGGATTCATTAGAGAACAAAAGAAACGTTGGAGACTTTGAACCTAGGAGTCTCCCACACATTAACTAGGTGTACTGCCAATATGCTACAGATGTGTGTTACATGAACACATAAGGTAATGATATGTCTACAAAGGGCTGAATGCATCTGCTTGATATTTTGTAGTGAATTATATTTAAGCAGGTGGGAAGCTGCAAACTCCCCAGTCCCTCCACATATCAGAAATAAGGTATTAAGAGGTCCAAAGCTATCTTCTGCAGTTTTTGTAGACTCACAGCTGACAGCCACACCACGTGTTGGTAAATTGGAACCCTGCTCTATCAGTGGGAAGTACAGCCTGTGGTTTCACAGAGCCACTGTTGTCTTTGCTTTGTGAAGGGTTTGAGGTATCGGCTCTCTGGGCAAAGTCTTTTGAACACAGACAAAGGATAAAGTAGGTGGAAGGAAGGAGACAACCCATATCACTGGGGATTTCAGAGGCTCCCTTTTTCCATGGTTCACCAGGTGAATGCTGGTGGGATGCTCAGAGAGGGACCTGTGTTTGGGAGAGGGCACACACAGAGCTCCCAGCCAGCCCCTGTTTCCCCAAATACCAACTGATTTCAGCCTGGGGAACAGGGGGTGTGCATAGCACTGATTACCAAGAAGACTGTGCAGTCAGACTCAAAATATTTGGGCCTGCAAATCAGGATTTAGTCACTGGGAAGTGACTGCTGTGCCAGTAACCCAGGGTGTAGCAGAAGGAAGCCCAAGCAGAGGTACTTACATCAGAAAGTTGTACTGCAGGAGTTTGCCCAACAACCTGCCTTGTGCTTCACTGCAGGAAATAAAGTGACATCAATGTCCAGGACACACCCCTTGTGATCAGGATTGGGCTTTACTGTAGCTTTTCTTATTCCTTCCAAGGAGAGCATAGCTGGGAGATGTGGATAAGATGTGGCTTTTGCCAGTGTTTTCTACAACAGTGAGGCTGGACCCTTAGGATGGGGCCAAGGAGATCTCAAGGGAAGCAAGAAAGGGGATGGGATTCTTGAAGCTGCAGAAAGATCAGGGTCAGAATGCAACTGCATTACAAACACTTATTCATCCACAGAGATGCAACCAAAATACACCATTAGCACCAAGTTTTTCAGAATTAGATTTATTTGGCTCTAGGTGCATCTGTATAGTTTCTCTCGTGCTGTTCCATTTTTTACTATTGCACATTGGTTTCTCATTGAGCACATGAATAGAAAAGGTATCAAAGCTGCTTTGGAAGATCTTTAATTGTGGGTTGTTCCCTTTTTCACTATAAGTTGTGAAAAAAATGTCGTAAGGAAATGTGAGTGCTTGGCTAGAAGAAGTCACTGATAACCTATGCAACTGCCAATGCCATTAGCTCCTTTGGATTTTGCATTGTATGGGGCCTAAAGGAAATGTTCCCTAAAAATAGCAGTCTAACTTACGAAAATGAGTCAGCCAAACCCTCCTTCAGCTGAGCCGCAGCTGTCTGAGCATTCTGAGCAGTAGTAATAGAAAGCTGCAGTACGGATGCTTTTTCCTTTTCTCAGGAGACTCAACTTTAAAAAGGATAAAGAATGATGGATGGGAGATGTGCCCTGTTTTCAGTTAAATAACTTCTAATATCACCTCAGAGGGAGCAGAGAGATTCTGTCATCCCATCAGGATTTTAGATTTGTGCAGAGCACAGCCTTGGTTTGGTGGCTGGGATTTTGAGTCACCAGTGCTCTGCCACTTACTGTTGTTTTTTCAGATACACATATAGCTTTGCATTGGGACCCTGAGACGTGGTCACCCAGTGATGGCAGGGTGTATTGATGAAGGGCATCATTATTTGCAAACAGTGGTGTTTTTAATTAATAACTCCAGCCAGACTTTTCTGAGATTTGCATTTTTCTATTCCATGTCCTTTTTAAGTTGCTGAGATAATGAAATTACAAGGATGAAAGTGGGGGCGGGGGGAACCCAACTTACAGTCTGGAAAATAATTGCTGCATTTTTTCTAAAGAAAGACTGTAGTCTTCATTCCTGTTAGTGATAGCTCAAACAAGGCACCGGAGTTGAGTGGCAACTGCACCAATTAGCAATGCTGCTGTTGGTTTGTGAATTGCATGTGAAATGTAGAATTTGTCCAGAAGTGCTAATGCAAATTGCTCAACAAAAATGTGCCCTCTGTGTCAAGTCTTTTCATTTGTTCTGACACACTGCTGTCTCCCCAGATTTCTCTGATCGGTAGATCCCTCTCTCAGCTGACAGCTACCAGAGCTTATAAAGTAATGAAAATATTTCTTATTGCCATTAGCTGTGTCTCTTCAAGGAGGGCTCCAAGCCGGCACCAGCTACTTGCTATACAACATAATTCTGACTTTTATTTACAGGGTATTGGACTTCACATTTCCAGACTTAAGTGCTAAAAGCCCAGTAAATGCCTAAGATTTTACCTGCACAGAAGTTCAAAGACCTGGTTATCTGCCACGACAGTAATTTGGTCACTTTGCATGTGTTCAGCATCCCCTGTTATTGTACGTGGTGATAACCTTTGTGCTGCACTGGAGGGGGCTGAGTTACAATTGCCGTGGGAACTGTAACTTAACATTTCCTGGCTTTTTCAGCACACGATAGCTCATCTTTATATTATGTTCTTTAAAAGAAGGAGATGTGAAGCAAGGGCACAGTGAAATGTTGGTGTTTTCACACCTACAGAATATAAAATAGTGTATTTAGCTGTATGCAGATTGAAGTTGTATTTGTTACACTATTTATTGCCCCTTTGAGCCGTAGTCCCAGTTTAGGAGTCTCATTGTTCTGGGCTCTCTGCAGATGGATGTAAATATGTTTCCTTCCCCACAAATACTTCTAACCTAAGAGTAAGATAAGAGATAATGCAGGGAGACAAACACAGGAGGGAGTACAAGGAAACACAAGACTGCTGGACATCATGGACACACAAACTTCTACAAATGTAACTATACTGGGGGCAGAGTTCAGGGTCAGATTTGTGTGATTTGGAGTCTGTCCTCCCAAGAATGAGATCCAGCAGGGAGGAAAGTGTGAAGGTACTTCTAGCTCAAATGTAACATGTGGAAAAGAGTGGGTTGTGATGGGGTGACAGAAAGTCTCAGCAGTGAAAGAGAGATGATGTGTGAGGTGGCATATGCTGCAGCTGAATTTGAGAGCAAGGGAGGGTGTGGAAATCCAGAGTAAAGGGAATCCAAGAGAGGGCTGCAAGGAGAGAGATGGCACAGGCAGGATGACAGGCAAAGAAAATGAGCAGGACAGCAGAACTTGGGCTGTCTACAAGCAGGGAAAGATTGCAAGTGTCAGGGTGTGAGGCAGCGGGAGCCTGGCTGTGGGACTGCACTGAGCGTGGGGGCACAGATAACAACCAGGCCATGGACTGAGTGACAGCCAGGCCGTGGTGTTGCCCATGGGGACTGAAGGAACAGGAAGGAGAGCAGGCCTAGGGAGTAAGATGAGAGCCTGCTTTGAGCTTGATCTGACAGCTATCCACAAGACAATCCCAGAGGCAGAGCATGAATTTAGTCGGAACAGACGGGAAGTGTCCAGGGACAGAGAGGCAGGTCAGTGAGCCACTGGTGCAGAGAAGGTTCCAGAATGTGTACGGAGGGAGAGCTCACTCTGAGACACGAGGGACAGGGAAAGGAGACAAGGGATGAGGACACAGAGCCACAGAATGGCAGCAGGTGGGAGGGTGAGCAGTGACAAACTAGTCTGAGTAACCCTGAGCAAGCACATGAAGGTGTTGGAGTCAAGTGGGAGCACTAGGAAAGGAGGACCAGATTTCCCAAAGGAGCTGACAAGCTATGACAGAGAGCCTGGCATGGTGCAGAGCTGCAGCCAGACAAAGGAAATTAGAAACTCTGTGATTCTGATTCTGTGACAGGGGAGATGTGAAAGCCTGTTTGGAAAAGAATCTGTTGGAGATGGAGCCTAAATTCAGTCTAAATCATATAAATCATCAGCATCACACTCAATAAGCTGATAGCTGACAGTGAGAAGAGAGAGAGAGTGAGAGCTGGAGAGTCACTAGGAGTCAAGGGTTGACTCCTAGTGACTTTTTTTTTTTTTTTTTTAAAGCATAGAGATAAACCGTGCATGTGCTGCAATGGGAATGAGCAAGAGGAGAGTGGGGTATAAAAAAGGAGAAGGCGTATGGGGGCAAGAGAGATGAGAAGAGAGGACCCAGTGAGGCTGCCAGGACAAGCAGAAGGGCTGGGAACCACTGATGAGGCCACCTCCTCTGTGGCCAGGAGCAGAGAGCTGGGCAGGATGAGAAGTGGGGTTAGAGGGAGATCATGTCTTGCTTCAAGTCTCTCATGGGAGAGATCAACAGAGTCCTGTGCAAAGACCTGTCTCCAGTGAAGGTGGGGTTTCAGAAGTGAGTCAAAGGCTGCAAAAAGACAGCTGGGCTTGTGCTGGGAGAGTTAGTTAAGCTGGCAAAGATAAGCAGGCATTAGGAAGATGGCAGCATAGAAGGAGGCAAAAAACCCCCATTCATGTTGTGGAGGAAGTAAAAAAAAAAGAAAAAAAAAGGAGGAAATTTAAAGCTTAAGTGGTATCAAGACTATCTAGAAAGCCTCAGACAGAATTAATAAGGGCTTGATCAGCAAAGTAAGCTGTGCCTTATAGACCTGAAAGTCTAGGGATAAAGTCAGTTCTTCTAAAACCTGAGCTGAGTTAGACCTTGCAAAGGAAATTAATTCAATTGTGAGGTTTTCCTTAGTCATATAAATAGAGGGAACCATACAGTATGGGACATGTTGAGGTTAAAGACCTTAACAACAAGGTAGGCATAGCCCAAATCAGAATACCTTATCTCAGTTTTCAGTAGGACTAAGATGTCTGAGTGTCAAAGTACAGGCCAGGTGGCTAATGGAAACACGGAGACCACATCCAAGAGGGAAGAAAAATCAAATGAGTTTCAAGTGCTGGAACTAGGTGATCTGGGTTTCTTGGATTCAAGGATGTTAAAAGAACTGGCTAATGAAATACTACACCTGTTGTGCCATCCCAACCAGCTCGGTTTATCAGCAGCTTGTTATGTGAAACCACAGCAAAGATCCTGTGGCTTTGCCAGGCAGCTGGACCACTTCCCTTGGGCCTGCCAGCTACTTTATGGAAATATTTGGCTCTTGATTTGAGATGGAAGTCCCACCTCCAGAGGGGCTGCACAGACAAGCACCTACAAACAAGGCAAGAGAGTTATTCCAACTCTTTGAAGTCACTGTCTGGCAGAGGAAGATCATGGAATTTACTCATGGATACAGATGACCATCCCTTATAAGCACCAATGCTTTTATCAGTCCCACTCATATCTGCTGAAGCCCACCAGGGTTCTGAGGTACTGTGTATCCAAGGAACACTCTCCCTCTGTGTTCTGTATAAAGTCCTCACTGCACCCCATGCTGCTGGTGTGTGATCTCCCTCTCCTGAGGGCACGGTGTGAATGAGGGAGAAGGGAGCAGTGTGAAAGGAGCAGTTGGGAGCTGCAGATCACTCCCAAGCTGTGCCAGGAAATACCCAGGAAGACAGTGCAGCTTTACTGCGAGCACCAGGGACATGGCAGACACACTCCCTGACCCCTCCCCGCATTCCTGCCAGGCCAGAGACCAGCCACAGGGTCAGGGACAGTGCAGGAGAGGTCCCTGGAGCCATGCAGGATCAGGGCTACTTTGTGAGAGCCTTTGCCATACATTTTCCTGTGGATATTTTTTTTGCCTTGGCAGAAGCAACACCATGGGGGTGATTGCAGCTTCTTCCCAATTTTTGAGGTAAGGTGCCTTCTGCATATGGGAAGGAGAGCATATGGCCCACTGTGTTTATTTCTCAGCCAGGATTCTTTCAGGCTTGGCAAATTACACGCTGCTTGCTGAGGAGCAACACAAGTGCCAAGTTGGAATTTCTAAAAATGAAAGATCTCATTTATCACAGCACAGAGAAAAGGATCTGAAAAACGCCCTTAAGTGTGAAAAAATACCTTTTGTTTATGCTCAAACAAAACAACCAAGAGGAAATTTAACAAAATTCCACCTAGAGTAAAAAAAAATCTCTGCAGTCATCCACAGGAGACTTCAGGCAGCTTCTGCTAGGCGTGAGATAGAGCCAGGCTCTGCGAAATACCTCAAGAACCAGTGAGCTCCATGGGATCCAAGGTGATAATATGGTACAGGCTCGGGCCATTAGAAGGAAAGGGGCTGCCTGGTAATGGGAGGTGTTAACTGCTAGAGAGCTCCATTAGAACATCTTTTTCTTATACTTGTGCTTTTTCCAAGCCCCACATTTTTCCCTGTGTGTGCTTAGAAGCTTTTCTTTCTCTTACAGCATTTATTTTTATTGTGTCATTTTCCCTCTGTTCCCCCTTTTCATTGGCCCTGTGTGTTTGTTTAAACCATTTGCCTGCTTTCATCTTCGATTTTTCTTCTCTCCCTCTTTCCAGGGGCTCTCTAGCCGTGATTATCCTTGCACTTCACATTAGCTTCCCTCCCTCCTGCTCCAGGATGGGCTTGAAGGGGGCATTGATTAAAGCTAAAACCTGCAGCAGGAGAATTTCTATCAGGCACCAGCTTCAGGGTCCAGTGGACTCCGTGAGCTCAGCTCTCACTTAGTTTTTCTCCAGAGTCAGTTTCCAAGGTCCGAGGAAATCTGCCAAGACAGAGCCGAGCTGGCACTGAAAGGACAGGTCACAGCTCCTCTTGAGGAGCTGATTTGTACCCTCGGAAGCTCTCAGCTGTGGGAGAAGGCAGCAGGGATGTGGCATGGAAAAGCTTTGGCGTGGGCCGGGTTTTCAACTCCCTCCTCCTGCCTTTTGCTCCCCGAACGTTCCCTCTTGCTTTCCGAGTGGTAGGGCATACTGTGGAGTGCCGTGATGGCACAGCTTCACGCAGCAGTCTTTGAGGGAGTAATTACAGCCTTCATAATACGCCTAAAATATAACGTTGGGCACTTCAGTGTTGCTTCAAATCCTCGACCTCCTTCCCTCCCTGCCACCAGCCTTGCCTGGGGGCTAGTGCTTATTTCTCCCTTTTTTTTTTTTTTTTTTTAAGATATGGATGTAAAGAGGCTATTTTGGTTTGAATTTGGGCTGACCCACTTTTTTTTTTCTCCTAAAAATAATAAGACCAATAGAAATGTCAATTACAAGGAAAATAGTTATTTGAGATAAATTAATACTTCTCAGTGCACAAACCCAGCCATTATATCCTTACACTCCATACCATGGTCTTAGCTGGTGAAACTGGGGATAAACAAAACTGAAAGCAGGAGTGATTTCCCCTGCAAAGGTTTCTTTCTTGGGGGAAGGGAGAAATCACCAGAGCTATTATTTGTAAAAGAGGAAATGAGCCTGGTTTTATTAGGCTGGTTGAAGTTCAATGGCATTCTGTTGAAATGCTACATTCCTGAATCTCATCATTCCTGAATTCCACCAGTTGTGCTCAGGGTTTGTGGAGTTAAACCACTGGGCTGGAGCAGAAGTGGGTGTGTGGGGAGGTGCCAGCAAAATGACAGCCCCTTCTCTTCACAGGCTTTGAGAACTTCTGCCAGCCTTTAGCTCTTAAACAGTGTTAGAAAAACAGTTGCTCCTTTTAGAGCCCTTTGTTACCTAGTTCATCACCAGAAAATGAAGACACTGCAAAATTCCTAGAAGAAAACAAAAATACACCAAAGTCTGACAGATGCTGTTTGTTCTGTGGGCAGAATAAACTGCACGGAAAACACAGGGAGGAGAGATGCAGGCAAAGAGAGGTGAAAGGAAAACAAATTGGCTGCATGCAGAGGTCTGGTGTCAAACATCAGAGGGATCTTGTTTGCTCAGATACTGTATGAAAGACCATGGCAACCGGGGGCCTGGGGGGAGAGGAGAGGTTTGCAGCCCCTCCCTGAGGCTGGATGACAGAGGAAGTAGATGAAGCAATCTGCTCTGCTGAGCATGCTGCTGGAGCTGGAGTTGTGAACCAGCATATGCCATCCCTTTGTCCTATACACTGTTTTTTTCTGAGGTAAAAAACACCCCCAGAAGTCTGAAATGAAGGATTTGTAATTCCCTTAGTCTGTCAGATGGTACCATTCTGAGAAAGGTGGCTTTGCTGTGGGTAGTCTGATTTAGAGAGAGGATTAAGATCCCTGCAAGACACAACAAGTCACAACATTACAAGGAATTCAATAGAAATATTTCTGGGGGAGTATAGGAATGTGCTTTCAGGCTGCCCTGAAAACACTGGGTAGAGATGATGTTTTACTGTGACCTAGTGTATGGAAATGGAGTAATATTTTTGATCCCAGTAATAGGTTGGAGGCCCCCCTTCTTCACACACAGACACGCAGGCAGTGCCTGTGTGCCCAGCAGCAGCTCAGGGCTGTGTGGAGGTGAAGGCTGTTCTACCCTGTGTATCACAGCCATTCCATTGCAGCAGTGTTGTGTTTATCCAGAAAGGCATTCATCCTTGAAGACATCAAATTGTGGAGATCGGCCATTTCTGATGGGTAATGGAATCGGAGGGTAAAAATGTGATTCTTCTTTCTGATTTGAATCTGTCTTCAGCTTCCAGTCCTTGTATCTGGTTTTGCCTTCTTCGCTGGATAAAAGAGCTCTTTAAGGAATTTCTTCCCTCGTGAAGGTATTTTTATCCACCATGGTCAAAGCATCTCTCTGTTCTTTTTGTGGTAAGCTAAATGGATTGAGCTCTTTAAGTCACTCACTGGCAGGCACTTTCTGCCACAAATCTTTTTTTTGTCTTCTTTTTCTGCTCTGACTCTAAAATGTAGAAGTCTGATTGTATACATTTTTCTAGTGTCATTCTTTTTATGCAGGGTGCAGGATAAGCTACCTCCTGGCTTCTTTTTGCTTTGTATATTCAATATCCATTTGCTCACATGCCACAGAATGGCACAGCAAATAACATCTGTCCATCCCTTTTGCACATTCCCACCCTGCTTTCCAGGCTACGTTTCTCTCAGCTTTTTGGGCAACGCTTTGTTCCCAGATGTGGAATACCCATCCTCTGCCGATGTCTGCCAGTAGTTGCCTGGAACAGCCCCCTTTTCCCTGAGGTGCCACTTTGCCCCCCTGGCCTTCAGCGGAAGCAGAGCTGGCTCCTCCACATCCAAGGACTCCGATATCAGGCTGTGCACAGAGGGATAATGGGCAGCCTTGGCTGTCCCTGCCTGCTTCTTGGGGCTTCAGCTGGTGGTCGTTCTGCTTGTTCTGAAAGGAAATGTAGCTGCAGTTGGGGGATTGAATGAAGGAATAAATTGCTGCATGATAAGGAAGAGGCACGTAAGATTTGAGACAGAGAGAAATCTCGTTTCCCATGCCCTTTGTTATCTTTTTACTGTGCATAACTGTACATATCACACATGTTACTCCAAGCTCCTGCAGAGTATCCCATCGCTCCAGTAGAGCCCTGGAAATACACCGGGAAGACACAGGATTTATCTTCCTGTTGCTTCACTAAGGATCAGTTTATCCACGGGGGGCAACTCCCGTGGAGGCATTAAGTAGGCAGCCAGATCCCTCCACAAGTTCATCTTACCTGGTGCTCAGCAGCTCTACAAACCTGCCCGGGGTGTGTTACACTGACCATTTGGAAACAGTGGCTTCCTTTTGGCTCTGTGAACAGGCAGCTCTTTGGCTCCTTCAATACCTGGTTTTGCTCCCAGGGGCCAAGCTCTCGATTCTGTCCTGAGGCTGCCGGGGCAGGAGGGTTCCCAGGAGGCTGAGCCAGGACCAGCCTGTGTTTGAACTCACTCCGTGGCACAGCTGAGGGGCCTTGGCACAATCCCCCCGTTATGTAACCAGCTCTTGGCTTCCCCTGTCCCTTGGTGAGGACCCTGCAGCGAAGCTGCAGCACTGCTGTTCCTGACTGGAACGCCTGTGACTCTGCTCGAGCCACTGTTAGCAGGAGAGAGCTGTTTGCAGCCTGAGAGCAGCACACAGTGGCTTTGGGTGGTGTTAAAAAGAGCCAGAGGGAAAAATGAGAAATCACATTGTACCATTTTCCCAGATACCACAGCCTGAGAATACAACTTGTGTTTCCCCTTCCAGAGCACCTTGTCACTCTCTCTTCAAGGACTATCTGCCCACAGGGCACCCCCGTACACAGGGCCCTGGGGGAAGGAGCTGGGCAGTCCCCTTGCTGCTGCAGATCCCTGGGAATTACAGGGTGAGCCAAGCTGTGAGCGTGGGCCACTGGGGACACCAGCATGGGCAGCTGCAAGGGTGATAGCCAGCCACAGGCTGGGTGCTGATGGGGGTGTCTGGAGAGTGAAGCAAGAGCAGCAGTGCCAGTTGGTGGAGAAAGGAAAACGCAAAGGCTGGGTAGAGGGTGTAGGAAGGAGAAAGGGATAGCAGGGAATGAGGAGGAGGAGCAGGAAGTCTAGGGGCAGGAAGGCTCAGGGTGCAGTAGGAGGATGAGGGAGCTGTCAGGCAGAGCAAGAGCAGAGAAGGTTGTCAGTGAAGCTTGGAATAGTTTGGTTTTTAAGCTCTGTAAGTGTGGAAGTGCTGCACTTAGCCTGAGTTGCTTGACTTGGTGTTTGGCTCCTGTGATGAGATTGCATCTGGGTCTGGAGCTGCCATGGCTTGTAAGAGGCAGCCCTGGAGAGTCCAGTGTTGCTTCCTTCATCCCCAGTTCCCTGCCACACAGCCCGCTTCCAGCTGTCATCTCCACACGCTCCCCTCAAAGGATAACAGCAGCAGTGCTGGACTGCAGAGCTCTGGGGAAAGAGCTCTGTTCCCACGTGCTAGGGAGCATTTCCCTGCCCTTTTGCCTGGGCCGTGCTCTTATTTTCAGGACACTTAACCCAGGGCTGCTCCCAGTGATCTCATCACTGGGAGCAGGCATGAAAGTGATGCCTTTCATCATCACTTGGGAAGAGCTTTAGCCAAGAAAAAGAAGGAAAGGAGAAGAAATATTCTGGGCAGGAGGGTGGTCTAGATGAAGAAGGCCTGGCTTTAAACCTGTTAAAACCAGAAACAGGAAGTTTTCATGATGTACCTCAAAATGACTAAACACACAACACTGGAAATGACACCTTTGTGCTAATCTCTGTATTTCCTCCAGCTGCTGCACAGTGCACCAGGCTCACATCACCTGGTGGGGCTCCTTTCAAAACTTTCTTCCTTTTAAACTCCAGAATTAATTTATAATATAATCCAACAGAGAATTGAGTGCTTTTTGCGTGGGGTGAATGTGTCCCTCAGCTATACCCGTGTGTGCTTTAGGAGCCAGGACAGGAGTTCTGTAGGAAGGTTTTTTTGAAGGCAATTCGGTGATGACTTGGGCTGCAGCCCCAGGGGCAGCTGTGCACTGAAGTTCTCAGGGGAAGCTCCAAGAGATGTCACTTCACAGTATGCCCTTTGGCTCCTGGGTTTTTTCCCCTCCTTCTTCTTTGCCTTGTAGTGGCTGCTGCAAAGGCTCCATTATTTGGCAGCATGGCATTGCTTTTGTCTATAAATGGAAGCAGTTGGCCCGTCTCCCAGTATAACACAGGATAGTCCTGTGCATCAGTTATGCAATTGGTAGCTTGATGACTTCATCAGAAGCCGGGGGAGGGCCAGGGGGTGGTAGGAAAAAGCCTTTGCCATCAGCTCTGCTGGAGACAGCCAATGAACGTGTGTGTCCCCCCAGAGCAAAGAAAGCAGGAGCTCAGCGACAGGGGTGGGCGAAGGGTTTGGTGTAGGAGCAGCCGAGGGACATTTAGCGATTCCCTGACCCCACCTTGAGGGAGACCCAGCCATTGCTGCAGCCCTGGCCCTTAGGATGCCGCAGGGACCATGCTTGACCAGGTGGTAAAGTGCAAAGTGCATGGGGGATGGTACTGGGGGAGAAGTGGAAAGAGGAACAGGGAGAGAACTTGCAAACCAAGACAGATGTTCAAAGGGGAAAGTACCTAAATATCAGAGAGCTGCCTTTCAGCAGAGAGCCCTTCAGGGAGTATCTGTCCAAAGGAGAGATGTGGACAAATTGTATTTTGTTATTTCCTCAGAAGGGTCCTTGAAAACCTGACCTTCATGCAGAAAGGCTGATCTTCATTTCCCAAGCTCCAGCATTGAACTTAACCCTTTCCCTGACAGGGTTGGGGCGGGTGCTGCAAGATCACCTTTCCATACATCCGGATCACACAATGACTGACATAACTCAAACCCGCAGTGAGTCAGGTCAACCTGAATCTCACCCTGGCAGGTTTTGCACAAAGGATGCTAAAGTGATACAGGTCCTTTCCATCAAGTTGGTGGTTCTGAATAAGTACCTATCGTCTCTGTTCATCAATTAAAGAGGCTCTGCAGGCTCTTCACACCCAAGATAGGGACCGGGCACGCAGTCGCTGGTTTTCAAATACGGCATCAGGGGCGACGTGGTGCCGGGTCGGGCCCCTTGGGAGCGCTGGCGGTGTCCTGAGCCCCGTTTGCCCTGGCCGCGGGACAGCCTTGGGCTGGGCGGGGGCGGCTTGGGAGACCGCAGCATCTCCTGGGAATGCTCCTCGGAGAGGCCGGGGAGACGCCGGCCCCGCTCGGGCCGGGCGGCGGGCGGGCAGCGCCACCTGCCGCCCCGGCGTTTCCTCGGTGCTTTTCCCAGCACTAAAAGGCAGCAAATTGGATTTAGAACGTGAAGAGAGAGTGGCGTGTGTGCAGGGAAGGTGCTTGCCCTGAGTCCTTCCAGCCACACACACTGCTCCAGTGCTGCAGGATGGAGATCTTGAATAAACACATAATGGAGTTAAATCCTGAGGATCTGGAGAAGAGTTAGTGCTGCCAGCTCCCACTATTCGTTGTGTGCACCTAACACCTTGGCTTCTCAATCCAGGGGGCTTTGTCATTCCTGAATTCCACCAAGAGAAATTGCTGTTATGAAGAGAGGGAAACGGAAAGGAAGAGAAAATGTACTTGTCTCCTTGAGAAGGGAGAAAAAGTTTGGAAAAACATTACTCTGAAGCATGAAAAAAACTTAGCACACAATTTCATTGTTTCGTTATTAATGAATTATAAAGAGCTCCTGCTTTACTTGCGGGGCATTGAATTCCAGGAGAAAAGAGGAACCTTTTCCATGAACCTGAGAAGTCCATGGCTCAGTCACAAGCCATGAGCATCTTTCCAAGGACTCCCTTTCTCCAAGCTTCACCCACAGACCCTGTGCCTCCCGAGCCCTGTGAGCTGTGACTTCCCTCGCCTGTGGAGCACCCCAGTAACAAGGCCCTCCCTCTCTCTTTGCACAGGAGCACCAGGTGGGATTGTCGCGGCCCCCAGGGCCCATGCAGCCTTCTGTCCCGGCGGGCTCCGGCAGCGTAGCCACAGGCACCAGCGCCGGGGGGCCCTTCCTCGGCAGCCAACCCCAGGCGGCCATCATGAAGCAGATGCTGATCGAGCAGAGGGCGCAGCTCCATGTGATGGAGCAGCAGAAACAGCAGTTTCTCCGAGAGCAGAGGCAGCAGCAGCAGCAGATCCTGGCGGAGCAGGTACAGTATCCCTCTGTCTCCAATGCATGCTGGGATGAGCACGAGCACTACAAACAGTGCAGCAGCAGCCCTTCCTTCTGGATTTGGGAATTATCTCTCTGTGGCTCCTGTCGGGGTATTTCAGCAATGGTTATCAAAGAAGAGGCAACTGTTTAAGTCCTACAATTAGCTTGGCAAATATTACCCATGTTTCCAGTGGTGGGCTTGACAGTCACGTTGGAGTTTAGGCACTGGAAAAATTAGCTCTTAACTTGACAACTAATGGAGAATTTACTCCAGCAGAAGCAGACTCAGCTGCAGTTACTGTCACAGGTCCTCTCCCCTAGCTCTGATTATGGTCTTGCACTGGCAAATCTGTGCACAGCTGCACAGGGATCTGGGACAAAGAATGGACGTGGGTTAAAAGAAGCCTTAGCAAAGAAAAATATTACTATTTACCCAGACCAGTTCCTTAATCTGGTTTATTGAGTGCCAGTAGGAGCAATTAGGTCCTACAACGGAGAGACAGCAGCAAGGGGAGAACCAGAGCCTGAAGTGGGAGAACAGTAAAACCACCTCTGGCAGTGGCAGTGTAGAAGAGTTGCATTGGAGCTATCACCTGGCTTCCTGAGCTCCTGGGCTTTGCCATATGGATGTTAAACTACCCAGTCTGAATGGTGGTGTGTGCTTAATTCAGCTATAGTTTTAAAGCAGCCCAAGAGAAAGGCAGTGGAAAGTCACACTGTTGAGTTCCTACAAGATCATACCCAAGTTCAAAGTTGCAGCCCCTTTATGTTACTTAGATAATGCTCTGGTAGGTCAGCAGTTGCTTTAAGCTTGGCTTCTCCTCTCTTGCTAAGGAAAAGCAGCTTAAGACCATCTGCTTAAATTTGTGTTAGAACACATGCATGCTGTGTAACCACAGAAATACAGATTGTCTCGCCCCCTTTCTCTTGTTGCTTCTGAGAAACAGAAAAATTTACTCTCAGTGAACAGGAAGGATGCTCCTAGAAATATTTAAGATAAAGATGCCTGAACTGATTCAAATGTGAACGAGTGCATGAGAGTGAGGACACAGTAATGCATCCCATGGATTGGGCCAATTCACATGCATAAAGCCAAGAGCCAGTCAGTGACTTGGCTGCTGAGGGCAAGCCTAGAAGTGTTAAAAAGCCAGCAAGCTGAGGCTGTCAGTTGTGCTGGCAGAGATGAAAAGTGGCAAAGTCACAGTCCTCAGGCTCCTAGCTTTGGGGTAGTTTGTGCCTAACAAGAGTCCCTCTTTCTTTTTGATAGTTTGTAACACATACTTATGAATGCCGGGATTAGTACTTCCTTCTTTCCCATCTCTGCCATCCTCGTAACTTTGTTATGCATCCTTGGTTTTGGACACGGTATTTGTACGGCTGCAGATGCTCCTCCAAGACATGTCCTTTCAGTAAGTGCTTAGTTGAGTACACTTTAGCATCTGCAAGCTCTGTTTTTATAATCAGCCCTGGATTCTGTTTTAAAATATTCACAAGTATTCGTAGAAAACAACCACAGAGGAGCAATGTGGTCTGGATCAAGGGAGCAATGCATTTTGCAGTCACCACTCCCCAAATATCATTCACTGAAGCACAAGTGCTACTGCCTTAGTATTCATTTCTGTTTTGGCTCAGGAATGTTCCTAAGCTGCAGTGCTTGGGTCAGGATGCAGTGATCCTTGCAACTGAATGTTAGGAGTGCAGACATGGAGCAAAGTCTTGCACCAGGAACACAAACCTCTGGACCCTGGTGGGACTGAGGGAAGGAAAGTGTGTGTGTGGATACAGTTGCCCTTAGACCTAGGTGAGCAAAGTTAGTTCACGTCCCTCCCTCTCCTTTCTCCCTGAAGACTATTAAGCTCATGCTGTAGAGGTCAGGATGAAATGGCTGGAGGTGAGGAGTGATGATGTTGGCCTCAGTGCTTGTTCCTTTTTGAGCCAAAAAGAGTCTGAGTGCTGAGTAGCCCAAGTGCTCTGAGGAGCAGAGATGACTCTGCCTGTCCCTCCAGAATGCCTCATTAGATAAGAACCACTGCAGTTCTGCAGTTTTGCCACCAGTCCATTAATTAATTAATCATCTCTGTCCTCTGTCTCTTCTGCTTTCTTTCCCTCCTTCATTTTCAGCAGTTGCAGCAGCAGTCACATTTGCCTCGGCAGCATCTGCATCAACAGCGAAGCCCATATCCAGTGCAACAGGTCAATCAATTCCAAGGTAAAAGTCAAATTATTTTTCCTGTTTTGGAGTCAATGCCCCTCAAGGTAGCAAGTGGAAGCTTGTGCAGTTTGTGAATACCAGGGTTTAAGCAGTGTGCCAGAAGAGGAGCAGAGGCTGTTGCACACACCACATATTTTACCAAAGGCAAATGCCCAAGGTTGCGTGTTCAGTCAAGTTTATATTTTCCTTTCCGCTCCCTTCAGTGAAAGCTGCTTTTTTTTTTTTTTAAATTTTTTTTTTTGTTGTTCTGCCTCTTTGACATCCAGACATCATGGATTCATTCATGGATTTATCCTGTTTGCCTCTACTCTTATGAGGTTGTTTTCCTGCTAGCATTTCTGACTATATCTTGGTTTTGCTCTTTCTTCATTCCCCACTGCATCTAATTTGATGAGCAGAGAATTTCAGAGAGGTCATGCTTATCTGGAGAAGGGACTGATAAATGTCAGGTGTGGGAAACACAGTGAAATATCTGAGATGTAAACAGAGATTTTTTAATGATCTCAAAAAAAGCACGAGTATTTTGATGTTCACCCAGGTAACTGAAGAATGTAAGTGTACTCATTTTGGCTTAGGAAAAGAAGTTAATTCTGAGCCTTTTAGGTGCAAAGGATCAGCTGAATGTCTTCATAACCATGATTTCTATATGGACATGGAATGAACACACACTGGTGCTGTATATTCATGATAATGTCATGTAGCTGCAACAGAAAACAAGGGAGGCAGTTCTGGACAGTTCACATTGCCGTTCTGGTTCCCACGACATGAACAGGCAGCCACATCTTCTACTGGCATATATCAAGGTGGCTTCTTCTAATCACCTCCTCATTTTTATCTTTGGCACCATAAGTTCTGTATGAATTACTTTTTTTCCCCAATAATGCATTTCCAAAATCAAGTGTGTGTGCACGGCTATCCACTGAGATGTACACATACAATCTCTCTGCATTCATGCTTCTTTGAAACATTGCCTTTATATGTGTTATTTAAAAGAAACAGATAAGAGAGTTCAGGCTAATCTGACAGAGCAAGGAATTCATTTTCATAAATGAACTAATTTAAATAGTTCACCATTTTTTCCTTTTTAATCACATAAATGTAATCTAGTGCAGTAGGTTATGTGTAAATGAGACCAGAAGGTGGCCTAAAATCTTAAAATCTGTTGCATCTCTCATTTAACTACTCCTTGTCTGATCTCCTGTCACTTATGCCAAGCACAGTAGTTAACAAAAGTAGTGTGTGAACCCCTTGCTGTTAGTGACTCCTTTGGTCCTTTTCAGCTGCCATTTTCAATTAAAAAATAGCTGAGGATGCATTAAGATTTGAACATTCTCTGCATCTTAAGCACTTGCTGGAATTGTCATAAAAAGACTGTTTCTAATCATGGAAGGAGCTGATCTAAATTAAGAGAAATCAAGGGAACCCCAGTGCCAATCATTAAGAAAGCAGTTTGATAGCATGAATAAAGTAAAAGCTGCCACTACATGTGGCCTGTTCCAGTGAGATCCAGATGGTCTCTCTTCATGCTACAAAGTGTTTCATTTAGCTGTGTGCTGGAGCTAAAAGCACCCAGCAGAAGCTTGTGGTGCTGCAGAAAACGGAGTTGTAGCCATCCTCTGCATTATGTAATAGAATGACATGTATAGAAATGGTGCTTCCTTTATCTAGACCCATTTCTCATGGAAAACAAGCCATCATTTGTAACAGGGACCAGTGTTCTCCACTCCCCACAGATGTTCAGGGATGTTGTCTGCCACTGAGGGACAACAAATAGGGGCTGATTTAAAAACATTCAGATTCTCTTGTACAGTTCTGAACTCTTAAGCAATGATTTTATATTTACACCTGGCATTTAATAACATTTGAGCCTGGAGCAATTGTGTGCCTCATACACTCTGAGCTTCACCTGCCCAGTGTTGCATTTAGTTAGTCACTCAAATCTGAAGAATTTGACTGTTTAGTTAGTGACTCAAATCTGACTATTCTGTTTGGTAGTGACTCAAATTCCCAATGAACCCATGGCATAATCTGAGCTCCAGGTAATTGTCTTTATTTAAAGATAGTAAATACAGAAGCATATTGGCTTCCCAGAAATCAATAGCTCCCGCCTACCGCTGAAAGTAAGACACAAGCATGGTTAAGTTATCTGCCACAGCGTGGAATTTAACAAGGCTAGGATTTTCTGGTTTCCCATCACTGGCCTAAGGTGAAGTACAATGTGCTTATAGTATTGATTCACTAATACACTCTCCCTGCTTTAAATGTCCACAAAACCCCAATTTTTCTTCTTTCCTAGAATTAATCAGTAGCAATGCTATAGAAAATCCATTCATTTATGCCTCCTGAGCTATTATAAAAATTGATTTGCCTTCTGGGCCTGACATTTCCATTTTCAAGGCTTACTTTTGAAAGACAATGGAGATATTTAAAAGAGAGCTTCAAAACAGAAGTTCAGCTACTTTGCAGCCAATGCAGACCGGTGGAATTTTTCCCATTTGCTTTCTAGAAGCTGAATTAGGTGTAGCTGAAGTAGATAAGTGCTGCTGAGGAGGCTCCTACAGATTCTCTCCTATGCAAAGAGGTGTTAATTAAGATTAACAGGGTTGTGGGCTTTTCTTACCTTTCTCCCTTTTTGGTGCAGGTTCACCCCAGGACATAGTGGCTGTGAGAAACCAAGTAGCGCTCCAGAGCATGAGAACGTCCCGAATGATGGCCCAGAACGCGAGCATGATGGCCATGGGTCCCTCCCAGACCCCAAGCACGCTGCCCACCACTGCGGGCCAGTCGGACATGGGCATGGCTCCTTACAGCTCTTCCAGCCAGCCAGGGATGTACAGTGGGAGCACAGGCATGAGCCAAATGTTGCAGCACCCAAACCAAAGCGGCATGAACATGGCACACAGCGCAGGCCAGGGAACAAGGCAGCCTGCCTCTGGACAAGCGGTGGGAATGGTTGGCAGTTTTGGTCAGAACATGCTGGTAAACTCTGCTCTCCCCCAGCATCAGCAGCAGATGAAAGGACCTGTGGGCCAGGTCTTGCCAAGGCCACAAGCCCCACGGCTTCAAAACCTGATGGGGACTGTCCCTCAAGGAACACAAAACTGGCAGCAGCGAGGCTTGCAAGGCATACCTGGAAGGACTAGTGGTGAAATGGGGCCCTTCAACAATGGCACCACCACATACGCGATGCCGTCTGGGCAGCCACGGCTGTCCAAGCAGCACTTCCCACAGGGGCTCAATCAGACAGTTGTGGACACAAGTGGGACAGTGAGGGCCCTGAACCCGGCCCTGGGGAGACAGCTGCTGCAACCACTACCTGGGCAGCAGGCAGCCAGCCAGGCCAGGCCCATGGTGATGCCAGCAATAACCCAAGGGGTCCCTGCCATGGCAGGCTTCAGTCAGCAAATGCCAGGCGGTACCTTTGCTCAGAGCGGCCAAGGCCAGGCCTACGAGAGGAATCCCACTCAGGACATCTCTTACAGCTACAGTAACGAAGGAGCAGGGGGGTCATTCTCCACTTTAGCAGACGGCACAGACCTTGTGGACTCCATTATTAAGAGCGGACCAGGGGATGACTGGATTCAAGAACTTGATGAGTTGTTTGGAAGCCCCCAGTGAATGGGTTTGTGTAGTCTGGAGCGTTGGTTGTTGCGTTTGAACAAGCAAAGAGGGAGTCAGATGTTCTCCCCATGCCTGGATTGTTGGGTTTTGTTTGTATTGGTTTGGTTTGGGGTTATTTTGTTTCCTTTTGTTTTTAGTTGTGTAAACCGAGCTGATCTTGTAGCCAACTCTGGAAGATTCAGGGGACGATGAAAACATCAGCATCCCAAAACTTCCACCAAGCAATCTTGGTTGTGTGGCAGCGCCCACTCTGTGTGTGTGTGTGAGGCAGAATGGGGGAAACTGGAAAAGCCAGCTGATGCCTCTGGCTGGGAAAATTTGTTTTCTGCCCACTTAAAACAAGGCTTCTTTGCACTGTAGTGCGGGGTGGTCCCGATATCTCCCACCTTATATGACTGTGCACGCTGCAGCTTCCAGGGAAGCAGAGGGAAGAGCTGGGAGCAAAGCCTAGAGATATTCAGGGGCAATTGCACAGGCCCTGGTCAGAAACAGGCTTAACCCTGGGAGCAAGCAAGTCTCGGAGAGCCATGGCCAGGCCCATGGGGCTGGCTCTGGGCTGTCCTAAGGGAACGTGCAACACTCACGTGACAAACCTAAACAATCACAGGGAGGTCACTGTTTTCACTGCAGAATGATAAACCCCACTACAAGCGCAGGAAAACATAAATTTGGCAGTGTTGTGAGGGCAGATTGATTATGTGACTGCTGCTGGAGACAGCCTAGTGGTGGCTTAACTTAATGAACTGCTCGGTCCCCTTGGGACTTGCAATAGTGCTCCCAAAGTCAGAGCACTTGGCATGGCCCTGCTACCTGGGGTGTTGAAGGGCTGAGAGGTACCAAGAGACATTAGCAGAGGTCCTCAGCGGGTCCCTTCCTCTCCTTCCTCCCCAGGATGTTCTCTGTTCACTCCCTTCCCCTCCTGTTCCTTCAGTGTAAAGCAAGCTGAGCTGGCTGCACCTTTTTTTTAGGCAAGCCACAAAGGGGCAGGCAGGGGAGGAGAAAACAGGCATGAGAAAACATACAGTGAGGGTTTGGCACACAGGAAGTCTTGCTCCTCCCCTCTTGAAAAGTGCAGGTTTGGCAGGTAGTATTACCCCAGGGTGTCTGTTCACTTTTAAACAGATGTTTGTGATATGTTCACTTTTAAACAGATGTTTGGTCTAATGACTCTGGTTTGCTGGAATTAAATTCACTGCAGTATTTGAAGAACAGGAGTCAGTGAAAGGCTACTGTAAAGAACATTCATGAGTGGGTAAAATAATTGATATTAAAAACATGGGGCCCACCAAAATAAGGTTTTAGGTAATAGGGATGTATCACTACCTCCACTGTTTGGACCAGTGCTGAAGTTGTGATAGATCTCACACAATACTAAGTCACCAGCCATTCTGAGTGTGTACCCAAACTGCAGTTGGAGGCTGTTTCTGGAACCTCTCACCTCTTCAGTGTTTTCAGCTGAGAGCTGCTTATCAGGTTACATAGTGGTGCATAAAAGATGTTAACATGACCCACAGTCCAGAGCTTTAGCACCCTCTGGCCTAGTGCTGGCCTCTGTGAGCCATGAGTCTTGCTCTGCAGCAGAAATGTACAAGTGCCAGTCCCAATTCCCCAGCTCCTGATCATCTCCTTTTGCACTGCCCTCCCTGGGCCCAGCGATGCCAAGTGCTGAGCCCCTGAATTCCATGGAGGCTGAGGGCCTTGGCACTTGACACTTTCACATCCTGCCTTTCCCTGTGGAGCACAGACATGCATCACATTAAAGAGGGGGAGTAAATGAGCCTGGAACCATCTCACTGCCTCACTGAGACTCCCTTTTGAGCAGTTTCCCTTGCTGGGCTTGCCTAGTGGGGGGAATTACCTGTTTTAAATGCTGAGATGCAGCAGGACAAGCTGCATTTTTAATGTGCTCAAGGTGAGCCATCAATCCAGCCTGCCGTGACTGCTACGTTTTTAAAAATGGCTTTAATCACACCTCTTTTAGCTGACCCCTTATTAAAATACAGCACAAGGGCCCATTCCAGCTCCTGCTGAGGATGAGTATGGTTTGCCTGCCTGCTGCTTCAGCAGGAGCCAGGTTGGGCCCTAATTCAGTGAAAGGGAGCATTAGCCGAAGTTTTTGGTTCATCCTGTGGGTCAGCATCTCTTGGTCAGAATGGAAGGGACAGGCAAACATTGGGAGAAGCAACAGCCTGGAGGGACCAGGGTGCTGTGGCTCTGCGTGTGTCAGCGTGAGCACGGGGCCAAGACCTGTGTGACAGAGCTGTGACAGGGTGAGGAGGCAGCCACCCTGCTGGGCAGAGGACAGCCCTGGGGACAGCAGAGCACCCGTGCCTCGGGTGAGAGCCATCAGGGCTCACCTCTCAGCCCTGGGAGCTGGGAAAGGGAGCCTTAGGAACACACATCCACCACCCAGCAGCCAACGCACGTCGGTGTGCGTTGGGGAGATACAGGCCTTGGTGGTAAATGGTGGGGAAGACGAATCTCTGTTGTCTTTGTAAAGCTTCCTCCAAATACTCCATACTGGGATCAAGTACTAGAGACTAGATTTTGTTAGATTTGGGGTTGTTTGGGGGGTTTTTTTTTCCTTTCTTACTATGGTGCTGATGTATATGTAATGTTAAAAAAAAGTCATTTGTAAATATGTTTTTACAATTCTACAGATATCACTGGGTCTACTATCTGTAAAATATATACATATAAATATATATATATATATATATATATACTGTTTGTTTAAAATAGAGTATTTTTATTTCATTCCTTGACTCATCCTTACTGCAGTGGTATTGCACTTCAGATGACGTCTAATTACTAATTTGTACTGTATCCCTGACAGCAACTTGCTCCATTTTATTCAGATTTTTCTAGTTTTCTGCTTTTACTTTGTACATTAAGCATTGCTTATTTCCTTTAAAGACCTGTACAGAGTCTGAAAATGTAGAAAAATACCTGATGTTAACACACCACTTTTAAAGAAAAAGAAACAAAACAAGAACAAACAAAAAACAAACAAACAAAAAAAAAAGAAACCCANCATCAGGGCTCACCTCTCAGCCCTGGGAGCTGGGAAAGGGAGCCTTAGGAACACACATCCACCACCCAGCAGCCAACGCACGTCGGTGTGCATTGGGGAGATACAGGCCTTGGTGGTAAATGGTGGGGAAGACGAATCTCTGTTGTCTTTGTAAAGCTTCCTCCAAATTCTCCATACTGGGATCAAGTACTAGAGACTAGATTTTGTTAGATTTGGGGTTGTTTGGGGTTTTTTTTTTTCCTTTCTTACTATGGTGCTGATGTATATGTAATGTTAAAAAAAAGTCATTTGTAAATATGTTTTTACAATTCTACAGATATCACTGGGTCTACTATCTGTAAAATATATACATATAAAAATATATATATATATATATATATACTGTTTGTTTAAAATAGAGTATTTTTATTTCATTCCTTGACTCATCCTTACTGCAGTGGTATTGCACTTCAGATGACGTCTAATTACTAATTTGTACTGTATCCCTGACAGCAACTTGCTCCATTTTATTCAGATTTTTCTAGTTTTCTGCTTTTACTTTGTACATTAAGCATTGCTTATTTCCTTTAAAGACCTGTACAGAGTCTGAAAATGTAGAAAAATACCTGATGTTAACACACCACTTTTAAAGAAAAAGAAACAAAACAAGAACAAACAAAAAACAAACAAACAAAAAAAAAAGAAACCCAAATAAAAGATGGTTATCTGAGTCATATACCTGGTGTATATGGATCATGTCTTGCCCCACTCCTGCACCTCAGGGAGGAATCTTCCACGGAGGGGAGGGAAGCTCTATGCAGGCAGGTCTGCATCAGCCCTGGGGTTTCTGTATGGCTGCATCACTGCACCTGGTGGAGTTACAGGTGTTACGCCTCAGCAGTTACAGGCTGGATATGGCCCATCCCAGGATGCCCCTCTTGCTCCAGCAGGTTCAGCAGCCAGTGAATCCCTGCATCCCAGGCAGCCCCAGCAGCTGTCCCTGTGCAGCAGAGCCCACACTGCCGTAATGAGCTGCTGGATGGGATGTGCTTCACCACCTTCTGCCACGGTGTCCATTTCTCCAGCAAGGTGGGCTACCAACACTTCCTGAGGAGAGGCCTGTGCACAGGTAGATGCTACAGGGAAGGTGGTCCTTAATTTGGCCTGTTAGAGGTGGCAGCTCCAGCCCTTTGTGTTTATTTTGTGCTGGGAGCAAAAGTAGGGAGTAGGGAGGTGCTTTCAGGGAAGGAAACAAGATGGAGACAAGGTGGGGTGGAAGAAGGGAAATGCGTAGCTGGACATAGAATTGGAGAAAATGGGAAAACTGGGGAGGGAAAAAGACACATGGTTAGAGTAATTCCCTATCACCTGCCACTACAACAGCGTGAGAACTGTGTTGTCAGAAGATTTTTGGAATGTGCACATAGATTGGATATGTATGGCCTGTCCAAGGTGAGCATGCCATGCAGCCTTCAAGGCTTGGCACCACTTCCAGTGTGTTCCCAGCCTACCAGGGAGTCGTGGAGGATCAGACATTGGATCTCTGTTCACTCAGCTGGCTGGTTGGGATGTCAGGTGTGGTTTGGCTCCACATACAGCCTCAAAGGTGAGGTTCCCCTTCTCTTCAATGCCAGTGTTGGAGACTTAAACATCTTCATGAAGGATTTTTGCCTATTACAGCAAAAACTGTGTTACAAAGGCTGCAGAGACCACCACACCCTGACTGGGGCCCTGGCTGAGGCCCTGGCTGAGGCCCTGCACCGCGCACTGGGGAAGGTGAGATAAAGTAACAGCTCGGGGCTGGGGAGGAGAACACATCCCCAGAGCACAAGCTTGGCACCTGCAGGGTGGGGACCACAGCCCCGGGGACATCAGCTGCCAGGTTCCAACAGGCCCTGGCACCAAAGGGTGGGGGCAGAGAGGCTCTGGGCATGTGGAGAGAAAGCCTCTGGAGAGAGCCAGTGAGTGCCCGTCCTCCGACGTGCAGAGGGGCCCCTTCGCCTGGGGAAAGGCTTCTCCACAGAGAGGGGTCATGGCCCATCAAAGAGGGGTCATGGCCCATCAAAGCCCCCCAAAGGGGTTCCCAGACCCTGCACCAGAGGTGATGCTGCAGACCCTCAGCGTTTCGAGGGACAGTGTCAAACTGGCCCCCTGCAAGGGAGGCACTGGGCGTTCCCACCTGCCCAAAACTAATCCAGTGGATTCTACACTTTTTGGCATGGCATGGTGTGGTGTGGCACAGCAGCAGGGGACCCTCACCACCAAGACCAGATGGAGGGGCACAACGAGACGTCATTGGGACTCTCCGATGGGTGATATATTTCTACCTACCCTCTGTCACCCTCTCCCTGTCTCCCCACCCCCCACGCACACTTCTTTTTCTATTTTTTTTTCTTTCTTTCTTTTCTCTTTCTTTCTCTTTGCCTCTTTTACTATTAAATGAAATAGATCCATTTTTTGGCACCAACATCTAACCTCGTTTGTTTTTAATCATGTTTTTGGGTATATTTTGAACCTTTCTGTGTTTGATCTGCTTTATTCGCAGAGACTTCGTTTCCTCTGCACTTCTGTGTTTAAACTGCATCGTAACATCCAATTCCTTACTGTTCTAGATGTGGGTGAGGAGGCACAAAGAAGAAGACTGGCTCAGATCAGAGCAGCTTGCTGGAGTTGCCCCTCAGCATGTGCTGACACAGAAGAGTCCTTGCTGGGAAAAGATGCTTTCAGCAAGAGGCCCCTGAATCAACTGGCTTTGAGGCTGCTTCGTCATTTCTAGACCATCATCGTTTCTGGTTGTGACTGACAGATGAACATTTGCAACAGATGAACATTTGCATGTTGAATGTGCAGCCTGGTCCTGGCTCCTCCATCAGCAGGCAGGAAGTGGTGTGCTTCTCACCATAGCCAAACTAAATACTAACACTGCCAGCATCCATCTGTTATAGGTGTATTTTGTCTTTAATTATAGATGAGTCAGTCTTTAACACTTCTCCATCCCAGACATTCTGCCCTGGCTTACTGGGGACAAAGCAGTGATGCAGTAAACAGGTGGCATCCTCAGCTCCAGGCCTACTTTTGCCCTCTCCTTAGCTGGTGGAGCTCCTAAAATGTTCTCTTTATGTTTATCCCCTTGCTTTGTGTTGCTGGAGGATGCTTTGCATCCTCACACCTGCCTTTTTTGGCATGTGAAATTGTCTCTGTTTATTTCTTTCTGTGGAAAAGAGGGAAGGGGAGGGGAGAGGAGGGGAGGGAGGAGGAGGGAAGGGGAGGAGGAGGGGACAGGCAGCAACCTCCTTTGGAATGGAAAATATGACCCCCTACTCTNCCCTTGGGTGCAGTTCCGCTCACGGCCAGCAGGGGCGCTGGTGGCTCCCGGCCGGGCAGGGCGGGTGCGGTGATTCCCCCGCCCTGCAGGGGGCGCTGTGCCGCCGGCTCCGCCCCCTCTCCCTCACGCCCTCATGGCGGCTCCGGCAGCAGGGACAGCGAGAGAAGGGGCTTTCCTTTGCTTTCACCTCTTAATTATCGTCATGATCATCTCTTAGGCAACAAATGGGAGAAAATTCCCTGAGAGAAGGAAATAAAAAGGAAAAATTCTAACCTCCAACACTGTGAGTGACTGAAGGCATCACTAGCAGGCTGGTAGGTGGATTTTTCATGTTTTAGCCCATGGAAGGAAAATTAGTGGAAGAATTCCTAAGGATTTCTGTGGTTGTTGAATCTGGCCCTGATGTACTTTCTCCCTGAAGGTAAGGAGAGCCGCCCTTTCTGCAGCTGTGTCAGCTCCAGCCTGTTCACCATCATGATCTGTCCTTTTCCCCTCAGCAAACATTGTTGGACTCAGGTCTTGCATCTTTGCACTTGTTTCATCTTATGGTTTTCAACACCATTTCAACCTTTGCTACCTGCAGGCACTAAGCTGTGTCTTTTTATCATGAGGTAAGTTAATAAAATCACAGGATGGTTTGCGTTGGAAGGAACCTTAAATATCATCTCGTTCCAGCCCCACTACCCTGTGTCCATACATGTCCACCTTTTTAATATGAAAGGTTATTGTGAACCTAATCCACCTCTCAGTTATCTTGTGGTCTGGTTATCAACCTCAGTACACTACAGGAAGACAATAAGCATGTTCATTATATAGATTTGACTGAACACCACAATAAATCTGCAGTATTTTTGGCCAAATCATGTCTTCAGAGGCATGACAAGGAAAGTTCTTTCCTGCTGGCTCTCACATGAGTATATTCAGCATTGCCTACATAATTTGAATTATCAGGAGCTGCCAAAACAGGCATGGCCTTGCGTCTCTGTTCTTCTACATAGTTTAAATTGGTCATTGGCATACTTTGAGGTCACAGTGGTAAGCCATGACTTTTCCCTTCTTCTGGCAGAAAACTGTTTTTTTAAAGTCAGTTTACTTTTCACTGTGACTTTATGATTCCCAGAGTAGTGGTCATGCTCTGGGAATCTGGGAATGTTTGTCTAGTCTTTCTCACACCCCAGCCATCTGTGCCTTGGTGGGAGGCAATGCAGTGGATCCAGTTGTAACACAAGCATCTGTGCCTTCTTTTTGTCTGGGCTGGCTCTCCCCTTCACAAATGGCATGCTTTGGGCACAGCCTGTCTTCAGGAGGCCTCCTGTGAGGACTGGGATATGCCCACAGGAGGGCCCCACTTCTACAAGAAGTGTTTGAGCATGTGTTGAACTGTAAGCACATTCCAAAATATAAAATCCAAAAGTCCTTTGCAGAAACTTGGGGCCAAGAGAAACTTTAAACATTTTTCTGAAGTGAGCAGTGTTTCCATATATGCTTATAAAGCAGTGGGATTGGATATACTTGGAAAATGGGGATCTTGCAGCAGCATATTGCATGGAAGTGTTTTTACATTTGCACAAAACAGAAGGCACGGCTGGAGGAAATGAAGAGCAGTGCAGGAAGATACAGAAGCATTGGAAAACTGAACGGCAATGGGTAAGATGGGCTGATGTTTGCAGTGCCAGTTGCAACTAAATTACTTAGTGAATTAATGGGTTTCATTTTACGTGATTTGTTTGTGGGGTTGCAATACCATAGGGGCAAAGAGAACATTTGAGGGAGCAAATGTAGATGTGACATGACATTCTGTCTCACTGACTTTTCCAAGAGTGTAGAGAAAGGAGGAAGTGTAAACAGCTCAGGAAAAACATGCATTTTGCATTGCAATGAGCTGTTAGGAAAGAGCTCTGATGTTTTATTCACATGTAGCTTATTGTCTTTTTGGGGTTCTGCAAAGCATCCATGTTATTTATTTTTTTAAAAAAACGAAACAGTCTTCAGAGTAATCTGTGGACTTTCTCCATTAGACTGAAGTCCAGGTATTCATCCAGAAAGCTGCTGACAATCCCAGCTGCACCCAGGGTTATCAAGCAAGTCAGAATTATCAAACTCAAATAAAACCCTGTTAACCTCGAAGTGGAATGCAGAAAGTTATGAGGTGTTATGAGCTGTCCATGGTATGTTATAGTGAAACTGCTGGTCCAAAACAGTTGGAAGTCTATGGAATCAGAAAGGACCGTGGCTGGAACACTGCCTTGGGGTGTTTTAGTAATAAACCATTCCCATGCATGACTTTTGCTAGAGACAAGAGATTCCTAATACCCTTTCTAAGGGAAAATTTTCCCCCAGTGTTTCTAAATTCTCATGTGGAAGTTAAGAACTGGCTCCAGGATGAGGCTACCTCATCCTGTGACATGAAGACCTGTAGGTAAAGCCACAGAAAATTTTGAGCACCTAATTGCAACTCCAGGTGTAGAGTGTGGGAAAGAATCCTTAAGGAACTGAGGGAGAGGTGTGCATGTGTCTTACATCCACAGCTGTTGGGCAGGTACCCTCTGCTGAGCTGGGAGATCTGCTACTGGTGATCACTTTGACTTGGAGATGGATTTCTGGACCAGAAAGGAAGAGCCTGAGAATCCCACGGTGCCTAAAGACTTGATGTAAGTAGCCTTTCAGGGCATGCCATGTCTAGATGAAAATGGTAAAGTATTTTCTCAGTTTCAAGAGAGCATGAAAAGAGTCTTTAGCTTAGCCCTTCTTTGAGGATGCAGACCAGGTTTGTCTTTATAACTAGCAGGCCTTGGAGCAGAAACATTTCCCAGGGATGCCAGGCTGGCTCCCAACATCTTCTGTTTGATTTAAAATCAGTCTCACCAAAGTGTGATGCTCTGTCTAATAATGAAGCCAGCCACTCATCTACAATTTCCTTGAGAGGCTGAGATTAAGAGTACTCAAGTAAAGCATGGGAAAGATATCTTAAACAAAATACTTTTTCATTTGTTGATTAAAGAAAAGTCCATTATGCTCTGCTTATTTACATTATTGCTCTGCTTGTTCATTTACATGCTTCTGCTCCCCAAACTTCCTTGGCAGTTGCAAGTCTTCTAGCTGGTGTTCATTGCACTATTTGAATTGTTGCATCTCTTACTGGGAGATATAAAAGTATCTCCACATATTTGCTCTGGAAAACACCTCTCCCTTCTCTCCAGCAGCAGCACTTCCAAAGAGGGTAAAGGATTGGAGCTGTAGTGAAGGAGAATGGGAAAATCGCTACACAAGCCAGGGAAAATAGCCCCGTAGGACAGTCTTCCTGCTGCTGCAGGATTATTCACTACAAAATAGTCTGATTGTTTTGTATCTTCCTCTGGAAGACATTGCAAGTCTTTTAATTTTATGACAAGCATGTATTGTGCTATTTTCTTCTAATGACTGACAATGGGTGGTGGAAGAGAACCTTAGATCAGGACACAGAAGACACTGCAGTGCCTTCAGCAAAACGAGACAAACCTTGTGTTTCAGTGTTTATAGTAGAGGGTATACTGCCAATGTGTGTCGAAGCAGAATTCATACCAGGAGATGCTGTGCACTCAACATCCATTAATGTATGTTTATCTGGAGCCTTGTTCTCTTACCTGCTTGGTGAAGGTTCATCAGCCTACAAAGCCAGATTTCCTTGCTTCCTTTAGTAACACTTGTGTGGCTAGAGAAAAGGTCTTAATGTGACAAACAGAGGGAAAATGCAGACAGCAGACAAGCAGACATGGTGCAAGCCTTGCACGAGCAGCCTCCCATCCTACAGCAGTCCTGAAATGCAAAACTGTGCCTCTGTTTCCAAATATCTCTGAGTGTAGTTGTAAGTTACACCCAGTAGAAAGCAGGTGCCCACAACGCGAGCATCAAAACTCTTCTCTCTCCTGGCCTGCAGCACATGCACATCCTAACCCTAGGCTTCTGCTTTAACACCCAGCCCTCTTCCCTGAGGGGTTCCAGACCCATTGCTGACACTTTACACATGCTGCAGTCAATTATAATCACTTTTCACTGCCAGTCCTTGCCTTTCAGCCCAGCTTCAGACCACAGCCTGGAGCTGTTAACCTGAATCCAGCTGGTAACTTCTTACCTTCGTTTCACAGACTGGATGTACCCATGGAAGTACTTGTAATGGGCAAACATGCACAACACACCCAGAAAGGAAGCTAATTCTAACAAAGAAAAGATTAATATGGTGGGGAAAACAGTTAGGAAACTAAAAAATTAGGATTGCGGACAGTTAACCACTCTAGTTATGTTTTCTAGTTGTATTGCTTTGGGAATTTTTACAACTACCCATAACTTGGGAAGTTATCTTGGGAAAGAATCTTTCAAAAAAGATATATGTATTCTTACACAGTCACTGCAGGAGGCTCTTCATATGGGTTTACAGATAGGGATGGATATAGGACTGTCCAAAAAGATCCAAAAGCATTCCTGCAAAAGGACGTCTCAGGAACTGACAGGAATCCTAATCCCCTCCCCAGTTTGGTGATCATCCCAGAAACAGGATAGTGGGTTAGGAGCACTGTGGCTTGACCCATCTCTGTCATTTTGTATTGTTATGGCAGTTTGTGCTAAGGGGGAGAGGTTTTTTTTGGGAAGAGAATCCTATTTATGTTGTTAATAACGTGCTTTGCATTTATATAGCAGCTTTTATCCAAGGACATGGAAGGAAGCTTAGTGAAGTTAGCTTTCTGACCTCCCTGAGGGAAGAGTATAAAGTCACCTCCACTTGATAGATGGAGCAGGGTATGGAGGTCACTTGTATTATCCAGGACCAAGCAGCACTTGTTAATTTTGTAGTTTTAAACTCTGTGTGTGTATTACAGAGGACAGCTTTCACTGTGTGCTGGATTAACTACTGTAAACATAACTGTGGGACATAGCTGAAACATTGCTTCAAGGGCAGGTTATCATAATCTTTCATTTCTTTCATGTGACAGCACCTGTGTTGCTGGCTAGCAGCTGTGGTCTTCCCTGATTCAAGTGTCTGTCTATGAGTACATGTATTATTTCATATCCAATTTGCTGAGTCAAGGGGTGCTTCTTTGGATTTACAGTGGATTTACAGTGACTGTAAGAGAGCCCCAAACAAAAAATTACTGTGGAGCAAAGAGAGAAAATTGAAAAGTTGTTTAGGAAGGAGTGATGGACATGAGCTAGTTATCCTTTCCCCAGCCCACAGTCTTCATGCTTCTAAAACATTAGCTGGGAAATGGTTAATAAAGGAGAATGCAAAGGCTGTCACCAATTCTAGCTCTGTGAGAGCTCCTTGGTTTGCAGAGAGAAAGGAAAGCTGGTAGGACTCTATGAAATGCCATGGGGATTTCAGTGTCACTGAGCATTCTTCTAGGAAGGGTGTGTTAAGGTAATGCAATTAGAAGAGGGAAAAAAATGTCTACAGAGAATTACTTCCTGATAATACTAACATTTTTTAAAGTTATGTAAAATTTCTCAGAAAAGTATTTACCTTGATTGAAAAACATCCTGCAGTCCAGAGGCCAGTCAGGAATATTGGGTAAAACTCCACACAGTTTTGTCTGCAGAATAAATTTGAAAGAACATTAGTCCAGAAAGGAAAAGAACTATGGGTGGGATTTTCAAGGAAAGTCAGCTTTGGCCTTGTTTTGTTGCCACTAAAGTTAATGCTGTCATATCAAGTGGGAGTACAGTCAAGCCAGCATTAGGTACTCTTAAAATTTCTCATTTTTGAAATCTCTGATACAAACTGCTTAAAATATTTTCTTGGCATTTAAACTTAGGCAAGGATGTGGATCCCAACCATATGGAAATAAATAGGACAAATAATCCTCAATCGAGTGCCTGTGCAGCACAGACAGGCTGGAATTCCAGCTCATTGATGTGATGTTAATCACTTATCTCCACACTTGGTATGCAAGTTTTGTGGGTCAGCATTACTGGGACTGCCAGAGTGTTGCACATAGGTAAAACCTTATAAAATGAAGGCCTTGTTGCCTTTGGAAAATCGTGGCTCAGGCCTGTTACTTCAGCTAAGTAGAGAAGGACTGTGGGAAAGAGACACAGCTGAATTAGGGGTAGAAAATCCTGCTGCGTGGCCATTGCGTGCTCACATCCTGGTGTGTGGTGGTTGGTTGAATTATGCTTGTTGTGCTTTAAAACTGTGTTAACAGATAACCAGCTAAGTGCTTTAAAAAGCCAGGTTTTTGCAATAAGTGCTGATGCTTGCCACCATCTTCAGCATCAGTCTTTTGTGTCCACCATCACCAGAGGAATTTGGATTACTCTGCTGAGGCCAGCTGCCTTTAGGAAGGCACAGACAGCACATCATAGATTTTCTTATGGCAAGGACCATAACAACTTTATTTGTGGACACCAGTTTTCCCACCAATATATTGTTGGGGTATCTTGTCTCAGTTGCTCTGAATTAATATCTTTTTAAGGAATTAGGCAAACTTCTGTGTCTAATGAATCATGTTATTTACCAAGTTGTCTAATGCATGTTATGTCTCATTATTGTTATCTACTACAACTACAGTTACAGCAGATGAGATTGTTTGAAATAAATATAAATAACTTCACACAGGGTCATTAGTTAATCACAAACAGAAGCCCTTCAGGAAAACAGTCTTCTTAGATAGGATATTCCACCATTATCCACTGCGGACACAGGTTTTCTTTGCTCATCTTCATCTGTGGTGTTAGCCACAGCCCAAAAACTGACAGCACAGCTTGCTAGATCCAGAACATCTGAATTCCCTAGGTTACAATCAGTTGGATCTCAGACCCTGGTTAAGTTTGGGTAATCTGATTGCCTAGTTTGATCAGAATTTGAGCAGTGACTTTGAAATGAGCTGAACTTGCCCCATTATTATTAAAATAATAGCTGGACCATTTGAAAAGCCATCTGTTCTTCAGCATTTTTGTTTGTTTTGTTGTTGTTGTTGTTGTTGGGTTTGTTTGGTTTGGGTTTTTGGTTTTTTTTTTTGAGAAAAAGATGCAAAGAAAAGGTGATTTTTTAAGAGAAAGTTTTCTCTTCTCTTCTGGACTGAATTGTTATTCACTGCCGCCACCTTAATGATCTCTAGATTTGGTGTGCATGAAATGTTCTGTCAAATTCTGGAGCTCCAGTGACAGGCTGGGGGCATGACCTTGTGCTTCATTCTTAATTTGCCCACCAGCCAAGAAAAATGACCTGCAAGCCAAAATAAGGGCTCACACGTGGCACAGTTCCTTGGTTCAGTTGCATCTCTAACACACAATTTTTAAATTTTTTTTTTCATGGAGGTCATTGTTCTTCAGCTTTTTCCAGAGAAAGACCAATATTAGACAAACTAGTTTTTCCTTACAGAAGTTTAGGTTTTATCTTCAAGAGTGACATTCGAGTTGGACTTGATGATTGATCCTTGTGGATCTCTTCCAACTCAGCATTTTCTGTGATTCATGGGGAAGGGGGGGAAATTGTCATTTCAGAAATATATTCATTCTCTTTTTTTTGCATTTGCTGCATTAGCTATGGCTTAAATATCCTTGTGCCTCGTTTGGATCCTAGAACCTCACAGCCCTGGGGTACAGCCTAGTCACACTACAGTGGCCCCAGTGGTGCCACAGTACCCAAACTGCACTGGTGGAGGTCACTGCCCCACTGGTTTGAATGACATATGGTCATTTTTATTTAGTGACACTAAGAGCTATGAGGCTTTGAAGTATGGGACAGCATTACAGTCTTTGGAAACAAAAATCTGGTAGGTGCCTTTTTAAAGTTTTTTAACCATAATAATGCATTGTAGAATATGATTTTCCATCTGTCTTGGACTCTCAAAATTCAGTCTGTGGGAAAGAGCAGAGGGAGTTGCAACTGGGGAGGCTGTAGCCTGTTCCTTGCTTTCCACCTGATCTGCTGGAGAGCTCAGAGACATCTGTTGGAAGACCTATGCAGTTTTTCCTCTACTGACTGGAGCTGATAGTACTTTCCTGTCTTGTAAAAAGCACTTTTTAGAACAGAGGTAGTGCCATGAAAAGAAGAGGTTATTTACTGTACAGTGACTGAATATCACTTACCAAAAACCCCCAAACCAATCACACACTCTCCCTACACTTCTGACCGGCATTCTAAGATAACACCTCACATATGTATGCACACCTCATTTTACTGATGCCCTCATTACAGAAATCTCCCCCTGAAAACTGAACAGAGGCTGTCACAGGGGCAGAAGGAAATAAACAGCAATTTGCTGTATGCAGCAGAGCTATTGGGAAATATCCTGTTCACCTTTTAAGTTCCCTGGGTACCTGAAGTTAATATTATTATTATTATTGCCAAGATATTTTCCTGGCCATGTCATAGCCACAGTGTATGAGAAGCTCACTGCCTCCCTTGTACCTAATCTACCTGGATCCAGAAACCAGGCACCCACCTGAGCCCACTAAAAACACTTGTCTAAGGGGGGAGCCTAGGAGATACCTTTTGTATTCCCTTGTGGGATCAGTGTACCAAAACACAGCTAGAGATATAAGTGGTGCTGCCCTGTGCACCTCTGATGTCTCAGCCTTGTGGCTTGTGACCTCGCCTGCCTTTAGCCCAAAAAAGCGTTTTCCCAGCTGCCTTCTCCCCATATAAGTAATCCCAAGTGACCTCTTAACATTTCTCTTCAGAGAACAGTCAGGGCAGCTCAACTATCTCTCTATAAGGCCCATTTGCAGGGCCCTTCTTTGTATTTGCATCCAGCAAGGCCCGCTCTGCTCCCACAGGTCTGACCTGATCAGTCAAGGTGGCAGGAGAGCTGGAGTGTTCTGTGCAATGGCATTTTTAGCCAGCAATGTGTTCCTCACTTTCTGACTGCATGGAGCCATTCCAGGTGTACAACCAGTCTGGAACCAGGTTTTTCTACTGAGGAACTAAGGCAAGCCAAGGCAGCTCACTGCATCCGAAGTAGTTTTTAAAAAAAAAAAAGCATTGAGTGGATGCTGGACAAAATAAACTTACTGAGGGAAATAAGAAGATTAAGGCACTGTAGGGCCAAAACGTCTTTGTTTGTTCAGTACAATTAACCAAAGCAAATCATCAAGGCCATGGTATATCAGCTGTAATGCCATTTGCCCTTGCTACTGCTCAGGCAGCAAGGCTCTGGTTTGAGGGACATGGGAGACTCATTATCCACATGGTCATCAACAGGTGACAAGATAGATTCCAACCAGGGACGTGAAAACCACTCAGGAGAGGAATAATCACTGTGGGTTTTGTTAACTGCATAGAACTTGTCTTTTAGTTCCCCCCTGCTGAACGGGAAGTAGCAGTGTAATTCCAAACTTACATTTTGTGCTGATGGTTTAACAAGAGCTAGATAAATAAAGCAGTGAAGCAGGAGTAAGTAAAGATTTTCATAGCTTTTCTTCCCCCTGTGTCAAGTTGTTCAATTCTAACAGGCTAAATTAAATATGACTGAAATAGTTACAAAGTATGCTTGACTTGCCTTTGTATGCCTTTTTTTTGCTTTCATCTTCAGGCGGCATTTATGGTTACTGAGCCAATACCTTTACTATGAAAACATGGGACAAAGCAGGCTTTCAAAGAACATTACTCTCAAACATTTTATATGTTTAAAAAGCCTGTATAGAAGCTGCTACCTGTATCACAGTGTATGATAGTGCATATTAATTTGCATGGCCTGGCCTAACAACCTGTAAAAAACCAATCAAAATCCAACCAAATCAATTACTTTTTAATAATGTCTTCCTAGGTCCTGGAATTACTAAAAATTAATTTTGAAGTGGCTAGTTCAGAGACATCCTTCAAATTAGAGAAGTAGTGGGACTCCTGTGTCCCTGCTCTTTTCTGTATCAATGACTGGGATTCATTCTGCTCTTTCATTGGATTCTCTTGTTTTCCCAGCAGTCTATAAAATACTAATGTCTCAAGCAAATCTCAAATGCTTAAATTTAGATTCATAACTGGAAACCAGTTCCTACATTGTTTCTGCTCCTTCTTTCTACCCTCGAGCATTTCTTGCACAACTTAATCTTCAACTGACCTGATTCTTTGAGTAAGTCCTGGTTCTGAGACACTGAGTATTGCAGCTCTGACGGCTGCTAAGTGAACCCGGACTTCCATCCCTGCTCCTGGGAGGTTGTATTGCCCATTAGCACCTTTCTGAGTCAGGACTGGAGGCTCAGCAGAATAAACAGAAGAGCAAACAGAGCACTGAGTGCTCTGCATGCTGTATTTAGTTCACAGGAAAAGGTCACAGGCTGGGCTGCTCCCTCTACATGAACTGGTTATAACACGTGCTTGCAGCTCTGTTTTCACAACATCCATCTGAACTCCCATGAATTAATGTGTGCTGGGTTACCCATGCTGGAAAGCTGTGATAGTTTAAATCAGGTCAGCTGGCCAGATTCTTGCACAAGTTTCTCTTTGGGCTTGATGTCAGATTGCCAATGTAAATGGCACTCATGTGTAATGTAAATGTAATGTAATGTAAATGAAACTCCAGGTTATATCATCTTTTCTGTGATTTTAACTAAGATTAACTAATATAGGTTATCCATCACAAGGAAGAACATTAGTATTTTTCACCTCCCTTTACAGTGTCAGTATCTGTAGAAGTCCTCAAGTTTTCAAGATGCTTTTCCAAATAATGTCTGGGTTTTTTGATTGGTTGTTTTTAATCCTTCACACTTCTAGGTTAAAAATCAAGGCAGGCAAGCTGAACTTTCTCAGAAGTTGATGATAAACATTGCCACCAGATAAAAACATTAAGATTACAGGGTATATTAGAGCTGATCTAACAACAGAAAAGGAAGATGTAACTTTTCAGTCCTTTTTATTTGCCTTCTGTTGTGTTGGGGATTTTTTAACTGTAAGGGTCACATTCTTAAGCTTTTTCTTTCTGCTGGGTACAAATATTGTTTCAGTAGCTGAAGCTCTGAGAACAAATAAACAAATAATCAATCCACATCGATGGGTTGCTAGATAAGTTGGCAGTGCTATATATATTTGGAAAAAAGGCAGAGTAATTATTTTTAACCTGCTCTAAATCTCATGCTAGTACAGCACAAATGCCTTCAAAATGCGTCTTGTTCCCTGGTGTAAACACAACTATATGAATCAACATATTTCAAAGAAAATAATGACAAGCATTAAAAATTATACTGCTATTTTAGATTGATGCACAACAAAAAGAGCTTCTCAGATTTACCCTCTTCTAATCATAGAATAGAATCATTAAGGTAGGAAAAGACCTCCAAGATCCTTGAGTCCAACCCTTAACCCAGCACTGCCACGGTCACCACTAAGCCATGTCCCCAAGAGCCACCTCCACTTGCTTTTTGAACACCTCCAGGGATGGTGATCCCACCACTTCCCTGGGCAGCCTATTCCTTTATTCCCAGAGACATATCAGCAGGGCGTAATATAAATCCATTTACTTCTTAAAGAAATGTAATGATGAGAACATAAGATGTAATATCTCATAATTTTGTTGGCTGATGTGAAGATTTGCTTTCTTATTTCATTTCAGATACTGAGTATGTATCTCTGGTACTGAAAACATTTTTTTTTTACAGCACTTTCAGTCCAGTATTGGAGCATTTGATTTCACAAATTTGCTCTCATTTTTGAGGTTTTCAGTTGTGTAGGTGCCTTAAATAAGATTCAAATCAAGACACAACATGGCTTTGGGGCAACTTTACAGCTAGTTAGAAGCTCTGATAATAGTATGATTCCAAGAAGTCAACAAACAAAATAGAATTGAAAACAAATTAGTTTCTCCCACAGGGAAAAGTAATCTGTCCCACTGAGCCAACTCCCTCTGACTGCAGAGAGGGTAAACAATGCTCTGGTGAGAAAAATTTTAGGACTTCTCAGAAATTAAAGTTGCAGAGCAACCAATTTACCATTAAATAATTCCCAGTGGTTCAGAACCAGTGGAAACCTCCCCAGACCCCATCCATGCAGCCCACAGCTCTTTCTTACGTTGGTGGAAGGCAGAAAGAAGAGAGGCAACCAGCAGCCGTGAGCAAAATGAAATCACCAGCCATGTTCCCAGCAGTTTCTGTGTGCCAACAGGATGTGTGTATGGGAGAGAGCGCTTCAGTGAACGAAAAGGAAAAACAACAGGTGGGAGACCTCCAGTGCTTTTCAGCATTGCAACAAAGGCCTGCCCCAGAAATAAAACAGACTAGCTTTTTAAAACAAGAGTGCAAAATTATGGCCAGGTTTTGTTCCTGAAGATGTTCAGCCCTGCCTACTTCTTGCCTGTGTGAAAGCACAGAAAGAACAAAACCAGCCTTTCTTGCCTCTGTGGATTCAGCTGTTCCTTTATCCTTAGATTTCAGTTGCAGCCTCTTTGGGGGCTAAGCCTTTTTGTTCTGTTTTTGTAAAGGGTCTGTGTCCATCACCAGCAGTGCCCCTCGGAAGCAGCAGGTGTGAGACACACAAGGGAGGAGCAGAGCTCTGTGCTGTCCCTACCCTTGATTTACAGGTTTTGCTGAACATGCACGACGTAGGCTCTGACGGGTGGCACAGCAGACACAAGCAGTTAGCCTGCAGAAAGGAACTGTTCAGGATAGTTCAAAGGGTAAAACAACTGACTAAGAGAGAAAGGAATACCTCCCCTCATCGTACTGGCTGGAACACACTTCCTATGGCTTATGCCTAGTCTTAAAATTGGGAAAGATTCTCTCAAGGGTCATTTTTTTATCACCTAACTGACTGGAAGTTTGATGTCATTAGCCCTTACGATCCCATAAGAGCACTGGAATAAAACCAATGTAATGTTTGTTTTGACTCCAGGATTATCTATCTACTTTGCCTACAGCTCATGTTAAAGTGGGATGTTTCATTACCTTTCATCAAACTTGCTAATTTTAAGGGCTAACGTAAAAAAGACTTTGAAGAGGTTATTTTACCTTGCCGAATTTTACTTTCTTGAGTGTTAATATTGTTCTTTATAAAGATTGGAAGAGTAGATACACTGTTATAACACTCATTTGATGTTTGTGCTTAGTAACTCTCTAATTGCTGATTTAGGCCCTTGAATTACTGTTCTTGGTGCCGTATGGGTTGACTTTCTGACCACACAGTCTGTGTTTTTTAGGAGCTGGCTCAAAAGTGTTCAAAGCATTGTCATCTTGCTGATAGATGAATGTGAAGGAAAACTCCGACAGAGCTGGTAATTTGAAAAGTTAAAACCACAAGGGACAAACATTTTAAGGCCAGCTGACATTAAAGTTATATGTTTTTTCTGACTTTATTCAGAAGATGAGAATTTCAAAATGGTGATGGAGATGCAAAATCCAGCAAAGATCAACATAAAGGGAGGCAAGAACAGAGGTTCTGAGCAGTGAAATGTCATGTAATTCAGAGACGCTGGTAGGGTCTTATGAGACATAGGTCTCTCCTGTTTGGAAAGAGTGGTATTTTATTGCCTCTTGGTGACATTCCCAAAGAGGCTGGCTCCTCTCTCAGGAGAAGCTGCTGTTGACCAGAACTCCTGTCACAAGAGAGCAGATGGTTGGGCTAGTGAGACCAAAAGCATTTTAAGCATGAAACCAGAATGATCAAATAAGCCCTTTTAATGGAATTACACTGCCAGAGCTGCTCAGGTTTTGACTCTGGAAGAGCTGAAAAGAGCTTTGCAAAGGGCAATGCTCAGGTGCTTGGGTGCAACTTCTTGAAGACCAGTCACAAGTGGCAGTGCAGCATCTTTTATTCTTGAACACCTCCTAGAAGACAGGCTCTGAAGAACAGAGGCTCCTCTGGGTGGAAGGGAAAACATACCTGAACTCTCATATATTTCACTGGAAACGTTTATAAGGTAAATTAATGTTATTACAATGTATGAGGCTGGCTTGGGTGTCAAATGCAGTTTAGCTACAGCAGTAACAGTAGTGGGCTCTACAATTCATTAATTTACTCTGCTTTTCAACAATATATTACAAAGAACATGGGCCTGGGTGGCACTGGGTCATGCTCAGGTTTTAAATTTATCAGAACTATGAGACAAGTGAAAGAGGAAGAAAATATGCTTATTCCTTCAATTGTTCCTCTTTCTGCCTCCTAAACACAAGTTGTAACCTGTGTCTGGTGTCATTCCATATATACTTTGTGTGGGGTTTCAGAAGAAGGATGAATAGCCCATTTTATCTAATTCAGTTTAAGGCCTGGCTGTTCAGAGTCCCTGCTTTGTGGTAGTGGTACCACAACTGATGCTCATTTGCCATCCCCATCCTCTGGACACTTGTGGCATGAGCTCATGCAGTGACAGTGGCAGCAGAGCAGATTTAGAAGGATTCAATAGAGCAGTAGACAGAGGTTTGGATTCTTCCCTGAACTGCACCTTCTGCAGCCTTGTGTCACCTCCATCAATATTGGATATAAGTCAAGAAAGAATTCGTTCATGATGTTCTCATCTGGGTGTACAAAAGATTGATGTGCTTTAAGCACATAAATTCCTGCATGCCCACAGGTCTCTTGGATTTTCTTATAGCCTTTGGGGATCATTACATTTTTTTACTTTGGTCATTGCAAGAACATATCTGGGATGCAATTCTGGACTGCAATAGAGAATAATGTATTTTAACAGATGTGTATAAAATATAAACTGTGACAATCTTGCATGATATCCCATTGTAATCACAACAGGCTTTCAAAGTAGCAGCAAAAAGAGGAGTTTAGGTTATTACAATATGTAATTACAATGTGGGGTTGTCTTTGGTTAAAACAGTGCTACTCTGCTAAAAAAAAAAATTGTTATTTTAAAAAAAATCTCCACCTCTTCTTAGCTCTGAGGAACTCAAAAGTGCAAAGGCTTGGGAGAATTCCTTCAGGAAAATGGTGCCCACACAAGAACACCTGCACTGCTGTACAAAAGCTGTGTGTATGTGATGATCAGGGAACAGCTGGGGCAGAAAACTGGGAAGAGGCTGAATTTTCCTCATCTCCCATGCCTCAGACCTTCTCCTCCTCCTGACTCTGGAGGGAGTTATCAGGGATGTGTCAAGGAAGAGATCAAGAACACTGCCCCACCTGGTTCTAACAGAAGGTGATGGAATACATACTTTTGGTTACATCTTACGTTGTAACCAACAGAAGGTGATAGAACACATACTTTTGGTCACATCTTACATGGTAACCTAAGACACTGAGCTTTGAATTCCAGAGTGCAACCTTCTCCCATCAGGCAGGTTGCAGAGCATGCAAGGCCCGGATGTCAGCTCCCTCGAGAAAAATAACCCAAGTAGCTGATATCGTGACCACCATATTTACATGGGCATGTTTTAAAAAGAAAAAAACCTCTCCAGAGTCCTTCTACCATGCTCCTCCATTTCTCTCTTCAGCCAGGGAAGCCCCACTCACGTCCAACCCTTCTACACTGGAGCAGGGTTTGACCCAAGTGCTATTGAAGCAGCCACACTCCAGATTGACCAGTCCATCCTAGATCTGCTTCTGTCTATCCTGTCTATCCTCGGCTCTTTTCTTCACCCCCACCCTTGGCACAATTGCCATTTCTTCCCTTGGTTTTCTTCCCAAGCCTCTCCTTGCCAGTTGGAAGCTCTGCCCTCATCCCCTTTCCTGCTCCCTCACTCCACAGCATGTCCACTCTCCCCTGATGGATGCCAGCTCAGCTTTCAGGGGACTTGTACCAGGAAGCTTTGTCTGCTCCTGAGCAGGGGAGGGGGTGCCCTGGATGGGGGTCTCGTGTTGCTCGGCAACCTATTTCTCTCTCCTCCAATAGTGATTCTCCCTCGCAGTGCCTGCTGATGCAGGCACAGCAACTGACAGCAATATTACAGAAGCAGTTGCTCCTGTCACTGTTTACTTGTTATTTATGGTTATTGTCGTGAAAGGATTTGCAAACATTTCCTCACTTCCTTCCTCAGTGAAAACAGATATCGTTTTATGCTTTTGTAGCTTGCCTGCATAATTAATGGATGGTCACTGCATTTCAGTGTATGTGACATACAATTTTATTGGTGGATTTTTAAAATGGTTCCTGGTTCTGGGTGCTTCTGTTTTTCAGCCCAAAATTGAGACATGCAAGGTTTTGTATTCAGAAGTGCAAAAATCCAGTGTTAGAGAGTCTGGCTTAACTGCCTCAAACTGTGGTTCTTGTGTTTAGGTGCACGTATACCTAAAAAAGTCTGCTCTGAATCACTTTCTGTCACCTTCAGCGGGACCTGAAGTCTAACACCGATATTTCAAAACAAAAACTCTTCCATGAACAGAGATAAAGCAGCCAGGGTTTTTCCTGTTTGCCATTTCCTCCTCCTCATTTCCAGCTAAGTCTTTCTGGTTTGCATTTGTGGATGTGCCAAAGAAGATACACAGCTTCACTTTTCCGTTTTCTCCAAATGAGCACAGAAAGAAAGCCAGACCACATCTGTTTTCTGATCTTACAGTGAAAATGCTGCTGAGGCCTTTCTTTATTTAACAAACTGTAGTCACTCAGGACAGATCTGGAGAGCTTAATGTGTGCTGCTGGCGAGTTACGTGCTGCCAGATCTTCTACTGGGCCTTGATTCAGCTCTACATGGGATTTATTCCATTTGTTAGCGCCAAGTGACTCCCGAGATTGTGACAAGATCTGGTAGGCAAGGGAAAACTTAGTTTTCTATTGTAGGGGTACTTTGCAGTGCCAGACTCAGATGTACATCTGCCATTGCCCTCTGCTGGGATATGCCAGAACTACTGGTGTGTGCCTTCTGCCGCAGAAACCCTTGGAATTTCCTGAGGAGAAGCCTCTCCTTTATTCTACAGAATCACTGCTTTGGGAGCTCAGGATGCCTGGCTGACAAGCGAGATTTGTGGTTTTGTTCAGCAGGCAACTGTCACACAGAGTCAGTTTTTTACTATACTTATATGTATTACGTAAGTATATATATAATACTTATATATATATAAGAGGGTAACTATACTTATATACTGTCTAAGTATATTTAGTTATTGTTTGTATATTTAATTGTTCAGAAATGTGCGAACAATAACTAATTATGAACAGTTGGAATTGGATGCAGAGATGGTTTCTGACCACAGATCTGTGGCATATCGCCTGCACAACATCCACCCACTTATCTTCATGCTGAGTAGAGACAACTGCAAATCTCAGCCTAAAAGCAGTTGGGTGGCAATCCTGAATCCATTTTAAAATCTGGTCTTCCCACAACAGGCCTTGTAAAGGACAGCCTTTTTGAATTGGCTTTTTGGAATTAAGACCTTTGAAAGGCCTTGAAATTAAGTCCTTTACAGAAATGAAGGCTCAGTTCTGAGGCACTACATATCTGCAAGGAAGGGGCATCTTGCATTTCTGTGGGATTTCACCAGTAGAGAAGGAAGAGTTGACTGTGGACCAGCTGTTCCTCAGAGAAAGGAAACAAACTCCAAATCAGGCTCACTTAGCCTAGACAGGCTGGTTGTTTAAGAGGGAGTTCTCTGAAATCAAACCGGAACAGAGGTGATCTGCAGTAATGACCCACTGTCAGCCATTTCTTTCCTGAATCTACACCAACCAGGAGAAAAGTATATTCTTTATGGGGTTTTGTTTCTTTTACTCTGCACCCTTTCTAAGCATGGACAGCTCCAGAGCCAAACAGAGATCTGCATGAATTTCCCAATTCCAGCTACTCAGCAGTGGCTCTGGACATGCTGGATGCTGGTTGGGTTCCATATCTTGCAACTCAGGACTTTTGTGAAACTCTGAAAAGAGATTTGGGAGTGCTCTGAAATCCTTGAATGAGTATAGCCTGACTGGAGGTCGTTGTCAGCCTTATTCATCTTGAAAATCCCTCTGTGTCTTCTGATGGAAACACAATTGGAGCAGTACCAGTTCAACACATAACCTGATAAGTCTCATGTGGTGGCTCGCAAGAGTTAAACCAAGTAACAAGGGAATGCAATTTCCATGCCTTTACCCCCGGTCCCTGTCTGAATCAGCTAACATACTTGTGCTGACTGACTTGCCTTTCTCAACTCAGAGAGAGATGATATTGCAGAGTACAGAAAACTGCTGATAAATTAGCAGATTTTAGAGTAAAAGCCATTCCAGTTCCAAAAAGGCCTTATTACTCTTTGAACAACTCAAATGTTTCTTGATATAGAACATTTAGCCAGCTCTGAAACAGGGAATGTAGAAATAGGTGGCATTGACTTGGGACATTTATTTTTAGGTAATGCTTTTGGTTCCCTTTCTCAGCATAAGAACTACTTTCATCTTCTTCAGAGACAGAGTTATAAATATCTTCCACTGAGATCCGGGGCCTCTGAGATGAGTGTGTAGCACTTCTCCCTGCTGTCCATAGCAATCATATTTCCTTCCATTCCACAGCACTCTCTCACCCTTCTGACAGAAAAAAAAAAAACCCTCATCTTGTAAAATCCATTAGTTATTTTCCTGAAGAGAAGGAGGAGGATGCTTGTGGAAAACTGCGTGTTATGTGTTGTATCAATATGAAATACAATATGTCCCATTTCTGCCTATTCCTAACCAGTTTTACACACTTCACAGCCCTGGATCTCAGTGGCCTGGTTCTTCTTTGTGCAATCAGTAACATGTGCAAAGTGCTCCTGTCCTTGCTCTCCTCTGCCTGTTGGTGCTTTCACATTGCAGTCCTTGCTCATGACACTTCAGATGTGACACCACTTTATTTGTCAATGTGTGTTATAGAAAGGACCAAGCAAGAAAGAATTGAAAGTTTGTCAATGGCAAATTTACTTGCTGCTCTCAAAATATATGACAGACTGCATATAGATTTGTAACCCATTGTTCCCCTAGAGAAGGAGCAAGGCTTGCCTTTTGGTTGATTTTCTCTGACAGGTACTGTCCCTTTAGGAAGCCTTGCTCAGGTAATCTAAAAGAAAAATGACTGGAGAAAATAAATAGAGCAATAAATAAATAAATAAATTGGTGACAAAATCTGGAGATGCAGGTAGGGAAGTAGCATTTCCTATTAACTATCTTAACTTTCAAGTGCATCAATATATAAATTGTGCTTAGTTTCCCTAGTGGATAGAGCTATGGGTGCATTACAATCCATGGGCATGATTGGATAAGCAATGTTATAAAACACTCCTAACCTGAAATAAGTACAGTGTGACCATGGGCAGAGAATATCAGAATGTACTTAAAGTTGTACAGTTTCAGCATCATTCATGATTTAGGTATGTTCGAAAGGAAATAAAAGCATTTTAGGTCATTTTGGAAATGTGTCCATTTTTAGTTTCTCATGGTCATTATTGTGATGTTATTTCTTAATTAAAATCTAATTTTTTGGCATTTGCTAGTGTTGGGGGTTAGGTTTCATCCAGGAATTTTCAGCCCATTTGTTGTCATGGAAACATTAAGAGAGAATTCCTTGGCAATACCCTTCGAATGGTTCTGGGGAGGAGGGCGGGGGGAAGCAGTGCGGTTTGGGCAGTTTCTTAGCTGGGGGTGCTTCAGTCTTTGCCCTGCTTGGAGAGGAGATGGTTGTGGTGTTTGGTGCTGGACTTTTCCTGCCCAGGGGTTCAGCGCTGCTGTGAGGTTTCCCCTGACTGTCTATGGGTGAGGCCACTGCTTACAGTGAACTGTCAGGGGATGGGCACTCCCTCTGCAACCCTGCTTGGCCAGGAGAGATTCCCACCCTCTGTGTGGGTGTTTCCAAGGGAAAAGACCGGGCCCCCAGCTCCTCCCTCTCTTTCTGGAGAGACCACCTCCTCCTGCTGGTGGACTGGAACCTCTCCAGGGTGGCCAACGCCAGGGCACCACACTGGACACAGGAGAGCACGGGGAAACTGAACACCCTTCCCTTCAGCTCCACCTTCTCTCTCTTCCAGGGCCACCATAAACCCCTGGGGAGGCTCCACTGCAGTCCCTCTGCCTGGCTTTAAATGCAAAAATTTAGTTTAAAAATAAATTAAAATTTGGCCTTTCTTTAAATAGTTTTACTGCTAAAAGCACACTAGTGAAAGAATTAACATCACTGCTAAAAAAAACAGGTATCCAAATAAACTTATTTCTTTGTTAATATATGCTTTTTGTATTTTTTACTCTGTTTTATTGATTATATAAAAATATTAGGGATGTAGTATTTATGAAAAATTGTCTTTCTAGATTATAAACTTTGAATAAGGTAAGTTATATAGAAAAGAGAATGGAATAAATTTTGGGTTGAGGCATGTCCTGGTATCAACACAAGTCATGAATTCATGTCCTGTCCACTTTCTTTTAAACTTCATGGATAACTCGGAAGCATTTTCTGTAAAGGTTTAAGACAGTTCCTTTTCTTTCCCATGATCCAAAACAATGTCAAGGTGAAAATGTTCAGTACTCTTTTTTTTTTTTTTGAGACCACCTGCCTTTTAAAGAGAAATGAACAAATCAGCATTTTTAGACTGCAGACATGCTGTTGAATACGTGATGTACTGGAAAAACCCATACATTGATTATTGTATTTCGTATAGTTGCCAAGGCATTGAATTTAAAACAGCAAATAAATACATCCCATTGCTTTCCCTCTTACCCTTGCTTGTGGCTGCACGTTGCAAGAATGAAGTGGGGTGAAAATTGGAATTTAAAAAAATACATGTCTAAAGGAAAAACAAGGTAGTCATCTGTAATCCAAATGAAAGCATTTCCTGCTACGACCTGGAATATTTTTATTAGGGCATTGAGCTGACCCTGCTTGAAAAGCACAAGTAGCCCTGCCTTTGGCTGAAAGGCCTTTGATTGCTATACAGCAGTATCCACTCTCTAATTGAAACCAACGATCTCACACCCTCAGGGATCTGACATGGGCCATAAATTTGCCACAGTTGTAGTTTATAAATTAGCATCGTTATTATACAGTGATAAGAGACCAGGGCCATTTTGGCACAGAAGTAAGCACCTGCCATTGCTCTTTCCAGGCTCAGGTTTTATTTCCTTGCTAATCTGAAGAACTACTCTTGAGTCAAGTGAGGCAGTCTAAGCAAATCCTCTCCTGCTGTAAACCTCTGAGCCTATATTTAACATAGAAATTAATTGCATGAATCAGACGAGGAACTAGAAGGAACCTGCTGGAGCCTAGGAGAGCCTCATAGGCTGTATCAAGACTGCTGGCCTGGGCTGGGGAGCCATGGAGTGATAGTTCAAATCTGCTCCCCAGCTCCTTGTTTCCAGGAGGAACATCACCAGATATTTTGTTTGCCCCTTGCACACTGTCTTCCGAATAACCCACGTGGGGCCCAAGAGGCTGATTGCCAAGTGTTGGCATTGCTGCACAGCAACCTCTGAAGCACCATTTGGTCACATTCCTGATTTGTGCCCAAGCTTGTCCTCAGACAGATGCATAGCTGCAGGGGCAAAAGTGAGGAGATGCTCCTCAGCCTGCAGCTCTGCGTGGGGCCAATCCAGAGCCCCATTCCCTGTGTGCTTTTCCCAGGGTTGTTCCTTTTGTACCATCAAGAAGGAGGTCTCGGGTTCACTGGTATCATTAATATTTACTGGTTTAACTGAAGGGACAGGGTTCGTGCTTTCTAAAAATCAGCTTGTCCTCCAATGCCCTCTGGTGACAGGAACTAATTAGATGCCACTGCTTTTACTGAATCCAGTTGTGACACACTTATGTTATTTCATTCCTATTAAATATTTTAGGCAAATACTGAGATTCAGCACAAACCAAACCCACTAGTTTGAATAAAACCCTCCCCCTGTAATTGCTACAGCACTTCCTAGGAGTTGAAAAACAAGCACCCTCTAGACACACCATAACTTAGGGGATCTCCAAAGCTTATTAGGTTGAGCCCTTAAAATGCTTTAGTCCTGATCCTTACTGCAGAGATGTACACTTGTGTGTGTGTATGTGTGGCTGCATGGCTGCAGAAATGCCTTGTGTTACTTTCCACACGAAATGTCTCAGGATGGAAAAGAGGTGGCCCCAAAAGTCTTTAGGAGAACAGGTTGCTGAAATGATCACAACAGTTTGTATATGCTGGTGTGCAAATTCTGTCCTCTGCCTGTCAGGGCTTGTGTAAGTGAAGGCACAGAGCAGCCAGGAAGCAAGAGGGAGGCTAGGGGGCAAGGCAGGTAACCTTAATTTGGTATTTGAAAGTCTGTCTGCCTCATAAATGCATGGACACTTTTCAAAACCAGGCTTAATAGGAATGGCAACATGTGACAGTTTATCCACCAGCTCTTTTTTTTCCCCTTAGCCTGACTTTACTGCAGTACGATTTGTGATAATAGGGAAGCAGGTAATAACACTGAAATGCACAGTAACTGGTTGGTGAAAAAATATTGAAAATAAGCAGGCCAGATTTTCATTTTATGAGCCTAGTGACCTTCGGAGCGTATCTTTTTTAATTGTTTCTTCTACTATTTGTAATCTCTGTTCTTCAAAAACAAACGCCACAGAAATAGTGTCAGAGACTGAAAACAGTTCATGCCTCGAACATTGATATAAAGTTTTAAAGAAGCTACAGCCACAGAAACCTCCTTGAAGAACTTTGGACTGTAAGTCAAACTACTGAGATTAGATAAAGGGAAAACCCATTCTTTCATCAAGCTCAGGCCCGGGGAGAAACAAACAAATAAACAAAGAAGAGAATGTGAGCCAAACCCAGCAGCCGTGCTAAGGATCTTCCCTGCCTGAGTGTGGGGTGGGGGAGAGCACAGCTCTCAGAAGCCAGGTTTGCACAGACTCCCCCCTGAAACGAGGAGGGNCTGGCCTCCCCTCCCCCAGGGGGACATGCCCAGACATTCCTACCTGGCCTGAGCATATATACCCATTGGATTCTGTGCCTTTTGGGGGCACCTTCAGCACCAAGATCAGCTGGAGAGGATCAAAGCAGCATCCTTGGGATCCATGGAGTGGTGATATTTTCTTTATTCTGTCCTTTTCACTCGCTTTCTGTCCTCCCCAGCTATTTTCTACTTCTTTCTTTCTTTCTTCCTTCCTTCCTTCCTTCCTTCCTTCCGTCCTTCCTGCCTTCCTTCCTCTCTCTCTCTCTCATATTTACCATCAAATAAAACCCATACTATTGTCACTGGCATATGGTCTCGTTTGCACCTTAATTCAGGCAGAGAAATTTCCAAAGAACATTAATAATTGGATCATAACAAATAGCACACTCTTTAAGAACAAAATGTTCCAAGACTTTCCCACCACAGCGTGCTGCCATAGACTGAGAGCCTACAGCTTAGTTACTAACCTATGATAAAGAGAGTTTGTAATTAAAACTACCAGCAGAGCCTTGATTACTGAGGGGGATGTAGGTCCTAGTATAATTTGATAAGGTCCTTGGGCACGCAGATCTGCAGCCCTTAGTTACTGCCTCCAGCAGCACGGAACACCTGCGTTGTACCTCTGCAGCCTCTCTGCGCCTGCAGCCAGCCCCGGTTGCTGTTCTCTCCTGCCTTTCCCCAGCAGCAAACCAGCTGTGAATGCCATGCAGGATTGCAAAAGCACGCCCAGGGCTGTGCTCCAGACTCCACCCTGTGGGACACTGGCAGTGAGTATGCGAATGTGTGGTAGCTGCTGGCTTTCTGCACCCTAATAAGGAGATCAGGAACTCCAGAAGTGACACCAGCCTTCCTTGTTTATGTTAGCAGAAGGTTCTGCCCAAGGCAGGTGCATCAAATAACATTTTCTTTACCTGTATCAGAGCAGTGCTCAGAGGAAAGAATGGCCAGAGCAAGCTGGCCATCAGGGTGTGCATAGATTTACCCCTCCTGCATGGTCAGGGTTTGCAATCTCCCATATTTGTGCAGTGGCCTTTCTAACAGAACTCTTACCTCCACCCCCCAGAACAGCTCCTCCCATGCCAACAGAGCCCTCTCCCTGCTCCAGAGGTTATCAAGCCGGTTACCCTGCATTTTATACAGGAAACAGCCTTTTGCTGTAGCCATGCATCTGTCTAACAAATCCACTGGAGCTTCAGAAATAAATACAAGAACTATTGGCTTTTTGGAGGACGGAGATCCATCTTAAAATTGAGCTGGGCATAAGCAAGGAGCATGATATAAACCTGTGCAGATTACCTCACCCCTCTGCAATGGAAGACAATCTTTTGGAAAAGATGGGTGCCTGTTTATTACAAGCAATTACCATTGGTCATAATCCTTTTAAGATATATGTGGAGAATGACTCAGTTCATTAGATGAGTTTTACTGCCAGTCTTCCCTGAAGCACTGGCCCAGCAGAATTACTAAGGCTGGCCCTAAGATTTCGGAATGGGAGGGTGTTAGGTCAGCATTTGGGTGAGCTCATGGTAGCAGGCAACTAATGGATTGGGGCAGACCAAGGTAAAAGTGGCAGCATGTGAAAGCTCAGCAGAGATTTGGGTCTCCCTCAGTGGGCATCTGCCCACACCATCTTTCTGTGCTCTTTGGTAGGTCTACAGCAAATGAAGCTGTGAGCTTCTAATATTCTAGCAATACTTCAAATTACATGGCTGAGGATCTCAGTGCTTTACAAATATCAATTTAGCTTCAAAGCAGTTATGTGAATGGGATCCCACATCTTCACATCTACAGCACATGTGAGGTATGGAGAGAGAGAGGAGGAGAATAGTTTTCCAGTCAGTGAGAAGCATGTCAAGCTCAATACTTTGTTCAGGCTTGCAGAAGTGATTTATTCCTGCACAAGCAGACATCAATGGCAGTAAGTAGACATGAATCAGGGCAAAATGTTATGGAAAGCATTGCCTGAAATGCAGTGTAGCTGGCTCTCTAGGGGGTCTGTCACACAGCCTAGAATAAATCCTTCATCAAAGGAGCATTTTGTCTGCCCTCGGGTCCAGTGATACCGCCAACCTGGCATTGCAGAGGAAGAAAGGGTTTGCCATCTACATTTTTAATTGAGAGTTAACCCAAATTTTGAGTTATTTTGAGCACTGTCTCTGTGCGGGTGGATGTGCGGATGTCCTTGCTAACAAGATAGGGGTACTCTAAGCAGAGGCCTTATTTTAATGTCTTTTCTTTGCATGCCTCTCTGTGCAAACTGCTCAGAGAATGCAGCCCTTCTGTCAGCACTAGATGTGTGCATATAAAACATTTACTACAACATTGGCAGCAGCATCTGGAAGCATCACTATTAGGAACAAAGTAGCGAGTGCTCTCAGCAGGTAGTGTGCACAGCAGTGGCTTTAATTTTCGGCTATTGCAGGGCATAGCTGACCTAATATTAACTGTGGGTTTGCACAGTGTCGGGACAGCCCTGACAATGTCAAAACAAGGCGGGGATATTGAAGGAAAAAACTGGCAGGGAAAATTCTGCCCAAGACGGATTGGTGTGAAGCAGTTGGCTCAAAGACCTTGGCTACCTCAGAGTGGGAGCAATGGGAGGGCAAAAGCAGTTCCCACTCCGTACGATGCCAGATAAATTCTGTGCTGTTGAGGCATGTTTTCAACAGTAGCACGAAGAGTTTAAGCTATGACAATTCCACATGACTGGTGTGCTGGTGACTAGAACAAATCTAGCTTTTCAGATGGGCTCTGTGAAGACAGCTGCAGCCGAGCACTGTGAGGATTCACAGCTGCAATTAAAACCTTCATATGGCTGTGCCTGTGTATACATCAGACTTTTTCTTCATTTTAACACAGGTTTGCAGACTGATTGAAGATTGAATGATTGAAAGATTGAATGGAAACTCACAGGTTCTTCGTTTCTTCTTGCAGCACCATTTTAAATGCTAGCCATGCCTCTAAAAAAATCTGGAATAAATTATCTTCTCTCTGTTGAGGTCTGAATAGGCTCTGCATCAATGAATTGAAAGGATTTGATTACAGAGTGAGTTTTGCACTATACTGAACCTTGCCCTTCTTTCTCTTTTGTTAGCAAGCCGGACTAGCTTCTATAAGGAGTGGTCCTTTTGAAGATCAGTGAAAAGGGAGGGAAATATGTAGAGACAAATAGCTTAAGGCTGCATACTTGGATGCTGTGAAACTTAAAATTAAGTAGTGGCACAACTGAGTATACAACTTTTATCGATCATTAGCAGTCTTTAAAAAGATAGGGTTATGAAAATTTGATTTTCTGTAGGAATAGATGTTTGGGATGTTTCATGCCCACACTTATGGCGTATTACTTATAGCAATAGAAGATGCAACTACTAAGCATCCCCATCTGCTTCTCAACTGAGACAGATTATTAAAATCCCTGTGGTAGAGATAAGAACTTAAAAGAGTAGTATCCAGATGCTTGTACACATGTACACATTAACCATGTCGGTTATTCATCCTGAGTGACATCAAGTTGCCATTCTGTTGCTTGCTGCAGTATCTGTTGACAGATGTGATTCCTTACATCCCAGAGCCTGAGTCCCACTCCAGGGCCATGCACATACACATCCATTGTTTCCACACCACAGTCTTGCTGTGCCACTGCAAACTTGTCAGCTGGGTCTCCAGAGGGCAAGAACTGTTGGGTGAAGGTGTTAACACAATCTGGTCAGACAAGATTTGGTCCCACCCCATCAGATCTTGACTGAGTTTGCCTTTATACATTACCCATACATCCTCAGGAAAGAGGAATCTTATTTCTCCCTCCTCTCTCTTTTCCTCCACTGCCCTCTCAAACACCTCTGCATTGCCTTGTTTATTTTTACAACTGGTCCATGCAGTGAGAGGCCAAGGATGAGACAACTCCCTGCACCTACAGCCTCATGGTCTCTGCATTGTGACACATCTTCCCAGAAACAGCAGGACATTCAGTGCAAGGAGAGAGTCTGTTGGTGCTGTCATCTGAAGACTCAGCAGCCAGTCACATATGCTGGCACCTTCAAAGGAGCATCAGAGTCTCCATTCTCACTGGCTGGTCCCAGAAGTACAAATGGTTCCCAGAAATGATAATTGGTACCAGTTATTGAATCATGTTTTAATGGAAAGCTACAAAAAACTCTGCACATCCCTCAGAGAGACCAGATTGCAAGCAGACAGGAACTCATCTTGTTGTTAACAAGTGTCGGAGTTTCTAATTTTTACAGTAGGTAAGTCCAGCATTAATTGTGTGGATCAGCTTGGCTTCCTCTCAGGCTGACACAGATGCTTACACAAATGAAATCAAAGCCTCTGAATAGCACGGGGGGGGCCATAGATTAACGAGGTGATAAAAAAATCACACAGCTCTGTGCAGCACACACATGCTAACAAAGGTTTTACAGTAAAACTTCTTATTTATGACAACTTCTGAAATGAGATCCTTCTAGCAGACGGATCTAGCAGACTTTTAGCTTTGAAAGTCCTCAGTCAGTGTTGAAAATGAATCTTCACTTTCAGATGGGCAAATAAATATTGGCAAGGGCATTGTAGAAACAAACAAACAGCAAGGTCCGAGACTCTCCTTGGCCTTTTTCCTTTACCAGGGGATTCTTCTGAAGTGCTGGGATTAAACTCCAGCATACTGTATCTGGAGCTGTGCTGTGGCCCTGTAAGCAGCTCAGGCTTTGGCTGAGCAACAGGCAGGTGTAGTGCAGAAAGAGGGTCACCCACAAAACTGGAAGCTGGGAATAAAAACGGGCATATGCCTTATTCATCTTCTTTTAGCCCTCTGCTTTAAAAATGGCTCTCAATGAGTTGAACGAGGGGTAGGTAGGTTTGCCTCTGAAAGATGTTTCACAGGAGTATCTTTGGCATTGTAGCACCCTAGAAGTGCAGGTCAGTGGCTCCATCCCATCAGCAGGTATGTTCTCTGACACACACACACTCTCGAGATCCTCAGCCATGGTTGTGGGACTGAAGGAGCATAAAGGATAAATTTATGTGTCTCCAGTCACTGCTAAATAGCTGAGAGTCGAGGAAAATAAGACAGCTGCCGAAGAAAGGAAGTTTTAAAACTTTGTGCTATTTTTCCTACCAGGAAGAAGGCCCCAGAGAGGGAAATGAAGTAAGAGTTCTGACTGTCAAGTACTTTTCCATAACCATGTGTCAAAAGCTTATCTGCCATATGAGCTCTAAGCCAAGGCTGCAGGATGTGCATGGTTATTTCTTAAGTGCCAGACACTGACTTGGGTTGGTATAATATTTCCATACATTTATCTCTCTGCTATTTTTTTAATATGAAATCTCAGGGGACTCTTAAGGTAATAGAGGGCAAACTCACTCACTGATATGCTACCCAATGTCTCTGCAGACACCTGATATTAAACTCAGTGATGTGCACAGTAACACAACCATCTTTCTAATCCCTAATCTCTCCAGCCACAAGTGGGACTGGCAGTGCCCTGAAGGACTCCAGCCAGCTTTCACTGCTCTACTGTCCAGAGGCTTGCAAAGGCAAAGGCTGCAAGAGTGTTCAGGCTTGCAAATGGCACATCACTGTGGAAACTAATGCAATGTTATTTTGAGAGAGAAAATACCAAATACCAAACCCCCAGTCAGAGAAATTTCATGATAAACCACTATGTGGAGCCAGCCACTAATTATTTGGCAGATGAGAAAACTGGATTCAAACTAGTTGGTACCTGAATTTCAGGTGCCCGTGCTACCCCATTGGCTATTGCTTTACCTCTCTCAGAAGTCTGGACATGGTACAATTTGCTGTAAATCAGATGCATAAAACCACCAACAAACTTAGTAATGTGACGCTGTGAAGACAAAAAGACACATCCTTTCCCTGTCATTGAGAGAGAAGTCTCCACCAGGGTTGCTATGCTTCCATCTACCTTATTCCTTATTTTTCTCCCATATAAAGTCTTGTGGCCTGTGAAAAGAGAATTACAAGTTTCCCAGACTAAACAAGAGAACAGTGTAGCTCAAATGTCATTACTGACAACATGCTGTGGTTTGTGGAGTTCATCCAGCAGATGCAGAGCCTCTTTAGCCATTAGACTAGGATGGAATTTGATTTAGAAAACAGAATAGCTTCTAGGTAATGTCTATATTCAAAAGGCTGGGAAATATGATAAACTTCTTCAATCTCAGGCATGGCAGACAATTTCAAATGTTACAGAAAAGGACTGTAAGAAATGCACACACCAAGCAAACCTTATCTGTTACACAAGGCTTTCTCCACTGATCAGCCATGAGAATTTATGGACTAAAGTTTAAACTCTGCTTTGCACTGAAAACTTTTCTCACCATTTATTCCATTGCTTAATGTTAATGCTTCTCTGTGTTTCCAGTACTCAGTTTAGAGGTTTTGTCACAGGCAGGCAAATTACTGGGATATAGCAAGATGCAGGCACTTTTTGTTTGGAAAAAAACCCTCTAGGAAAGAAGAATCTCAAGAGCAACAGATGTGAGATCTCTTTTATTCCTCCGTTTGGTCTGAGGAAAGAGAGAAATATGGAAATATGAAATATGGAAAAGAAAAATTCTGACACCCTCAGCAACCATCCAGCAGTATCTATTATTTGATGCAGGCAGCAAGAAGCCGTAGAGAAAAGATGCATATTGTTGCTACTAGGAACTGAATGTCATCTGCTCAGGAGCGTCACTTTGTATGGAACATCACACTGTGCAAAGCCAGTGTCCACGAAGGAGACAGAGGAATCTTGTAACTTTGTTCGAATAAAGGGAGAGAGTCCAGTGGGACTCACGCCCGCGGGGTTTTCTCTCTCGAGGTTTTGGAGGGCACAGCCTGACCCCGGCACTCCTCACCGCGGCACACACGCTCCATCTGCCGAGCTGACGCTGACGGAGCGCCCCGGGGTACAGCGGCAGTGATCGGTCCCGGTGTTCTGTTTCTTCTCGCCGTCTCTCTTTTCCCCTTTTTGCTCCCTTTTCTATATCCCTTTGGTAGGAACACTTGCCTTTATCAATAAACGGTTCTCAGATACAATGTTTGCTGCTTTTGCGTTTTATTTTCGTCCAAGAAATCTATCAAAAAGAATCCTCCCTGACTCCCTGTCTTGGGGTGACTTTATGATGCTGTATCCCCTATTGCCTGCTCTGTGCCAGACACGAGTTCTGTATCTTTCAGAGGGGGGCAGGGGGAAGCTGGTGGAATTCTTTCAGTGGCCTGCGTTCAAAACCACAAATACCTCACTTGCTCTTCTCCCCAGCTCTCAGGGCTCTGCAGCAGGGAAGAGAGGTGCAATTTTTTTGCTTTTTAGCTTGCTTCTTGTTTGTTAGCTGAGGCAAGGAGTTTTCCTGAGCCCTTGACTTCTTCTTTTTTCTTCTGGAACTGTTCAGCAACACCAGAACATCACCAGGAGGCCCTAGACCGTGGCCTGGAAAGGCCATCACCACACCCCAGCTCTGGAGGGAGCAGAGCCACACCTACAGACAGGACTCTTAAATTTACCAGATTTTCTCCACCAGTGAGAGGTTTTATTATTTAACATTATTCATTTTGGTTTTTTCTTCCCTCTCTCGAGACTGCATGCACCCTGCTTGTTAAATAAATGGGGTTTTTTTCACTTTCCTCTGAGAAAATTCTTTCCGAACCTGGTGGGAGAAAGGCTGCTGAAACCTGCCTTCTATCCGAGAACATTAATTTCGGACGTTTCCTCCAAATTTGTCCCAAACCAGGACACTCCCCTTTTACACCAGGACAGGACAGCATCCTATGATATTATGACAAAAGAACTTGAGAACATACAAGTATTTTTTCCTGTAGCATCCTTGCTCTGGATTTCTGCATCTACTCCTATAGACAGGCAATCGGCCGCATGAATCCTTCAAGTTTCTAAGCTAAGGCTGCTCATACAATTCTGACCTGCAAAAGGCATTCACTGCACCTGGTGAAGTACCTCAAGTAGCTGGTAAGGCATAGAGGAGACAGGAGTTGTAAATTATCTGCAGAGAGGTTCAGGCTTCATGAATAAACAGCCCAGCCTCCATTAAACCAGCTGTAAAGAAGCGTCTTGAAAATTGGGCATTCAAGTTGAAGCTTTGTCAGTCTATCAGGTGAAACATTCCCAAGGAAATTGTTCATTCCAGATAAACAACTTGGACACATGTTTGTCTCTTTCAGCTCTGGGTCTCCCTGGGTTTGGTAAGACAGTTCTTGACTTACCTAGTCTCTGGGGTTTTAAAAGCACAGTTTTTGTGGCATTATTTGGGGTCGTCTAATCCTCTGACAGCAGAAAAAACAGAGGAAACTTCTGTCCAAGTAAACTATCCAGTTTTAATCCAAGTTTTACTATCCAGTAAAACCCACCATCCCAAGGTGTTCATACCCAGACAGCCCCGAGGGCCTGACCATCCACAGCAGCCCTGAATTTGGGAGCCTCCTATAAAAACTGGAGATAAATGGCTGCCTCTAGATGTGCTGATGTTGCAACTTTAATCCATAATAGCACATCCATAATGCTGGAGCCCCTCAGCAGAGACCCAGGCTGTTACAGCCATAGCCAAAAGTACCAACCTGTCTGACAAAGGAGCAGTGATAACTAACTTCGGCAATAAAAATACAATGACAGTGTTTAAAATGTAAATCGGATTAATAAATTATATTAGTGCTTTGTTAAAAAGATGAAAAAGTTTTCATGTGTTAGAGGAGCCATTTTTTTACTACAAATGTCTGAAGGAACAGGTCAGGAATCACCAAAGAACAATCCACTCTGCCTTGATTTAAGCCTTCAAGTATTGTCCTCCCAGAAACAGACTATCTTGTAAAAACACTGCATGTTAAATAAGCAAAAGTGTGGAGTGTAGAAAGGGTTATTCCTTATTTTAGCATTTCAAGTAGTTTTAGGAAGCAGTCATTCCCTTTTCTGTCTTAATAAAGCTTGTCCTACTTAGAGATGCCAAAAGCCATTTGCTATGAGGTGGCAGGACCTGAGCTCTGGCAGAAAGGACAGTTGAGCCTGGCACACTGGGAGCCTGGGAGAGAGCTGGCAGGGCTCAGTGCTGAGGAGAGGGAAAAGAGTAAAGAGGGGGAAAACTGTAGGAAGGGGCAGGAAGGAAGATGATGAGGGATACTGTTTTGTTGTCTTGTTGATTTAAAACCAGCAAAAATCTTCCAAAATCTCAGAGATACCAAATCTCTGGGTCCTCCAGTTTGAGCAAGCAGCTCCAACAGCCCTTTGGAACACAGTCACACCTTGCCCAACCATCTCCTCCCCATGGGTGACAACATCCTGGTGCTACCAGTTCCTGCATTAATTCCGTAACCTTTGGAGCACAGCTGGGATTCACCGTGATACTTTTTGTTGTTTTATTTAGAAATCCTATGAACTTATGTTTAAAGAAAATGCTCTTCCAAACTGAAATACAAAGGAAGTAAAAGGAACAGAAATCGCATGTCCAATCTCACCACATTATTCTGTGTGTTTAGCTGCTCTCTTTCATTATGAGCTTGTTGCCAAAGGATTGTTACCAAAGTCAGAGTAGTGCAGGGAGATTTAGGGTGTTTTTTCCTCCCAGAGGTTGGCATTAAATAATAGGCAAGGAAAGGGATGGTATAAACAAGAATACCATTAGACTGTTGGATGCAGAGTTAACGTTTAAGGAGAGCAAGCCAGCATCAAGCTCCTGCTTAGACGAAAATTAAAGAGGCAACCAGTCCTAGCAGCTGCAACCAGTCCTACTAGCTGGAAGAAGCTTGAACAATGCCTAATGATGTGAAGACACACTGTGAGCCCCAACATATCTACTTACCTGTTTAGACAGTTAATAAAGCTGAGCACCAGCCTCGAGGTGCCTCTGTAGTCTTCCAAGTCTAAACTGATGAGACCCCTAAACACTGCAGCCTGCTAAAAGTTTGCTAGGGAATGCTCCCAAGGTGGACACATTGGCTGAACCAAACTGTTGGCAGCTGATGGCCACTTGTTTTCCACTCCAGAAGGGGCACTGAGGGCTCAGCAGATGGCTGAGCTCTCCTGCAGCAGCTTGGCTTTTGGTAATGGGTGGGTGGGCTTTTCCTAGTTTGGTGTTAAACTTTCCCCCACTTCATAATATCCAACATGAAATGCTATGAAACAGTGTGTTTACCATCATTTTCATGTAGGGTTGCTCTGCTGTTCGAAGAGCTGCATTTGAAGTTAATAATGCAAATTACACTTTGAACATGTGAGACCCTGTGTAATGCTAAGAACTCTTGACAACAATCCGGCACTTGATATTTCCCAGACACTTTAATAGCTTCAGCCCAGGCCTCTTAGTTCTCCTGCTGCAGACAGGATAACGTGCCTAGTGCCATCACTGCTGCAAAAATATATTAATTAATGTGGGAGGAAGCTGAGTACTACGGAGAGGGAAGTGCAGAAGCTCTCACCACTGTCACCCTTGTATGCAGTGGAGGGTAGGAAATAAAATAAGCAGGGCCTGAGGCTGTATGTGGAATGATCAGGGCAGAAGGCAGCACTGTAATCATAGAGCAAGGCATGGGCCCTGTGAAAGAGGAGTATGTGGTTGTGCAGATAAAGGCAGGAGAAGAACTTGTGCACAGAGCTGGGCACATTGCAGCTGGAGGGGGATTTCTTATATTTGGAGAACTTGTAACTTTAGCATTTTTACTGTGCGATTTTGGCTAAAATGTGTGCTTTTAGTCTGAATGCTGCTGCCTCATAGCTCAATGAGTGCTCACCACACTACCATGTTTAAAGGTCCTGCTGATCTGCACTTTGTGTGTGTAAGTCACAGCATGCCCTTTTCCTTTATTTCTGTTGTATTCCCTGAACTCTTGTTATCATTCAGTAAAAGGGGTACCTACTACATGTTCCATCTCCAGCCCCACCGCCTCATCTGCTTTCTGACTACTGGGTATGTTCATAGCTTAAGAACATCACCTTTGATAACTACAACACTATGTATGTGCTGATTATGAATTAGTCTCTTCAGGGACTCACAATGAGTGAAACAAAACAGGTACTTTGCATAGGGGTTCCTATTGTGCTCAATATTTACTCTTTCCTTTTCGGAGGGTTGAGATCAGAATTGTTTTAAGTATGTGGGCTTTAAACCACAATCTTGTTTCCTAAACAGCAAAACTGACTGTTCTTTAGTTAAATTAACCACCTATGATACAGAGGCAAGCCCTTCTATTCTGCTCAAGGTTTCTGTAAAACTCAAATCCTCCCCAAAGCTGTCGAGATTAATAAGTTCTCGTGTCAATTAGGTCAAATACTAACCTCATTATCCTGCTGTTCAAAGATTTCCAAACTCTCTTTCTGCAGACATATCTAATTATTCTGTTTTGTTAAGTTGTAGCTGTCCTGTTTTCCTGGTGGGATGCTGTCCCTGCCTTCAGCAGCAGTGCCTGGCAGCATGTGGCTGACTCAGTAGCGATTTATTGAGACCTTCAGGTGGGAAGGGACCCCCAGAGATCCCTACTACAGCCTGCTGCTCACAGCAGGGGCAGCTCTGAGGTCAGGTCAGGCTGCTTGGGGCTTTAATAGGTCAGTCTTTAAATGCCCCCAAGGATGGAGACTGCAGAACCTCTCTGGACAATCTGCTGCAGTGCTTGGCTGTTCTCACAGAGAGCAAATTTCTCCTTATGTCACGTCTTATGTTTTCAGTCATGCCCATTGTCTTTTGTCCTCCCTGTGGAGCACTGTGAAGAGCCTGTTTTCATGGAAACACTGCTGTAAGTGCTGGTGGGCTGCTGTTGGGTCCCCCTGAAGCTGTGTCTTCTCTAGGCTGATGAAGCCTCATTCCATCAGTCTCTCCTCACAGAGCCCCGACTGTCTAGGTCACCTCCAGTAGGATGGAGACACCTCCTGTGCTCCCAAGACAGCTGTCTGGAAGACCTAGAAACACTCTGTCTTTCCTTTAAGGTGATTCCTGCATATTGTCGAGCTGTGGTGGAGAGGAAGGTCCTTGCAGTTCACTGAGACATGGCAGTGACAAAGCACCACTCTTACATCCCCTGGGTAAGAGCTCCAAAACTGCATCCTCTGCTTGGGGCTGTCACCCTTCCTGCAACACTGAGATCCAAGAGTGTGATTCTGTGTGTTTTGTGAATTAAATCCGTCAGCACCATGAGGGGGAAGTCCTGCTTGTCTAACACGATTTCCTTCTACAACAGGGTAACCCACCTAGTTACCCTGTTGATCTAGGAAAGCCAGTAGACGTAACATTTTGGACTTCAGCAAAGCTCTTGATACAGTCTCTCACAGTATCCTTCGGGACAAAATGTCCAGCACACAGCTGGATAACCGTGTTATGCCATGGGTGAGCAGCTGGCTTATGGGTCGGGCACAAAGGATTGTAGGGAATGGGGTGACATCAGGCTGGTGTCCAGGGACTAGTGGGGTTCTGCAGGGCTTCATCCTTGGCCCTGTGCTCTTCAACATCTTCATTAGTGACCTGGACCAGAACTCAAAGGAATACTAAGTAAGTTTGCTGATGACAGTAAATTGGGAGAGTTGTCAACTCCCTCGAGGGCAGAGAAGCCCTGCAGAGAGACCTCAACAAATCAGAGAGATGGGCAATCGTCAGCTGTAGGAAGTTTAACAAGTGACGGGCCAGATTCTGCACCTGGGATGGGGCAACCCTGGATGTATGGACAGACTGGGGATGGGAGGCTGGAGAGCAGCGCTGGGCAAAGGGACCTGGGGGTCCTGGCTGTGCAAAGTTGAAGGTGAGCCAGCAGTGCCCTGGCAGCCAGGAGGGCCAGCTGTGTCCTGGGGGCATCAGGGACAGCATGGCCAGCCGGGCAAGGGAGGGGATTGTCCCCTCTGCTCTGGGCTGGGGCGGCCTCACCTCCAGTGCTGGGGGCAGCTTTGGGTGCCACAACATAAAAGAGACATTGGGCCATTAGAGAGTGTCCAAAGGAGGGCCATTAGGATGGTGAAGGGCCTTGAGGGGAAGTTGTGTGAGGAGTGGCTGAGGTCACTTGGTCTGTCCACCTGGAGGAGACAGAGGGGAGACCTCAGTGTGGTCTTTCACATCCTCACAAGGGGAAGTGAAGGGGCAGGCACTGATCTCTTCACTTTCCTGACCAGTGACAGGACTTGAGGAAACAGCCTGAAGCTGTGTCAGGGGAAGTTTAGGTTGGATGTCAGCAATAGGTTCTTCTGCCAGAGTGGTTAAGCAGGTTGAACAGGCTCCCCAGGGAAGTGTCACAGCACCGAGCCTGACAGAGTTCAAGAAGTGTTTGTACAGTGCTCTCAGGCACAGGGTGGGATTCTTCGGGATGCTGCTGTGCAGGGCCAGGAGCTGGGCTCGATGATCTTGATGGATCCCTTCCAACTCTGCATATTCCGTGATTCTGTGATTCTGTGGTAAGAGCAGAAGGTCAGCGGTCCCTGATGTGGGAAGGCAGAAGGGGTGCCCTGGCACTCCTAGGCACCCTCAGCGAGGCCGCTTTGTGAGGTGAACTGCAAGAGGCCAATCGGGGTCAGCGGGCCGACTGACGGACAGCACGGAATGCGCTTGCCGTTCTCGTGCCCTCGGCGCCATACGTGGGGACACACAAAAACCAGCCGCAACCCGACGCTGAACTCCCCTCGCCATTATCCTGAGGGGCGGCCTCACCGCGCTCTCGCG
>VZRO01005855.1:165417-209404 GCA_013397915.1 Daphoenositta chrysoptera | reverse complement strand
GACGCGGGGCGGCGGCGGCGGCCGGAGCCGGGCGGCCGGGGTCGGGCGGCAGCGCATGACATGAGCGGGCTTATGCAACGGATGGGCCGAGGCCGCGCACGTGGCGGAGCTTGAGCGGCCGCGGGGCCGGGGGGAGCCGGGGCCGCGCTGGCGCTTTGGGTGCCTTCTGCCGCCGGGCGTTCCGGCCACAGCGGGAGGCTCCGCGCCCCGGGCGCGGGGATGGCGGCTGCTCGGCTCTTCTTGTCAAAAATAACTCATGACCGTGGTTTTCTGCCGCTGCTGTGCCCCCGTGCGGGCGGTGGCCTGCAGCCCGCACTCCCCGGGCCGTGCGGCCGGTGCCCGGCGCTTCCCCCAGCGGTGGAGGGACATGGGGATGCCCGTCCTTGGGGAGAGCCCAGGGAGCCAGGGCTGCCGTCACAGACGTGCAGATGGAGAAGGGAAAAGAAAGAGCGACTCCAAAAAGACACTGTTGCCATATCCATAGGCAGCAGGGCTGGAGCCATCCCTATGGGAGCGCGGCGGGCTGCCTTATAGCTAATACACACCCTGTGTGTGCGGTTCACCTCTCATGTGCGGGTAACTAACCCTGGAAGAGTTCTAAACCCAGAGGCAGATGCTCCCTGGAAGTGAATTGCTGCTGGAAACCTTAGCAGGCAGGGATGCAGCTCCCCAGCACGCTGTCGTCCCGGGAGGCGCCTGGGAGCAGGGAAACAAAGCACGGCATCTCTGAGGGAAAGCAGCGGCTCGCCAAAGGTTCCTCGCAGAGGGAGCGAGGCGCTGCCGGGAACAGCAATCCAGGGGGGTCAGCAGCTGGGACAGGGAGCAAGGAGCTGTGTAAGGTGCGGGTAATGCCCGTGCTGGCTCTCCCGTGGCAGGAGGATTAGGCCTCAGAGCGAGCTGCTCCGGAGAATGCGTCTGGCACGGCGGCTTCGTCTGGCAGCAGTGCGAGCTGAGCAGCTGCTGCTCGGGGCTGGATTTGTTGTCTAGGTGAGAGGTGCGGGAGCCCAAGAGCAGCGTGGTTGTGTGGAACGTGGGTGTGATGAGGCTCTGCTATGCATGGGGTGTGTCCTGTGCCGGAACAGATGTGGTTTTCCACTGCTTTCCCTCCCCACTCCTCAGATCTGTGGGTTGCAGTTGTCTGGGGCAAGGAGTCATAGTTATCATCCTCATATCACAGATAAGGTGTTCTGCTGTATCCTGGATTTATTTGGCATCTCCATGGGCTAAGGAAACAAAAATTTAAAGCATCTTTTATTCAGCAATGTATATGAATGTGTGTGTTTTTCTGAGCAAGACAGAAGCAGGGTGCTCTTTGGGGCTGAATAGGATTTTGCACTTACCGAAAGGAAGTTAGAAATATCATAGAAATCAGCAATTTTATTTTTGTAGGGGGGAGTTTGGTTTATTGTTGTTATCTCCCAGACATCCATCTGGCATCTTTGTGGACAGAATCTTTTATTGATGATGCACACTGTATGTCATCTGTTAAGTAATAATGATACTGACAGTAAAGGGCTTTTATCTTTGATTTGTGTACATCAGTGGTTTCGGTAAGTGACCCCATTGTGAACTAGCTCCTATTAGGGTAATTCCTTTTCTTGAAAAGTTCGTTGTCTGAGCTTAAGAGGAAATCTTGGGAGAGCCTTAATGAAGCAACAAAAGTGAGGTTTTACAATAATTAAAAAATATGTTTAAATGTTTTGGGTTTATTTTTTGCAAATGGAGGAGAGTGGTGAGAAAGGAAAGTGGAACACACTGCTCCCATGAAATAATGAGGATTTTTTCCGTTGACTTAATCTGAAACAGAATTAGAGCCAAAGGCCTCAGCCATACAGAAAAAAAAAAAGTTGTATTTATATTATGAAACTTGAAATTGCTTTTTTTTCCCATGTTGTTGACTAAGACTTGTTTTGTTGCAATGGTGGGGGGATGGTTTAAATTTATTTTTTTTTATATAAGGGGAAACTTCTAGCACATTGGAATAATTGGATTCTTTGTATTGTGGCTGAGATTAAGATCTTGCATAGAGGCCATTGGATCAAAGCTGACCAATTAAATCTCTGAGGTAGTCTGTATCCTACTGTGCTAAAGTCCTGACATGTGTTCTGTGTACAAGCATGGCAGCCTTTGTGTTGGGCTTTGCATTCCAGCAAAATCTTGACAAAGCTGAATAGTCACAGAAAACAAAGTTGCAAGGGGTTTTTTTTGTTGTTGTTGTTGCTTTGGGTATTTTTTAAAAATAGTATGATGTACCAATATTATCAGTGTATTTTTAAAATCCAAGTGTTTTATAAAAGTTTTGCCACTGTAGTGAGAGGGAACCTGGTATTTTATTGTTTAGGATTTGTTAACTTAGACCAGTGTACCCTTCCTATATTGATAAAACTTTTAATTAAAAAGACTTTAAATTAGAACTATAAATGTTGACATAGTTTTTGGTCTAAAAGATGTGTCCACATCAGAAATGTTACTGACCTTTTAGTTAAATTTGTCATTAATTTATTGGCTATTAATATGTAACCATTAATAATAATTGGTTAAATGTAGCTAAAACTTGTCCTTTCTACAAAAAAGGGTGTCCTGACAGAATGGGAGTGAAAAACAGCCTTTCTTCTCTTTGGAAAAAACAGCTTCAGTTTAAAGGGTTCCTATTCAAAGTAATTTAAAGCCTTTAGTATTAGAGCTTTTTTCCTTCCGCCTTTTACGCTCTCTTTTTACTCTATTATTTCTCTCACTTTGAACTGATAAGCAGTGCCTGATTGGTTTTACTAACTTCTTAAACTTGTAACTGTTTTCAGTCTAGTTTTTACTAGGGCCTTGAAGTGATATATCGCACAGTCGTGTGCAGGTGCAAGAGAAACTTTGTGGAGCATGCAAGGGAAGGGTGAGAGAGGGAATCCTGGCTCTTGGATGAGTTCGGATTCCTTGCTGTTATTTTCTCCTGTACACCTTTCTAGGTGCATTTCCATACTCAATGAAGTCTGCACAGCTTGTTCTCTCTCTGGGCACAGGACTCAAGATCTGGTGGTACTGAAGCCTCTTGTTGCCTGCATCAGCCTGGGCTGTAAATCAGTCCACCCTCACACTGAAGTTTGTTTCAGCCTTTCTATATGTGTGGTGAACCTTTTCAGTTTAGGGCAAAATTTGGTCAGGCTTGACCCAAAGCTTGAAGAAGTGGATGCATGTACTGTCACTCATTTTTAGTAGGCTGTGTGTGCATCACCAGGAAACTGGGGGAATCAGAGGTAATGTTTTAATTAGAAGCAGGGGAGAACATAAATACAGCTTAGCTGTTATTTATTTGACAGTTTTCATGCAAAATTTATACCTGGTAAAATGTCACTGTGGGAGCTGTAGCACCTGCCCAGGTGTGTCCCTGTACTGAGAGCAGCCAGAGCTCACACAGCTACACCAGGCAATAACCACAGTCTAAAACACTTCTCTGTCATTTTCCTTTGGCTTTGAAGAGGCAGTTAGCGATGCAATAGGAGCCTTAATATGCTTAAATTAGTAGAATTGGCCAGTTATATTCAGTAAAACACAAACCATGCTGGTGAGGATCCAGGTGTGTTGTCTCAGCTTTCCCTCTGTCCAACAGCTGTAATAGGGAAAACTGTATCAGCTAGGGGTGGGAACAGGATACAAAGTTAACACATCAGAAGGGCACTGGAGAACAGCATTTAAAATAGTAAATACCAAGTTGACTGACATATTGCAAGGGTACAGCATTATGGATATTACATACTTTTATTTCTTTAAATTCCTGTGGATACGGCTGCAGGGTGGCACACCCACATTATCATAAGGCATGTGTCTATCAAAAGAAAAAAATCAAACCTTTTCTTATCCTGTTCTCACCAATAAATACATGTTTTAGATAAAGAATTATTACGCTTTTGAAGATGTATATTAATACAAGTTAGAGTAATATAAACCTTGTTTCTTCCAGAAAAAGTTTTGCTTATTATTCTCTTCCCTCTCCTGTCATCCCTTTTCTTTTATCCTTATCTTTTATTTTAAGCTATGTGTTGCACAAGTATAAACTTCAGTTGTACAGAATCTCTGATCACTGTTCCTAACAGCAATGATCTGAATTACTGTTTTGTACTAGGGAGCTACTGCATTTCAAGCAGCTACATAACAAGAGCAGGTTTGAAATCTTGTATAATAATTAATGTGTTCTATTGCTCTTTGTTTGGATTTTATTTCAGGGCATCTAGATGATGATGGGCTGCCACATGGATTCTGTACAGTAACCTATTCATCGACAGACAGATTTGAGGGAAACTTTGTGCATGGAGAAAAGAATGGCCGGGGCAAATTCTTCTTTTTTGATGGAAGGTACATTCTGACTCTTTGATTTTTCTTCTGTATTGTTCCTTCTGCTTGTAGAGTTGCAAAACTAAGCTACATTGATTGCATTCTGCTGAGTTTCTGGATAAGATTTCTCATTAAAAACTGTAGCTGAAAAGTTTGCTGTTGCTGTAGTCATTCCTGTGGTAGCTTTGTGTGTAATGAGGTGCCTGCAGTTGTTTCCTGGAGGGATAATGCAGTGGTGTGAGCTCTTCTAGCACTGTGAAGTTATGAGCTGATTAGAAATGGTAAGAAATGGGAGGTGGTCAAAACTATTGAAAACCATGCTGACAGTGACTTGGACATCGAAGTTCTTAACTGCAGGTGGAGTTCTTTGCCTTATAGAGCTACACAGAGTGCAACTGGATCAGGAGCTCCCTGTGCCAACCCTCACACAGACACAGGACCTTGACAGAGAGGTTTGCCCTCTGCTTTGTCAAATTGTTTATCAATTAAAGGACTGAGTTAAATACAGGTTTGTTAGCAACTCTAGTTAATCCTCTTGTGGCCTGATTTACTTTCAGAAAAGCCCCTGTTATTTCCCCTCTTTTCACTGGGAATTGTGATAGTGAAATCGGGCTAGTCTGTGCCTATGCATGTGTTTTCTTCTCTGATGCTCATAATGAGCACCTTGTAAGTCTTCCCCCCACCACCAGTGCAGCATTCCTGTCTGCAGTTGCTCAGAATTTCCTCCGAGGGAGCAGCAGATGTATAAAATGACACGATTCTTCATGGTTTTGCAGCTGTTGGTGACACTATGAATAGCAGCTGTTAAACTGACAGTCGTGCCGGGTCTACTCTCTTCCTGCTCAGCAAAATTCTGAGCAGGAGCAGAGGAATTGTGCTGTCTCAGTGAGTCAGCTCCTTGTCTGTACTTGCCTTTGCACTTGCTTCATACTGGGAATTGTGGGGTTTTTTTCATAAGAAAGGTAATATATTTATTCAGTTATGCAGAAAGTGATCAGGCTTCAAGCTTGGATGAACAAAAATCCTCACTGTTGTTGGTAATAGCCTTATTAAATCTTCTCTGAGTAACTGAGAATCAGTACTGCCCAGCAGCTGACTTCTCTAAAATAGTTTTGGGTTTTTTTAAGTTGTCAAACAGCATCTTTATGGACACATGTACATTATGTTTCTGTGCTGGTGGATGCTCTCATCAGATTGCTGATTGTACAGTCAAAATTGTACAGCTCTTTTGTTTGTAGGGCTGCTCCTCCGTGTAATCCAGGGTACAGGCAGCATTTAGTGGGAAGAGTCAGGTTGCTGGTGAGCCTTTTCTGTACTGTTTAAGTGTTGCCAACTCTTTTTTCTTTTTTTTTTCTCTCTCTCAATTTTCATAACCCTTAAAAAACTGGAACAGTTGGCCAGTGATGACTTCAGGAACTAGCAGAACGAAAATATGCAAAAATAGTCTGCAATGTGTTTTTGGGAAATGGGATATTTTCATTAACTATTATATATTTTAATTTAGCTAAAGCAGCCTTAACTGAGCAGTAACTAATTACTGAAGATGTCATTTATCTAGCTATGCCCAGCTAGCAACACTCAGTTGCTTTCTGAAATGGATGGTTCAGGAATCATGATGTGTCATAAGAATGACCTGGCATAAAACAGGATATGCTGTTTCCATTAACTGTGCCATGGGCAAGGCTGAGTGCTCATGAAGATGAGCAGTAAATATCCAAAATGTCTCAAAACAGCTCTCCCATTGCAGAATCCTGTGTGGTAAACTAGCTGGTTTCAGCACTCCTGGGTGAGTTTTCCTTACAGGCTGCTGGGTAAAGGCTGAGAGCTGTACTGCTGTGGCTCTGTTGTTGGGGAGCAGCTGAGTCCTGTCAAATACAGGACTGGCTGCAGTGTAAGCATTCTCATTTTTTGAGTGTTGGGGAATAGGACTGCCTGCCTGGCTGCCTTATTTAGTCAAGGAAATCTTTCCATTTACTGCAATAGCTGCCCCCTGCCTGTTGATTATTTAAGGGAATGGAAACCTGGAATGAAATATTAGTTGGTTTTTTCCTCCCCATTCAAGAAAATGCAACAAATCGCAGCATATTCTTTAAGAGAGAGAAGTTTCACCTCTGGCATACTCCCTATTTTGAATTGTGGACTTGAACTTTCCTTGGTGCCACTGCTTCTGGAGTGTACTTTGCAGAACACTTTGCACCTTAAAGGCAGGCATGAGAGCTGTGCTTGGCACAGAGCTGCAGCTGCCCTTTCTCCTTAATTGGAAACTCCTATAAGCTGACATCTCCCAGAACACAGTAGAAAATTGTTATTTTTAGGGAAAAAGTTTTCAATGTTCCCATATAGAGGGAGCGAGAGATGAATGGATTGGTCTCTATCAATATAAACTTAATCCCTGGAAGGATAATCCATGGAGTAAGTATTTTCTCCCCCCAGTTCATTTCACTGATTTAATTTTTAGGTAAGGAGTATCTTCAATCCCTTCTAGGCATAGTGGATAATGGGAAGATGGTACATCTGATAAATCTTGACTTTGGTAGAATTTATGTTGTCAGCAGTATGATCAACTGAGAAGCAAACCAGAGAAATGCAGGCTAGCTCAGGGTTCATATTAAAAAAGTTTTGCTTATGGAAGACATAGAAGCTATTTATTCCTCCTTGTGCTGGTTAGTTGCAATTACTCTGTCTGGCTGCAGACACCATACTTCGAGAGCTTAAAAAGAGAGAAGGGGGGAGCAGGGTGGAAATAACTCAGAAACTCTGAACAGCATAAATGTTTCAGAGAACATGACTTTTTAGGTGAGCTTGAAGGACATAGACTTCTTTCTTAAGGTATCATCCTTTTGATTTCGTAAGATGAACTGGATCTTTTGGACACTTTTGGAGCTTAATACAAAAAGAAAAAACATAAAAGTTTGAGTTACAGTAAAAGAAAATATATTCTTTCCAGGGCTGAAGCACTGTTGTAATTTAGCAATGTTTTAACTTCAACTAGTGCAATTAAAGGTAACAAGACAGGATTTTTGGTGTTTTTCATTACATAAACTGGGGGTGGCTGCTTCTTTTAAAGAGTAATCCTACATGTGGATGCTGTGTGTGTTGTCACTACAATGGAATTCAAATCTAGTGATCTATGGTAAATTAGAGGGGAAAGTGGCATCCTTTATCGTTAAGTAAGGGCAATAATTTCTGGTGGTTCCCTCATCCTTCCCCCCGTGCTGTAGTTATCTGTGCAGCTCTGTAGAAACCTGGATCAAGAAATCCATTTGACTGAAAAGTAAAATAGTTTTCCTGCCCCTTCTTGTTTTTCATCTGGTGTGCACTGAGGCTTTTACTGTAATGTATTTTCCCATGGAAACCTCATCCAGCTTGCCAGAGTTAGGTGAAAACAGCGTGTGAAGCAAGAAACAAGAAACAAGAAAGTGAATTCTGAAAAAATATTCCTTCCACAAACCTTGCAAATCTATTTTGTAAAACATGTAGAGTCATGTGCTCACAAACACTGTTTGGGCTTATACCTTAGATGTCTGCATCTGAAAAAGAATTATGCAGTGAAAATATGTGTATGCTGACAGCTGGCTGTTAGTTAAGTGTGCTGAACTAAAAGCTAAACAGCTTGTGTTCCCTTATGCTAATTCTAACATGAGAAAGAAATGTCTGAATAGACCCTCTTTAATGGTGATTCTAAAGGGTTTGCAAGACAAAACCAAAGTGAAAATTCTCTTTGTTTAAATCCAAGTGCAGCACTAGTTCTGTTTGACAGGCTGTGTTCCATTTCAAGAGAACTACATGAAAAATGACTGCTTTTAGCAGGGCCTGTACAAGTGACTGCTCAGTGTATTGCTGGGGAGCTGACGTTGAACTGTGGCAGGTTGCAGTTCATGCCCTATCGAGGTTCATCTGTGCAGCAGCTCAATTTCATCTTGCCAGAGACACGTCAGTGAAGGTCCACATGTAGCAAGTAGAAAATCCTAATGTGAGAGTAGCCTGCTTGAGCAAGAATTCCTTCTTTGACCAGGAGTGTCCATTTGCTGACTATTCCAGCCTACAGAAAATGCCAAGCATGTGATTGAGATGATCCATGCAGCACACCCTGCTGAGAGGGTGCTGTAAGTTGTTTTCTGCCTTTGGAGCAGTTCCTGGTTTCCACCTTGGTATCCCAGTGTGTTGAGGCTTTGGGTTCACCCCTGGGAGGTGAACAGTTTTCCAGTGCTGTTTTCTTTCTCTCTTCACCAGCACCCTGGAGGGGTATTACGTGGATGACGCCCTGCAAGGCCAGGGAATCTACACCTACGAGGATGGAGTGGTCCTTCACGGCACCTACGTGGATGGGGAGCTGAATGGCCCAGCCCAGGAGTACGACAGTGATGGGCGGCTGATATTCAAAGGGCAGTACAAAGACAACATCCGGCACGGAGTCTGTTGGATTTACTACCCGGTAAACCTGACTACCTGCTCCCCCTTTTGTAGAGTTAGATACCTTTCTTTTCTCCCCAGCTGAAACAAATACTCACCATGACCCAGCTATCCAAAAATCAGCACACAAAGATCTGTGCGTTCTAATTTTGGATTATCCGACACAAAGTTAAAAGTTTTTGGTGTTGAATGTTTGCCTAGTAGATGAGATTCAGCAAGGCTGCAAGATGCCCTCCACAATTTTCATCTTCTGGGAAACCCAGCCCCTTGGAAGTACATCTATATATAATTTGTATGTAATGTAAAAATAGGATGTCTAATAATTTATACATTATCTCTTTGGGAAGGCTGGACTAATGATTTTGCCACTTTGTAGTGCTGCCTGCAGGTGAGAAGCATGGAAGCCATGCAAGTTATTGCAGCCTGCTGCTCTTATTAAAGTAGGAGGAGAGACTTGGTCTCCCTTTCTGCAGGCTATGTTGTGAAGTCCAGCTTTGCCCAACATATCAGATGTAACTGGTGTCAGAGCTGTGCCTGTGAGTGGAGTTGGGGACAAGTGATTTACTAATTAAGCAAGCCAGTATTTTATCTTTTTGAATTTGTATGTTCTTTTACAACCATGCTAGTTAATGCAGTGACTGTTGTACTAGTTTTTAGGGAGTTTTTGATGCAAATTTTTTAAAAATATCATTCCTATTCAGCCTTACACAGTGGAACTGAACCTTTCAATCTTACCTTGTGCCAAGAAGGGGGTAACATCTGCATGTAATTAAGCTGCTGGTCAAAACCCAGTCTAATTCTGTGCTACATATGGCACAAACTTTAGTTGCAGATGGATTACTAAATGCTTACCACCACTGGCTGTTCATTTTATTTACTGGCTTTCACTGTTGCCATTAAGCACGTATTAGGATCAACAAATGCTTGGTGTTATGCTGCCAAAAGTTTTTCAGTCGTAGTGTATAAAATATACACTGCTGACCCTTCGCTTCATGTATATCCTGCTTCATCTTCCAGCTAAGTGTTGCTGTACCTTTTGGAAATGTGGATAATTAGAGATTGTTTATCATTATCATCTTGCCAGACTAAAGGATGCAAGGTATTCCCAAAAAACTCCTTTGCCATGGATCCAGTTGTTTCCTCACGACTCTGTGCAGGATGCTATCTATGTGCACAGTTTTTTCCCGAGACATAAGGGTCACTGTTCCCTATTGAACGTGCAGTGTCTGCACGTATGAGCAGAGCTTCCCTCACGGTAGGAGAAAACAGCAGGAGTCGGAGCCTTGCAGTGGTGGCAAATTCTCCCCACAGTGACCACAGCCTGTCTCCCCTCCGATGCTGACAGCGAGAGAGAGAGGAGCCCAGCCCAGCCCTCCCACTGGCCAGAATCTCGAGGTATCTTTGCCCTTCCAAAGAGAAACCCCCCCAGGTAAAGAGAGTAGCCAGCTATGCCCCTCCTCCTCCTCCCAGCCACATCTTTTGTTCTCTTAGGTATTGGTAGTTACTGTTTCTTAGCAACAGATGGGACAAAATTCAATAAGAGAAAGAAACAAAAGGAAAAATCCTAACCCCCAACAACGGGTTAGACCTGTGCTAATGTGTGTATCTCATTCTGCAGTTCTGGAAATATACCTAACGTGAGCTGCAGGCAAATCACAGATTGGCAAAGCCCAGGGCTGAAATGTGTAAAGCTTGGAAAGGAAAAGTCTTTCTGTTGTCAGGAAAATCCACAAACGCCAGAGGTTTATGTCCAAAAATGAGACAGAGGAGTCCTTCAACTTTATTCGAATAAAGGGGGAAAGTCCACTGGGCACATACCCGTGGGTTTTCTCTCTCACGGTTTTGGAGGGTGCAGCCTCCCTTTTATCCTAACTCCCGGCCTCATGTTGCCCTCTTGGCTGAGATACTAGGAAGGTACAGCCTTCCTGAGCCCCCCCATACCCCCCTTTGAACCTACTGTTCAACCCCAAAGTTCAGAAGTTCAGGCTTATGCAGACCCTTGTCTGTGTCAGGAGCCAAACTGTCAGGGTCCCATAAGGAACCTGCTGCCCAAAGTCAGTAGAGGCATTAAGATCCATTTCAAAGATGTTAACACTCATCAGATTGTTTGTAAAGACATTAGCACACATCTTTCCTCTCACTGTTGAGGCTTTCCACAAACAGTTGTTCTCACTGAGCACCACCTGATATTGGGGGGCATTCTAGGACAGAGAAACTCTCCAGGAATCATTTTTCCTTAAAAGGCTCAAGTCTTTAGAGATACCATGAATTGGCAAGACAGTGTTAATTTTTTTTTTCCTCCAGGACAGTATCATAGTAATCAAACTTGGACATCTGTGTGGCTTTGGTCCTTGTTTTGCACACTGTACACATAAAACTTTCATAAAAGTGAAATGGAATATTTGTGTCACACGGAAGAAAAGACCTTGGGTTTTCCCTATTCCAAACAGCATAGAAAATCAGTTTTATCCTAACTGGAATGACTTCATCCAGCTTCTTCATGTGTCTGTTTCTCCCTCATTTTTATAATTTCACATCTGAACTTACTGTTGCATTTTTTAAAAGTTGGGTAAAACCCTTTTCATTTACTGAGGATGTTGCCTAGAAAATAGAATAGATCTTCCCAACAGCATTAGAGTGAATATAAAAGCAAACTTGAAAGCTTTCAGGTACTCAATATGGTGGAACCCACACGTGGTACAGTAATTCCACCATTTTTCTAAGGTTTGTTGATTACTATACCTATTATATATTGTCCAGTTAAAAGGTTAGTTGATTATGTAATAATTCCTGGGGTTCTGCCCCACTGGAAGCAGTCCAGAGGCGTCTTTTGATCCACTTTTGTTATGTCTGATCCAGATTGGGAAACAGAACATCCTTGTAGTTGGTACTCTTCTTGGAGTAAGACTAAAGAATATTTTAGGAATGTGTTTAGAAGGTTAGCTTATTGTTCCTAAATGTAGGGGAAATGGTTAGGAAAAGTACTAGAAGCTACAGCCATGCATTTGCAATCTACAAAGCTACAAATACATGAAAAATACAAAAAGCTAAAAACCTTAGGCATCAAGGATAGTAAAGTATAACTAAATGCTTTGCCTTTTCTTTCTTGCCTGTGCTTTCAGGATGGAGGCAGCCTTGTGGGAGAAGTGAATGAAGAAGGGGAGATGACTGGAGAGAAAATAGCCTATGTGTATCCTGATGGGAAGACTGCATATTCTGGAAGGTTTATAGATGGAGAAATGATAGAAGCAAAACTGGCAACTCTGACAGCTGTTGAGGATGGGAAACCTCAATTTGAAGTAATACCAGGCAGTAAGTTCAGCTAACACAAACTTGTATTCTTGCTAGCAGCCCTTTACTGCAGACAGCTGGGTTCCTTTGGTACTCCCCACTGCAGACTGGCTGTGATGACACGGGCTGTTAGTAAGGAGCCCTTTCTCCAAGTCACAACTTTGGGCAGAGAGGAAGGTGGTCTTTGCCCTGGGAACGGATGGGAAGTGCCCCCTGCATGGTCCTGCCCAGCTGCATTCCATGGCCCTTCTCTCACTCCTGTGTTCATGGGCACGCTCCTGCTTGTCACACACCCCGCTGCCCCCTGTGCCAGCTGGAAAACCTGCTCTGTTCACCCTGTCAGTGGTGGCACAGCCACAGTTAGTGAAATAACTGCAAGAGGAGAGGGGGGCCCTGATTTGGCTGTAGCTCTGTCAGCTGGGTTTGTGCAAGTCAGTGTTTGCACTGTGAATGTTCTGGCACCTGCATTGCTGGGCTGAGACTGGAGTTAGTGAAGCAGATTCAGTCATTGTGTAACAGTCTGATGCACCAGTACCCCTCAGCTGCCTGGTCCTGCTGACAGAAAGTGGCTGTGAAGTGCATGGGGGCAGAGTGGTGCCTTCTCCAGTGGCTTGAACCTATATTTCTAGAGTTGGTTTGTTGCTCTGAGGTGTATGTGATGTTCTGGAGGAGTGTGGATCAAGCTGCAGTAACAAGCGAGGACTGTGCTAAAGCTTTTATTGCTCTGCCAGAAAAAATTGCCTTGCTTGATATCAAATAGGCACATAAAGCTCAGTGAAAAGGGATTGACAAGCAAATGCATGTGAGTTTATTTTTTAAATCGTTCAGTTATGATAGCATGTCAAAATTTACCTTAAAACTTCTTTTCTAAGTTGGTACAGTTGTGCTTTGTAAATAGGATGAAGTTACACTCTAAAGGAAGCTGCCTTCAGCCAGAACAGATTCTGGACACCAGGGGCAAAGGCCTTTTACCAAACTTCGTAGTATTCTGTCTGTGGGGTTTTTTCCCATCTTATTCCCATCTTTTTCTTAATCTCCAAGATAGTCCTCTGTAAGAATATAATTAGAGCTGTGCCACTCAGTTGCTTATTAATGGCAAGAAGTAAATGACTGTAGGAAGGATGCTTTCTGATTACTGAATGTTATCTTCTGGGTGAAGTCTCTTCAGGACTTGGTCTAGAAAATATTTCGTATTGAAGTAATCAAGTTTTTGGGGTTTTTTTTTTTTTTTTTAATGAGCTATTGAATATATCCTTTTAAATTTTGCTTTACTTTTAAATTATATTTAGAGACACTGGGAGGGTCAGTTTTGAAAGGCTATCCAGTCGTCCTCTACAAGTTGGTAATTTGAAGGACAAATGTATCACCTTTTTGTGTTTAGTACTGTTACTTTAGAACGTTGAAAGGAAAAAATAATCAAGAAGCAGTATCTCACGTAAGGCTTTTTACAGGTGCAGTTCTGTTTAATACCTTTTTTTGGAAGTGTAACATTTATTCTTTACAGCCATTAAAATTAAATTTTTAAATATCTTGATTAAGCTAAGGATTGCATACTCTCAGTACTGCCAATTAGTTTATTTCCTTCATTGATTTCTTGATTTTTTTTTAGGCCCAGTATACAGTTTTGATAAATCTACTTCATCCTGCATTTCTACAAATGCCCTTCTTCCTGATCCTTACGAATCAGAGAGGTAGGCTTTTTTTTTCTTCTCCCCATATTTCTTTACTGTTATGTATTTAGGGCCTAATTTTGCAAACCTTTTCTCATCTAAAACTTAAAAGATGTGTAAGGGTTTGTAAAATGGAAGCCCTGCTCTGTGTGTAGCTCAACTGTAGGTCCTTTTTGATACTATGAATATAGTACCAGAATAAATAAGTGTTTACTAACACACTTGCTTTAATTTGCATCGAGTACTTGAAGATGTGGCACTTCACCTTGAGAACTCTTCCTCCTCAGTGCTTGTACATACCTGCAACCCCAGCTTGGTGGGGACTTCTGGGGTTCTGGTATGTTATTGAGGGTGTTCCTGAATTGAAGCCATCATTTTGGAGTAATAGTAGATTGGCATTTAAAAAAAAATAAATTTCCAAGTCAGCCCCAACTTCCCACCAAATCCTAGTTTTGGCAAAATAGAGAGAACGTATGGAAGAGAGGAAGGAAAGGAGTTCCATATAGAGGATAATAATAGTAAGTTTTGTTGTTGTTATTAGCTTTATTATTAGCTTTACTGTTACACTGAAGTATTAGGCTTTATCCCAGTAGTGTTGTACTTCTTGAAAATTAAAACTGCAGCCAGTCACTAATTCCATGCCCTGTTCCTCTTGTAGGGTGTATGTGGATGTCTCTCTCATTTCCAGTGCTGGAGAAGGATTGTTTTCAAAAATAGCAGCAGAAGCCAGTACAGTGATGTCCTTCTATAACGGAGTGCGAATTACACACCAGGAGGTAAAGAAGAGAAAAAAGTCAGTCTGAATTTTCATTGCTCCTTCCGAAATTCCCTTTTCATAGTAGGATCTTACACCCACCACCTTCCCACCCTTGATTTAACACAATGGAGTTTAATTGAAAGAAAGTGCATGCTAACCTATGTACAGATTTTTAAAAGTGTGGGTTGTTTTTTTTTTAATGACTTACATCCATGAAAAGCTTTATATGCATATATTTTGAGTGTTGGCTTTCAAACTGCTGACAAAGTTGACCCCTCCACACAGACACTGGATTTTTGCCTTGCAAACTAGGTAGACGGCAGAGACTGGGCCCTCAATGGAAATACAATATCCCTGGATGATGAAACTGTCATAGATGTGCCAGAGCCCTACAACCACGCTGCCAAGTACTGTGCCTCACTGGGGCATAAGGCCAACCATTCCTTCACTCCTAACTGCACCTATGACCCGTAAGTACAGTCCTGTGTTTCGGGGCAGAAGCTGCAGCCCGGCTGTCTGGGCTCACAGGGGTCCCTGGGCCCATCCCTCCTGGATAAGGAGCAGTGGTGGGCTGGGAGTAAAGAGTTGAGGCTCTGAAGGAGTTTCTGCTCACCTAGGCTGAGTTGGAAATGGGCTGGCATTATGGGTGCTTGATGTCTATAGGGAATTATTCCATGGAGTATCTTGAATTTTGCAGCTTGTTCGTTTTGTCATGAACTTCGTGAGTTGCTTCTTGATTGTAACATGCATAATCACAGCTCTCTAAATCCTAGCTTGGCTAGAAGTGCACTGTATTTGCTGAACTACTGATGCTTTGATAAATCAGTAATTTTGCTCTTATTCTTAAGTCTTTATGAGGTTGACTCAAGTCTGCTAATTCAATATCAGGTTATGCAGTATTGCTCTGAAGTGAGTGAATTCTGAAACTGTAAAGGGGCTGGCACAGTATGTGAATTGACAGCTGAGCCTAGCAAAGGTGGTTTTTTCCCTAGGTTTGTTCATCCTCGTTTTGGACCCATCAAGTGTATCCGTACCATCAGGGCTGTGGAGAAGGATGAGGAATTGACAGTGGCTTATGGGTACGACCACAACCCTGTGGGGCAGAATGGGCCAGAAGCTCCGGAGTGGTACCAGCTGGAACTGAAAGCTTTCCAGGCTGCTCAGCAAAAGTGACATGGCAGCGCTTTCTCCATTCAGCAAACTGAAACAGAACCTTGGATCTATGCACTACCTTTATACTGAAAACTGGACAACCAGGGATTGTTCATGCTGTTGCATCATAACTTCGCATTCTGTGTTAAGAGATAAGTTTCTTGCATACTAACTAGGTTTGACTGTGTTACTCATAGCAGATTTAAAAATTAGCTAGCGTTGCACCAGTCTTATCTGAAGAAATTATTTAATATTCTATACAAGATGTGGTATTCTTTGGTAGCTTCTGCTTTTGCACCATATGCAAAGATGCCAAAAGACTAGAAAGAAACTAAAATGGGTATATCATTCACTTTTAGTCGGCAGACTTAGTGTTGCTCTCTATCTGCCTAGGCATTATTGTGCAACTGCATTTTGCATATATGCCACTTGTGATGATAACAGTAATATTTTGATATTCTCTAATAGTAGCATAATTTTGCCTTTTTAAACCTTTGATCTGAATCTTGCAATAGAGCAGTTTATTTATTAGCATATAGGAGGCTGGGTTTTAACTCCCCTTTCCTCTTGTCTCAACGTTGTTCTTTCTACAAATCCTCTTTTGCAGGAGAAAATCCTTTCTAACTAGTGGAAAGGCTTGTGCGTGTATGTGAGAGTGCTGTGTGTTGGTCTCTGTGGCTCTCTAAATAGTATAGCAACAAGTTTAAACCTAATATTTATCTAGCCTTTACGGCTGGCTTATTTTATTTAATTTATTATTATGACATGCAAATGAAGCTGTTCTTTGCATGAAGATTTTGTGAAAAGGAGAAAACAGAGTTGCTGTTAAAAGACTTTCAGAAGTACACGTTCCGGAAGGCAAGCACATTACTTGCATCAGTGTCCATGAGTTGGTTTGTGTATTTCACCTCTTCAAGTGGCCAGTTCTCGAGGAAAAAGATGCTTGGATCTCCCATGGATTCTCTGAAAGGAGGTGCATGTATTTGGGGGCAGACTGTAGTGCTTGGTGAAGGAGAGCTGTATCTTTTCTGTGTGTTTGCTTGACAAAACAACATAGCCTTATAATATTAATATAGTTTGAGGTATCAAAATAAGATTTTTTTTTAAAAAAGGAAAAGATATTAAAAGAATGTTTTTGAAAGACAAACAATGAATGTAAAAACATTACTCGATGCTCATATTTAGAAACAGCAGTCAATCCATAGCTTTGTTGCAGCCAACAGTGGGGGCTTGTGAATATTCATCTGCAGGGCTATGTTCTGGGGTTTTTCAGGGGTAGGGAAATTGTTGTGCAGTTTTTCAGATGCTGTACTGGTCTTGCCTAATGCTGTATAAGAGAGAAATAATGTATTGTCTTGGTCTGGATCCTGGAGCCTTTCTGTGACTCTGATGTTCTCTTTTGGGTTTAGCAGCTTAGGAGAAACTCAAGTGCATTTGCAACACTTTCTTTAAACGTTTGTAGTTTTAAAAAGTTTGTATATATGTAACATAAATGATTTGGGAATCAGACCTGCCTTTTTACTGCAACACATTTTGGTTGCTTGCCTGAACTGTTGGAGGTGTCTGGCTGTGTGGGGAGCTGGGCAGGGAGAATGTGTTAGGTACCTGCAGGTAGAAGGATGAGGTTGCTGTTCTGTGCAGTCTGAGAATCCTTGCTCTGGGACCTGAGGAAATTTAGGAATTACTTGTAAGAACCTGGGGTTCCAAGCTGGGGCTGTTTAGTCCCTGTGGCTGCTCACAAACATTTTCCATCACCTCACCATTTCAGTTTGCACAGAAATGACTCTGTGCATGTGCTGGGATGGGGACAAGCAGGCTCAGGCTATTGTGACACTCTTTCAGCAGTGATCTGCACCTGAGCTGTGACACCTCCCATCTCCTTGTGCTAGACACTCACATCACAGCTCTGTGTCTTGTCCAACTCAGAGGTGACAGCTCAGGGACTAAGCTGAGTGTGCAGAGACACAACTAACCTCACAGGTGAGAGAGAGCTGGCAAAGGTCAGTCAGCTGCTCAGCTTCTGCTTCAGCTTATATGATTTCAAAAAGAAATATGCACAACTTCATCTTTCCCTACCTGCCCATGGGTAGGTTGTCAGCCACTTGAAGGAAAGCCTCTGGTGGGGAGCTGTCATATGTGTCTTGGGGATTATTCTGCCAGGATCATGAAGTTTGCAAAGTTGAGCCTTGAGTTCAGGTGCAGAAGGAAGATGTGACTGAACCCTGCTGGGTATGGAAGGTAACTCATTCCACAATCTTGATAACCTGCTTTGGACTGCTGGCTACACCATGCTCGCTGAGGAATTGTGCTTAAAATGTTCTGATCTCTAGAGCTCCTTTGCCTTCATTCCTGATCAGTCTCTGATTCCTCTGCTAATCTCCTCTTTGTGTGGAGTTGCTTGTGTTTTAATAGATTTGTCAGTCTTCATATTGCCTGATTTTGAGATAAATAGAATATAGGTGCTCTTTGTGCATCAGGCTTGAAGATTGTATCTTAAAATAGGGAAACTGTTGGAAAAAAAGGCACTGAGGTATCCTGTGTCTTCTCAAAAAATTTGGTGAGAGTCCAGCAGATTCTTTTGTACGTGTGTAGCCTGGTAGGTAGCGTGCCACAGCTGTGGCTGTTGTCTCTGTTAGCTCTGCTGTCCTTCTCAGCTCTGTAAAATCTGTTGGTCCTTCTTCAGTGCCCTTCTTCAGCGACCAACCTTCTATAAAAGTGTGATTATGGAGCTGCTTTGGCTTGATTCAGGACCAAGCCTTTTAACTCTTCTTTGTTTTCTCTCTCCTCCTGGTCCGTTAGAGTGGAGATGGCTGGAATGGCTTTTGCCACTGGCTGGTGAAAGAGCTCAGTGTGTCCTTCAGAGGTGTGCATTGGCAGCCCCTGGTGCAAACACAGGTTAGTTACAGAAATCCAAATAATGCCTTAACTTGGTCAGTGTGTTGCAGCTCAGTTTCTGGGGCTCACTAGAGAGCAAGCCCAGCTTCACAGAGCTCCTCATTGGTAGTGTGATGACATATCCATAGACACGAGACCCACACCCAAGCACGGTTTTCATTTGGTGCCGAGGAAGCATCACCTTGCACAGCAATCTTCTCGGGTCTGTGGGATCCAGCTGACTACTGGTGAATATGCAATAAGTAAAGAAGCTCCACTTCTTAGAGTATGGCCAAAGACCTTTCCTGTCGGCACACAAGCTGGGAGCAGAGCTGATGCCTGTCAGCTTAGCCTGGGTGAGCAGCTGGCTCTGGGGGTACCCATTGTGACTGAAGAATAGCATAGGAAAACCTGGAATTGCTGTATTTTTCAGGTACAGATCAGTTCCCAACATCTGCCTTTGGTCTGCAGTGCTGCACGTGGCTTCTCTGGGATGGGAGGGTTGCTTGAGCTCCTTTATGAGAAGCCTGTATCAACCCTGTAGTAGAGGCTGCTGATTGTCTCTTAAAAAAAAAAATCTGAGGTGGATCTTCCTGCGATGGCAGCACAGGGTTTTCTCACCAAGAATACAGAAGCTTTCTTTTCTGAAGAAGTGACTACTCTTGGAGACAAGAGAGCCAGAAAAGTTGCAGCTGAGAGCTGCCTGCTGCTGGGGTCACTCCTCTGAATAAGAAGGAAAAGGAAGAGGGCTTAGGCTGTGGAGAGGGTGTCTGAAGTTGTGTCTTGTGCTATAACTGTACTTTTGGGGATCCTGATTTTCTTTTAACAAATCTGAAAATGCTTTTTTTCCTTTTTATTTTTTTGATAGTATTTATAAAAAAACTTACCCTACATAAATACCTGTGAATCTTGACTGCTGAAAAAGTCAAAGGAAATCCAGGGAAATGGCTTTTCAGCAGTAAAAGCTGTGAGAGCTTTTTGACTTTTTCCACGGTTGCCACGATACCTGCTAGGATGACCCGTGCTTTTAATCAGGTGGAGCTCCTAGGGAGGTTTTGGGAGCTTTGGGAGGCCATGGGGTGAGGCTGTGTGTTACTAGGCAGGCTTCTCCTTGGCACAGCCTTTCCAGATGTGGAAGTGTCATACCACAGATGGCAATGGGTTCTTTCCTGGGGCTCTTGTAGCTTGTTGTGTGGAAGCAAGAGCTCTGTCAGGGATTTCTCACCCTCCACCAGGCACTGGAGGAGCAGAGTAGCCAACATATCCCATCTGGTAAGAGAAACTGAGAAATTATGGAAAATGCCACTTTCCTGGTTCCTTCCCAGCTGTCTGCCCTTGTCCTCCAGTCAAACCAGTGCTCACCACTTGGGTTGTGCCAGGGGTGCAGTGGTGTTGCTTCTGTCCCAGAGACCTCTGTGATGTGTGTCCTTTCACTCAATTTGATGGTCTTTAGGAAAACGCTGCTGCTGCGTGAGGTAACATTACACAGAGCCGGGTATCTGCTGCTTTGTTCTCCTGTGGCCCAGCAGAATTGCTGGAGCTCCGGCTGCCTGAGGAATTCACCTCCAAGCACTTAAAAAAAACCAAATTGCTTTGGAAACAATGTTACTGAAGTGTCTCCTTACATGCTGGGGTGCTGCATACAGACGCCTGTTCCTCCCTTCCACTGCACTGCCGTGTGCCGAGAGCACCTGAGCAAGGAAAGCAGGCGTGGGAGCAGCTTCACCTGCGGGTGGGAACGGGCTTCACCTGCAGGGAGCTTGTTCCTTTTGCTTCATGTACTGGAAACATGAGAACTATATTTTTGGACAAAGAATTTCTAAGCAGTCTTATAAGGGATTTTTTTTTTTTTAAAGAAAAAAAAAAAAAAGGTGCAAGTTTGAGTGTGTGTGTGTGTACTTGCTCCAGATCAAAGGTTTTGAACACTTAAGGTCACTCTCTCTTGAATGGACCCTCCTCTGTCTTTGGGCAATGTAACTTCCTGCCCTTTTTCTCTTTACCATTTTACTGTAACTCTGTTTTTTTCCCCTACGAGAAATATCTATACAAAAACTATAAGCAATTAAATGTTCAAGCCATAAAATCATGAGTGTGGGAAGACCCGCTTCACAAGTTTTAACATTTCTATGTAAAATGATGTTTGTATGAAATATTTTCATGGTAGAATGAATATTTAAACAAAAAAGTTCCAGTAAGATCTAAACCAGATTTAAAGGGATGTCTTTTTGTAAGATGCAAGTGTAATTGAATACCAGTGAGTAGATTTTTTTTTTTTTAAGGGGGAGATGCAACAAATGATCCATAAAATTACAGATGGTCGTTTCTGCTACTTGGGGAAGTATTTATGCAGCATTACATGCAGTTGCCATAAATAATTGCAATAGCAAGGCTAATCACATCTTCAAAACGTACCTCTCAGCTTGTCCCTTCATGATATCAAACAAACGACCCATCCCTCCTTTCTGCAGTTTCCCTTCTAAAAAACTTTTCCTACTGTAGCTGTAACAAATTTAACTCTGAGCTAAGATCCAGACTAAAATTGTGTATTACTTAACAGTTTCTGCTGGGCCTTCTGCTATTTTAATACTCTTTAGCCCATAATTACTGGGTGTCTCTGTTCTGAAGAACTAAGTGCTAAAGAATAATCTTTGGGGTAAGCTTACATGTGTTAATAGTTAACCCCGGAGTATCTAACTTGTATACAGTACTTGATAGGTGTTTTATGACATTTGTACTCGAATTATGAGCCTTACTGAACATCTGTAAGTTTATTCATGACTTTTAAAAAATGGATAACTCTAAGAAAGATGTTTACATGAATGATGATTGCCCTTCCTTTGATGTTATGAATGAGGTTTTTATAGTGTGTTTGGGCGTATGTGCAAGGAAGCAAGAAAAGTGTTTCTGGAGAAAAACAGATTTGACAAACATTTGTAATAAGTGAATTTTAAAGATTGCTTTAATTGCGCTATGAAGGCAATGCAAAAATAAAATATTCAAAAGAAAACAATTGTCTCTCCTTGTTATTTGTGTGTCACAGTTTTGGGCATCCTCTGACCTCCCTCTTCCTTGTATCTTGTGTGACCACAGTTTTTGCTGATGCAGGGGAGCAGGATTTCACACAGTTAACACGTGTCTAGGCCACATTTTGTAAATAGTGAATGAACACCTGACACCACTTGTGGGCTTTTTCTGGCACCTGTGCTGCTCTTCAATGCACATACCATGGGCTTCAGTTATGTTGTGGTATTGTAGAACATCCCACCCAGAGTGTCATTAACTATTGGTTTAAAGTGTGGTATATTTTTCTCTGAGGCAGTGGGAAGGTGCAGTGGGGGTGCCTTCTAGGGAGGTAACCTATTCCTCTGTCTCCCAATTCCATGTCCACACCCTGCTGGGTGAATGGTGAGGAAGAGGGCAGTGCTACCGGGTGCCTGCCTTGCCTTCCCCTCCTCTGTTATCACAATACTGAGGTAACTGAGCCTCTCCTGCCTGTGCTGGGTGTAGGTGTGCAAGGACTGTGCCCTCCCCTCTCTGCAAGGCTGCAGAAATGACACTGCCCCTTGAACTTTCACAGTTGTAAAGGGCTGGAAGGATGGGTGCTTGGTATGGATTTGCAAGCTGTGTGGGAGATGACACTGGGATTGTGGATGCTGCCATGTGCTGGCTTCACCCAGCCTGGCTGTGTTCCAGTCCTGCCCTGGTGTAATAACCACTGTACACTGTGGAGGTGCAGTGGGTTTATTTAAAGAAATTATACCTGACCTGTGAGCTGATTTAAAAATGTTTCAGGGTTAGGCAGGTCTTAGTGGTGTGCTTGTTAGGATTTGGCTGGAGGTGCTTGGGTGGGGGGTGTTAAAATCATTGAACCATCGAATCATCAAGGTTAGAAGAGATGTTCAAGGTCATCCAGTCCAACCATCCACCTGCCACTACCACTGTAACCCCTAAATCACATCACCCAGATGCCTCTTGAACACCTCCAGGGATTGTGACTCTGCTGCCTCCCTGGAAAACCTATTTCAACACCTGACCACCCTAACAGTGCAATTTTTTTCTAATACCTAATCTGAATCTTCCCTGTCTCACTTTAAGGCCATTTCCTCTGGCTGTCTCACTGCAGACATGGCAGGGGAGAGACTGACCCCCACCTCACTACAGCCTCCTCTGAGGGAGTTGTAGAGAGTGATGAGGTTCCCCCTGAGCCTCCTCTTGAGAATAAACAACCCCTGAACAACAACAATAACAGCTTCCTCAGCCATTCTTCGTAAGACATGTTTTCTACACATTTCACGAGCCTCGTTGCCCTTCTCTGGACACGATCCAGCACCTCAAAATCCTTTTTAAAGCGGGTGGCCCAGAACCGAACACAGCGCTTGAGGTGTGGCATCACCGGTGCCAAGTATGGGGGATGATCACTTCCCTAGTCCTGCTGTCTACTCTATCCGAATCCAAGCCAGGATGCCCTTGGCCTTTTTAGCTACCTGGGCCCACACTGGCTCATGCTGTATCAACTGGCACCCCCAAGCTCTTTTCTGTCCAACAGCACAGGTTCTTTTGCTCTTTCCAGCAGAGAGTGGGCACCGATGTTCCAAGGGAACCTTTGCCTGTCAATCTAAACAAACGGATCACACAAGTCATTAACAGTATGTGTAGAGTTTCATGGAATCTTACAATCACAACACAGTTTAGATTGGAAGAGATCTTGGAGATCATCTCGTTCCAATCCCCCACCAGGGGCAGAAGCACCTTCCACTAGAACAGGTTACTCAAAGCCCCATCCAGCCTAGCCTTGAACACTTCCAGAGACCTGCACCACCTTCCGCAACTCACAATATCGCGCACCTATGTCGTGTGAAGCAGCACTTACAGCTGCAGGGCGGGAACAAAAGAGAAAAAAGCCGCAACTGCTGTGGAGAAGGGATGGGTGGCGTGCCCGGTCCCGGCAGCCCGGGAGTGCCCCGGGGCGGGGCGGCCGCTCCCGGCTGCGGGCGAGGCGGGAGGGGGCGGGCGGAGCAGCCGCGTCCCTGCGTGGGTCCCGGCAGGGCACCAGGTCTCCCGGCCTCGTCGGCTTCTTTCGGCATAGGCTGGGCACTCCTTTCCCCGGACGCGGAGCGGGAGCCCTCCCGACGCTGCCCGGGGAGTGCCGGCCGGGCCGCTGCCGCTGCAGGTGAGGACGCAGCGGGCGCGGCGCTTCCCGGCCAGCGGGATCGGGACGGAGCAAGGGGACACGGAAGGACATGGGAGACGGGGCATGGGAGAGGGCGTGTGGTGACCGGCAGCAGCCACCGGGAGGGCCGGGGCTCGGCGCTGGCTGCCCGAAGGAGCAGCGGCGCCTTCCTGGAGAGGTGCGGGGCTTAACTTCCAGATGGGCCAGAACCCGGGCACCCCTGCGCCTCTGCGGGCTGCAGAAACCCCGGAGGGAGAAGGTCAGCGGTGGGCTTTGGGTGGCGATGGCGCATTCCGCTCCAGGAACATCGGGAATGGTGTCCCGGTCACCTGCCAGGCAGCAGCCGCGGGGATTTCCCGAAAGGCCGCTTGCCTTGGGTCGCTGAGGAGTGAGCTCTGTTCTCCTCGTTCCCGCGCACCAGCCGATGCCCACGGGTGCTGATGCTCCTGTCCCTTCTCTCTCTCTCTCCCTCCTAGAAAGAGCCATTCTCCCGATCCTGGAAGGCCCTGGCACAGCTCGCCAGTTTCCGTGTTCAGGGGTCTACGTGGCGATCAGAGCAGAATGGATCGGTATCGATATTTCATCTTTAACCAGAGGAACATGGTCGTGCTGGGGATGTTCCAGATAGCCTTCAGCACCGTGTGTGTCACCAGTGGGTTCATAGATGGCATTTTCAGAACAGAGTCTCAGCTGGGCAAAACCAGAGCTCCAATTTGGGCTGGCATGGTAAACTTGTGCTATGTTTTCTATGCTTTGTTTTCCTGTGGTTTTTTTCCCCACCGCTACCTACTTGTACTCATATTGGTAGTGGGAGGGAAGCCAGGATTTCTTGCCAGCTCTTTCCTTGTTTTATGCTTTGAACTCAAATAATAAACATTTCCTTATCATGATATAGGCAGAAGAGTGCAAGCAGACTTCCCTCTGAATGAACTAAGTTAAATACATTTCTGCTGGATAATGTAGAAAATGGGGCATAATGACAATTGACAGGGTTTTTTTGCAAAAGCATAGTGACCACAGAGAAGCCACCAAAGATTAGGAGGGGAACACTTCATCCTCTGGTCAGGTAGATGAACATCTGGGTGATGATCTCTTGTCCCACAGCACAGTGCCCCTAATTTTGGTACTGAGGAGTGGGCAGGAGGTGTCCCTACTCCCTGGCATCAGCACCCTGATTTACCCTGCTGAGCCGTGCTGCAAGGAAATTGCACTGAAGAGCTCTCTCCAGTGCAGAGGCTGCCTATCTCTTTTCATTAGTATCTTTCTTTCCTCTACAAGATGCATATGGACTCGGGAAAGCAATGTACATTTTTAGCAACTTAAATCAGATTTATTCAATCAGTTTCTTTGTTTTGCCATACCCATAAATCTCTGGTCAGCAGTAGCAAGGCTGTGCACGTAGCAAGTGGGCAAGATGTGTGTCACCCATGTCCTGGCCCCCATGAGATGCTACAGAGGAAAACAGAAGAAATGAGCAATTCTCTTCCCATGTCTGATGTAGCCACTACTCTGATGCAAGCCTTGAAAACAAGGGCTTTTCATTACTCTGTAGCAGTCTGTCTTCTGAATCTGATACTAGTGTCCCAGTTGCCAACTCTTTTTGTGCTCCTCAGGTGATGGGAGTCCCAGGCGTCCTGGCTTTGTTCTCCTCGCAGAGGAAGAATCCATTTCTCGTAAGCTAGAGGGGCAGATGGGTGTTTGTGTGTATGGGGCAGGGGCAAAATGTTGGGGTAATCAAAAACAATTTGAGGAGGGAATAAGCTGACTGGTCCTCCTTATTTCTTTGAGCCTTATTTCTTTGAGTTACCTTCACAAAAGCTGCTGTGTTCATAAGCAAGAGGAGGATGCAGTGTCTGCCTGTAGCAGACAGGCACTGGGCCTAATAAAAACCAAAAATCTGTAAAAACACTTGGTTTCAATGCTTTTCTTTTGGTGGTCCTTCATGTTGTTAAGCACTGTGTACTCTAAAATATGAAACAAGTTAAGAGGCTTGCATTTCCTAGGCAGGTTTGTCCAGCCGTGTAAACTCCAAGGGGGGATATTGTATGTAAATAAGAGATCTCTAAGACAAAGTCTTTGGGTAGCACCTCTGATTAATATTCAGGACTCAGCTGTAGCTCAGAAACTCAGTATTATGAAAACCTCTACTTCTCTGTGTTTGGCTTCTAAGTGACTGTTGCTACTGGGGACGTTGCATTCTTATGGTTGGTCAAAGGCTACCCCTAGTGCTTGTATTTACTAAAGGATAGCTTTAATTCCTGCTCCCCTTCTTTTTCTCACTAAAATTCTCTGTCTATCTAGGTGAATGTACTGATAGTTGCCTCCATAATCTCTTGTGTTGCCATCCTCATTGTAATAGTTTATAGCTCTTTCACACTGAACTATGGTGAAGAGGAGGAGCTGAGTTCTGTCCCAGTCCATGTTATCCATACTGTAAGTATTGATATCATGATTATTACTGGGGAACATGATGCCCTTAATCTGCAAACAGTACCAGGTGTGGTTTACAAACAGAACCGGACTTCTAGGAGGGGTGACACTAGGCCAGGCTGGCTGCTTTTGCTTCTGAGTGCAAAGGGGTGGTGTGGGCTGAGCCATGAAAAAACACTGGTGCTGCTCAGGGAAAGGTGCTGAGAGTATTCCCGGCCTGGTTTGAGACAGTGATTGCAAGGCTCAAATCTTTCCAGCAGGCACCTCAGGTGATAAAGTCACAGCAGTTACAGGTCAGCTGGTTAAACCTGGTGTTATTTCAAGTGTATCCTCCACAGTAAAGCTGGAGAGAAGGAATGAAGCCATTTTGTATCTCCAATCTACAAGCAATGGCTTGCTGTTGGGGTGAAGGCATTCCAGATAGATGAAGCTGATCATTAGTTTATTGTAGGAAAAATCTGTAAGGTGCAGTGCAGCAAGATGATGTTCCTCATATTCAGTGTGAAGAAGAGCAGCCATTCCTTGGGCTTTTACTCTTTGTTAAAGCTATCTCCAAACCCAATGCCATTGCATTGCATCTCACATTTAATCAGCAGCCTTACTTCACTGCTTGCTGTTTAGGGTTCACACTTGGTTTGTTTCTCAGAACACAGAAAACCCTTAAATAACACTGACTACAAATCAATCTCCTATCATGCAAACACAGCATTCTTGCAGTCATTAGATTATTTTTTTGTGGAGAATGTCACTTTTTGAATATGGCTTTACTGTCTCCTTTTCTGTTTGCAGAGGTTTGTACTCAGTAAAGTTGTCAAGGGTGCTAACATAGCCATGCTGGCTGTGTCCATCTGCAGTGCATTTTTTGTGCTGGCCATGGCTTACTTGGGATGCCTGAGTCTTCCATGCTGCTCCTGCTATGACAGTGTGACAGGGATGGTGAGTGAGGACCCCAGGGCACAAGTTTATTTCTACTGAGTGTGGATGGGAGGGGAAGAAACTGGGGAGAAAGTGTGTTTTTCTCCCATAAACCTAGTCTCAGCTCCTACCTCAGTCATGCAGGGCTAATTCTAAGAAAATAAGTGGGATGTTAGAAGGGTTTTATATTTCTTGTATTTTTTCCTTTTATTATCTCCCTCTTATTTACAGTCTCATATAAGATCTAATATAGGTTATCTCTATTTTCCAAACCATTTATGCTGAAGCTACTGTGGCCCCATTTCCCATGAATTCCTGCTGTCCTCAAAAACTGCTCCTCTCACCTTTAAGCCAACAGTTGCTTCTGGTGCAGCATTACAAAGACTTACTGGTACTTACACACTGGAACTTCAAATTCAGCAATAAAAGTATCTCCTGCACTGTGTGTGAAGTGTAGGGGTGCTGACATTTATCATTTACTTCTCATTCATAAGGACTTTGCCTCAAGTGATGGGGCACACAGTGTCTCTGCTAAGTGAGCTCAGTAATAAATAAATGCCAATTACTTCTCTACTGGAGCAATTCTGATGCTGTGTCATTAAACATGTACATCTGACCATTTGGTTTGGTGAGGAATTAATGGGTGCAGGCCACAAGGCAGCTATTCCTGACTAAAGACACCGAGTGGGTAACGTGAGGCTGCTTTCAAACTTAAACTTGTTAGGAGGAGTGGACTGCACCGACTTTTAAAATGAGTTCAGGTGTATCTTCTTGAACAAATTTCCAGGTGAGGTATTTGATGGTGCTGTTTCTTTCATAGGAATGGTTGCAACCTAGTGAGGACCAAAATCAGGCTGTGGAAATGGTTTGTGCTGTACAAAGTGAGTAACTCTTTTGCCTCCATGTATCTGGATGTTCCCCAGGAATGAGGAAGGAACATTCTGAATAAGGTTTATATCCCAGGCCAAAATCCTGTTAACCAAAAGGAACTCAGGATTTTGTGCAAACACCTATGCCAGGTTTAATGGTTTTCTCTTTCTTTTCTCATACAGGCCCTGGGGGGAGAATTTTTAACTTCAGAGATCGGTTTCTGGCCCAGGGTGAAGATGCAGAAGAAGACACATCCAAACCTCCACCATATATCAGAATGACTTGAAAAAGTGGCCAAATGTGGCAAGAGAGATGCACTAAGTTCTACATCTTTAAAGATGGTTATGCACTTTTCCTTGGCCTTTTGAAAAACACACACAGAAAGAGAGAGCTACTGAATGCCCAACACTGAGCAGAGATCACAGTGCAGAGGGAAAGATCTGCAGGTGATTTTGTACTTTCAGACTTTATATAGTGAAAATACCTTAACTGCCTCTGGAAAGTGAGAGAATTTTTTCCTCCGGCTTTTGTACTTAAATCATGTCTTATTTCACTAGAACTCATCATGCAATTTGTGTAGCAGTGCTAGCCTTAGGCATTTAAATTAAATACAATTCCTTTTTCTTCAACTGCTGTCTCGATTTCTCCCTCTTAGTGCATGAATTATTTGGATGATAATGAAGGACCCACTTCATCCTTGAGCTTCAGAGTGTTTTCCTTTTCTTCTTGGTTGGAATGGGGGCAGGTAAGGTTTTTGATATCAAACCTTGATAACGCCATTCAGGTACCTCTGTCACCCATGTCCTGCCCCCAGGAGATGCTACAGGTGGCTTCTGTGGGGTGTGCATGTGTCAGTACAATCAGTTTCAGCACTGAAGTGTAGCTAGAGTGTAGCAGGAACTACAGCTGCAGTAGCTCCTCTTATGAAGTAACTTAAATGCTCTGAAATTCAGTTCAAGTTTTCCTATTTCTACTTTGTAGATTGAAAGTTTAAAAGAAATCCTTATTTTAAAGCCCATTCTGCTAAAATTTGTTACAGATCTAGACCAAGGTCTTTTGTTGTATTATTTCTAGGGGACCTGTTGGTCCTCTAGACCAAGAAACTACAGCTTCCATTCAGGTTCTGTCATCTCCTGAAGTACATAGAATTCCCATATGTACTTTATGTTTCACTTTTAGGTGAATGTCAGGTGTTTATCTTGCCTGCAGGTCTTGAGCAGGAAGTGGTAGATGACTTACCCCATGATATAGATTAACACAGCATTTGAACAGGGCCTGGAAAATAATTTCCCATCTTGAGAAAGTGGGTAGTAGGATAAGTCATGCCCACCATGAGGCATGTAACTCCAGGAATGATCTCATATAAAACTTCTCTAATTGCAGTAAGTAAGGTGCCTTTCATGCTCCCAAGAGAAGAGTTGTTCGTGATTTATTTTTTCTCTAAAGACTGAAGTCCTTTTCAGAATGCTAGTAAAGGGACTCCAATACCTAAATAGCTTTAAACTAAAGAGGGTGGGTTTAGATTAGATACTGGGAAGAAATTCTTCCCTGTGAGGATGGTGAGGCACTGGCACAGGTTGCCCAGAGAAGCTGTGGATGCCCCATCCCTGAAAGCTGAAGGCCACGTTGGATGGTGCTCTGAGCAACCTGGTCTAGTGAAAGGTATCCCTGCCTGTGGCAGGGGGGTCAGGATGAGGTGATCTTTAAGGTCACTTCCAAACCATTCTATGATTCTGTGATGATTCTATGAAGATGTTACACAGCTTTTGTTGTAATTATGAACAGAGAAATAGTCTGAGCCACATACTGAGGAAGTCCCAGTGAACTCCGGCACCCCTTTGTGTGTAAGGTGCTTGCCAAGTGCCTCTCCTACTGACTTTAACCATTAAAATCATTAATATCTGGGAATATCTCAGATCAAGAGAGCAGCCCTAACCACCAGGCTCCCTCCACAGCCCTTCTCAGGTCCCATATTTCTTCCTCCACTGCCCAGCTTCAGCCAGGGAAGCTGCTTGGGCCAGCAGCTTAACTTGGGCCTGCAGGTCCCACTCTGGCAAATGGAGGCTTAACTGTGTGCCACAGTAGCCAGATTCCTCCTGACTTTGGCTCTAAATACCTTCATGTGTTTGCCTGCAGAGCCACAGGATGGCTGAGGTTGGAAGGGGCCTCTGGGGATCACCTAGTCCAACCCCCTCCTATGCCAACCAAAACACAGCTGGTGTCTTGTTCATTTGAAGGTGTCAATGTTTGAATTGCTTTAATATAGTAATTCAAACGTTGTAATTTAAAAAGGGATGCTGTGCTTTTTCCTCTGAAATAGTGCCTGTCAGCAGGCATCAAAGCACTGAGTGTGACTGCTCTCCCTGTCCTCAGATGCTTCTGGCACAACTCCACACCATCTGCAATGAAATGCTGGGAAGTTTCTTCCCGATGAACACAAACTGTTGTTCTTGTACATTAAAAGAAAGTAAGACTCCCTGAGAGGGTATTGGGCTCACTGATAGCTGAAAGCAGCATGGCTCTGGTTAGTCTAAAACAGATTTTGCATTGCTAAAACACACTGCTCGGCCTCTGCATCATTTCTGGGTGGGAGTTATGGTCCCAGCCAGAAGTTCTGTTCCTTAACCAGTCGTTGCAGTGTGACATAATGAGCATGATTCAACAGTGTTTGACTGCTGGTTGAACAGGGTAATTGGCTTTTACTGTGAGTGTGTAGAGCAACACATCACTAGTCCTTGTTCAAGTGCTGTGCTGTTTCCATCAGCTCAGGCAGATAATTCCTGGGATGAGGGTGGCAGTGCCACCATAGCTGCTGCAGGTCAGGTCCTCCTGGCACAGCTCTGGGGCACAAGCCAAGTACCCAGCCTGGCTGTGAAAGCCTTTGATCAGTGGCATTTAGTATCAGGCGTGGCAGGTTCTCTTTTGGCTGTGAAACAGCCTTAGCAGCAGATATTGCAGTATTAGGGCATAAAAGAGAAGTATGCTCTATGCTACTTCTAAATAAAAATGTATGCAATCGATTCATCAGCAGCTATAAGCTGGCTTGTTTCTTACACAGTCCTTCTAGTGGTGCAACTATTGCAGATCACTCAGAGACAGACACATGATTTCTACAGTTCTTTCCACAAAAGTGGGGGTTTCCAGAAAAATGACAGCTGCGGAATGGAAATTGGTGGAAACCGATTACCAGTTTAATGTCACTCCTCTATGGTTAGTGTTGCAGAAAATATATTCCTGACTGCAGTTTCCAGTGCTATATTTAGCAGCCCGTTCCACATGTGAGGTACGGTACCTTCCCAGAGCCTGCCTGCATCCCCAGGGATATTCCATGGCTTGTGGCACACCCAGCTTTCACTGGTGGAATTCAGGTGGAGTTGTGGATCCCCATTATGGACCCCAAGGATTTTGTGCTCACCTTGTGTCAGCATTAAGTCAAAGACAAGGCATTTACGTAAAAAAACTTCTTTACCTCAAGTAGGCCGAGACAAACATTACCCTATTCCCTGACACACGGAACAAGGCACACAAAATCCCCAGCTGGATAAAAGCAAAGCCTGCCAGCCTCCCCATTAGCAGTTGCTAGAGTTAATCACCCGGCATAATCAGAAGGTTAATCAGGGAAGCTGATTCTGGAGGTTAATGTTCAACTAAAGGCAAAGAATGTTTTGAAGTCATTTCCCCAACGGAAGGGCAGGAGGTGAGGGGGAGGAGGGAAAGAGGAGGGATCTTCATCATGGTGAGGATCAGGGAACCCTTTCAGGCACTTCTTTGACAACAAGCCTGTTTNTTCTTTCCTCTTTCTCTGTAAGGTGTTTTTTTTAATATATATATTTTAATATATTTGTATTTATTTATTTATATCTGAATTTTTATTTTTAATAGATATATGTTTGGTACAGTTCCTCCCCTGTGCTGCTGGGTTGCTGGTGCTCAGGGTCAGGGCAGTCTTTGCTGGCCATGAATGTCTTTCCCCTTTGCTGGCAAAAGGCAGTGAGAAACCAGGGGATACAAAGTCACAGTTCCGCATCTCCATAGCCCACCCCGTTCTGGCATGAAGTAACTGGAAATTGAAATAAAGCTTCACTACAGGTAGATGAACTGGCCTAAAATATTTTGAGTGGGGAATACATAGGTTTTCTCATTAAACATGCTGCTGACTGCTAGGGAAAGGCAGGCTACAGAAGAGAGCCTTAAAAGAGCAGGGAAAGGACAGGAGCAGTACTAATGAATTGAAATACAGGTATGTTCTGAAAATAGGAAGTGGTATTTGCCTGCAGCTGAGACGAGGAATATTCCCTTTTTTGTTTTCTGGAGTTTTTTTTCTTATAGTCAGTAGAAACCCCACCTAATATAAGAAGCACATAATGCATTTTTTGGAGTCAGACTGTGATTTCTTGTTTCTTAGGATCATAGAACCACAGACTTCTTTAGGTTGGAAAGGACATTTAAGATCATTGAGTCCAACCATTGCTCCCTATAGGTCCCTTCCAAACTGAGATATAATTGTGTGATTCTCCAGCACTAACAGTGTGTAAGCACGGGGAAAAGTCCTTGGACTTACCTCTGACTTGAGGAGGGAAAGCTCATCAAAGCAAACAGCATTTCCCAGCCTTCCCTAGCAGCTTCTCCATAAAAACAGGAACTGCTTTGTCCTCCACCTCTTCAGGTCAGTCTAACCCTAGCACATTATCAAATTGTTTCACTTGCATTTTCTGAGCTGCTGTAAAGTCTCTTTTTTTCTTTTTTTGGGGTAGTTACAGCTTCATAGTTACAGAAATGTGTGCTCTTTTTCATTGACATTGACGTTTATGTCATCCTAATTTAAAATTATTTTGTTTCATAGTTCATGTTTCATCCTCTGGCTTCTGCCCACTACATGTTTTTAAGTACACTCGTCACTTTCTTCTTTAGTCAATATTAGTTGCTGTGTATGTTATGTTTATGGTGGAACAGTACCTGCAAATATTGCTAAGCCCTTGCCTCCCACCCAATAACCATAAGACTGATTCAGGATGACAGATGGTGTTTTCATTTTCCAAATTCTTTGCTCTAAGCATATCTTACAGCAGTTGCTTCTGTGTTTCTTATTTTGTCTGATGCAGGCAGCATCCCAACCCCAATTGACCTAAGTTTTTGCTTCATCCAACAGTTCTTCACCCATAAAACCTGGGAGCCGGAGCTTTAAAGCAGATGCTAGAGCTGGAATCCCACCAGTGTCATGTACAGCACATCAAAAAGAGTTGGAATGCCACACAGCACTCCCCCAAGTGTTGCATTATGATGCCAATATATGCATGCCTATGGTGATCAAAAATACATATATGCGAATATACATGTTTTCTGGCCATCATTTTATATATATCGTGGTTTGACACTGGTTAAAATGCCATTATAAAAACCATAACAAAGAGCTTATGAGTTAAGGATTCAGAGAAAGCACTTGAGCGCAAAACAGGCTCAAACTTAAAGGTATAAAGTAAATTCATTATTAACAGAGTCAGAGGAGAATAATGAGAAGTAAAATAAGCTTTTAAAAAACCTTTCCCTCCCCCAACCTGTCCATCCTTCCCACCAACAGCACAGGGAAATAGGATATGGAGGTTTTTGGTCAGTTCATCACTCAAAATCTTTTTTCAGCTCGCTTAGGGCGAGGAGTTTCTCTTCTGCTATGCCCTGGGGTCCTTCCCACAGGAGGTAGTTCTCTGTGAACCTCTCCAGCGTGGTTCTGATTTCACAGGCAGCAGCCCCACCCAACACGCTGTAACGTGAGTCCCTCCTACGGGCAAAACAGTTTTCCTAGAACTGCTGTGACATGAGTCACTGCTCCACGAGGTGCAGTCTTTTAAGGATAGGCTGCTCTAGTTTGGAAGCAAGGGCCAGGGCTCTCTCTCTCTCTCTATTCAGGTCTCCCACTGGATTACATCTTTTCTGGCCTACGCTTGCTCTGGCACAGGCACTTTTCCCATGGGCTGCGAGTGGATTTCTGCACCCCCTCATGGACGTAATAGATTACAGGGAGATAGTTTGTTTTATTATAGTCCTCACCATGGCTTGCAGAAGAATCTCAGCTCTGCTGTCCGGAGAACCTTCTCCCCCTCTTTCTTCCCACTGACCTTGGTGCCGCCATGTTGATTTTCTCCACATATTCTCACTTCCTCCTCTTCTTCGACCTGAGGGAAAAAAACCCCTCGCTGCTTGTAAAGTACCACAGCTAACAAATTGCACTGATTCAAAGATTTCTGCAGGATCTCACAGCACTGAGAGGTTGATCCCACCTAGGTTCTGCGTCAGAGAATCGCTTGCCGTGTTTCTGCTGCCGGCCGCGTGGCCCCGCCCTCAGCGTGTGGGCAGTGGCGGCCGCCATGCCGCCGCCACCATTCAATGCCTCTCTTCATGCAGGGCACCAAAAAAGAGAAGCCACTGCCCCTGTCCTTCTGTCCACACCACCGCTGGCTAAGGTGGCCAGGCAGGCAAAGCTCACCACAGGCTGTGCCATATGGTGGCGGCTGTGGCAGCCGCATGGCCGTGCAGCAGTGCCGAGATGGTCTCGGGGGGGCCCCTCGTCACCCCCAGGAAAAAGCTGCGCCTGTGTGGTTTTGATTTTCTTCTTAAATACATCATCACAGAGGCATTGCCAACCTCTCTAATTGGGCCAGCAGCACGTCCATTTTCAGAGCCATCAGGATTGGCTCTGTCAGACACACTGGAAGCCTCTAGCAGCTTCTCACAGAAGCCTTTTCTGTGGCCTTCCCCCCACCCCCCCAAAAAAAAAAACCTTGGCTGTGTTAAACCAACACAATATATATAGAGAGAATATATCTAATATATCTTTATTTACCATCTACTCTCGTCATGCATATAAATGAAATATACCTATTTAATTACAGATTAAAGTATTGAGATCAACTCTTTCAGGTCAGATGCAATTTGACAAAAGCACTGTGAGCCTTGGAAGCCGAAGGTAAGGGCTGCCAGCATTTGTGCTTTTTAACAGCAGCATCACAGTGACTTGGATATTAGCTCAGAATTGAAGTTAGCACTCCGAGGTAGTCACAAGGATGCACAGGAACTGAAAACCCTGATGAGCACATGCTTTTTTTAATCTACAGCTGAATCTTTGGTTGCTGAAGCCAGAAGCCCTTCACTGTTTCTAATTTATGAGCATGTTAAAAATACCTTGAAGTAAATAGAAAAGCTGTTTCATGTATTTTAGGGTCAGTTTAGTCTTTTCCTCTTTGTTTGCCCTTCCTTAACTGAAGAAATGACCAAGGGACAGAGGAGTATGAAGGACAAGGAGCATCTCAAAGCCCCCTGAGCAAATCAAGTGTTTTTTATTGTACAGGAGTGGGTGTGAAGGGTGAGGGGATGAACAGGCTTTGGAGAGGATATATGGCTTGAAAATGCAGCTTCTGCTTTATGACACCTGATTTAGAGGCCCAGCATGATGTTTTTAGCAGTAAATCACTAAGTATTTTCAGAGAGAGGGAGTTTAGCATATTGCCTCACAGTCTTTTTCCTGCTTGTGACCTTTCCAAAGGGGTAGTGCAAACAGTAAAAATAATAATAGAAAAGGAAGTACTGAGCTAAGCTAAGGGTCTTATGACTCTTAGTTTTCACATGCTCAGAGCTCCATCCAGCCTGGCCTTGAACACTTCTAGAGATGGGGCATCCACAGCTGCTCTGAACAACCTGTGCCAGTGCCTCACCACCCTTAGAGGGAAGAACTTTCTTGTAAGAGCAGCATATTTGTTAAATGCAGGCCAGGGAGAAGATCATGCTTTGCTTTGGGTTTTTTTAAAAGATCATTGGTATTGCTGGAAAATTTGCTTTCCATTAATTTCAGATGATTAGCTAAGGATTCAATCATTTGTGCTTCACATTAAGCAGTGGTTATTCAGCAAGGCAGAAAACAAGACCTGTCAATAACATTCCCCCAGGGATTGTGTACCTCAGGGAGTGTCCCTAGATGACCAGTAGTTCTTACTTGCCTTCCTTTGGACTCTGGAAATAGCTTTCAGAACTACAAGGAGCTGCCTTCAGCACGTGCTTCCATTTTGCAGGTGGGAAGCTGTGCAGAGCCCAGTGAATCCCAGAACATCCCTGGGAACTAGCAGCCCATTCTTCCTCTCTCAATGCCTCTTCACAGCCTTCACTGATGACACCATGCAGCTGGATAAATGCAGCCTCCTTTGGGCACAGTGTCAACAGAGAAGTTAAAAAAAAAAATCCCTCATCCTCAGAACAGTGGGATTTTTTTGTGAGTCCTAGAATAATAACAACTTCTAATGTTATTTATGACTTTAGATTTAAGGTTACATGTTGGTGTTGTGTTGGTTTGCACAGAGAACCAGACTACCATTTAAAAGTAACATTACTATTACTTTTAAATAACATATGGCTCTACATTTATCTGGGAATTGCAATGTTAAGCAACATCAGTCAATGACCTCGAAAGAAGGACTCTGGAAAAAAAAGTATTAGAATTATACACTCTGGTGGAAGTGAAAATACTCACAGAGAGGACAAGGAATATGACTTCCAACGAATTTATAGAAGTTAAAGAGGTTTTATTTCTGAAGAAGATAAGACTAGAAGAAGAGTAATGGAGAAGACTCCTTACGGTCTTGACATACATCCAAGGGTCAGTAATTACTATTTTTGTAACTGTTCTATCACTTCCCATTCTTCTGGAACCTGAAATAAATCCTGAATGTGCCTCTAAATCATCGGGTGGGTGCTTCAGATGCCTCAAAACCACCCAGAGTCACTGCAAGAAAGCACTGACAGTAGTCCAAGTACTGTGACAGTCTTTTACAAAATTGTCACCCACACAGACAGAAACTAGAAACTCCTTTAACTCCCTCACAGTCCTCTTTTAACCATACGGTATTATAGTATCATTGCTGTTATAATTATTGAAAACAAGTGGTAACAGTTTGTGGCAAAGCCAGTTTATTAGGTTTCTGGGATTGTGCCTTGCCTGCCCCCAACACATAGAAAAGAACCCAACTTTACAATCTAGTAAAGTGAAAATACACATACAAAGTATTCAGTACTCTGATATCCATTCTGTAGGCAGAACATCACCACTGAAAGCCAGGAAGCAACACTGAATCCTGCATTACTGACCATACTGCCTTCATGGCAGAACCATTAACACATGCTTTGTGCTGAACATGGAATTACACACTTGAACACCATTTCCACACAATTTTCATGACATGAGGTCCCTTATTTACAAGTTGTGATAACTCAAATAAATCTTAACAGATGTGCAGGTGTTTCAGATCAAATTTAACAGTAACACTGCAGCTACATTATTTGCTTACCTCAACCCCCAACCTGACTGACTGACTTTAAAATTCTTAATTCTGGGATTTTTTTTATTAAAAAAAAAAAAAAGAACCCCCCCCAACTTTCTGACATACCTAGTATACACATAATTAAGAAGGATCCTTCTCAGATAAAGGATTAAGGATATGAGTGAAAAATAATCTGTCCAACAGGACTGTAAACCATATTTATTTACAATAGTATAAACATAAATTTAAGATCAATCCTTTTCTTGAAGAAATCATTAAGGACACTAGTGTTAAAAGGTTATTGTTTCTGAAACTACTGTAAATTCTAGTCATGTAAGGTTCAGAGTGAATACAAAAGCTCCCTTTTAAAACATTTTCAAAGCAAAAATACTGTCACAATTGAAGCAGCTTTATACAGAAAAAAGTATTACCTTTTGTTTAGATTCTTTTAAAACACCTTAATCATATTAGACCAAATTAAATGCTCTTTCTAAATCTAGAAAAAAGTCAATACATTTTCTTCAGTGTAAGTTGCAATGAAATTACATCTCAAGAACTAATGTAATAGTTCTAACTTATGTAATAGTTTACATAATAATAGTTATCTTGTTTCAGTAATTTGTTTCTAATGTCATCATTAGGGTGGCAGCTTCTGAACTAGCCCTTCAATTTAGTTTCCAGTAAGCAACACATGCTACACATTGCCAATTTATCTTCATTTATACTTCAAAAACTAAGTCACAAAAACACCGTTTGACATGGCACGTGAATGAAGTCATAGATTGCATTCTATGGCTGACATTTCACTTTGTGCAACTATGTGCAACTTAGCACCATTTTTATTATGAAACTTGATCTTCAGATAGAATGGAAAAAAAGCACTTGCAACTATGAGAACACAGAAAAAGGTGGCTCAAGAGGAGGAATTTCCCTCATCCAACCCCTACTAGCTCACATTAGTAATGCCAAGGATACCCTACATACAGTCACAACATTATACAAGCAGGTTTTAGCTCAAAAATCTGTAACAGATGATGTACTTGGTAGATTTACTCCATATTTCAAGACCCAATTTCGTCTGTGTTTGGAAATATATTAAGAATGTACCATATTCCTAAGCATTCCCATTCCTGAAATACGTTAACAAGTTGGCTTTGCAAGATATTTGAGAAGTACTCATGATCTCTTAAAGCCCTGCAAACCCCGATCCTTGAAAACCAGTATGCTTTTGCCAAATTCACCCCATCTTTTCTTACTCAACTGTTTTTACTTACCCTGAGACACTCAACTCAAATACAGAACCTTTAGAAATGTATCATTTAAATTTTAGTAAGATCAATGAATTTATGGACAAATAAGAGTCCCAATTTTACCCCAAATCCTCTGCTACAGTACTTTCCAAAACATGGGTTAACAGAACAGTTTTGTATCACGTGCTAATTATGAAAAATTAATGAAGTTTTAAGTATCAAATAACTGTCTAAAGGTAGGGAGAAGTTGGTCAATTCCATTACCACTGCTATGAAGAAACAGACCAAGTTCATAGTGGAAGGACAGCCAAAACCTAGCAGGTTGCACCAACACTGACAGCCCAAATTTTGACAGACCTGTTTTTTTTGTTTTTATAATAAAAAGGTACCTGCTTACTAATTTGCTAGTAGTCACCTAATATAGTCCTTCATATGCCAAAAATCTCCCCACTTGCTGACCCAAAACCCAAGTTCCCTGGTTGTCACAAAAGACTCTTTCTCCTACATTATTCCAACCAAAAGTATTAGTAAACCAGCCTACTATTTATGATCTTACCACAAGTGACGAGAACAACCTCAGGCAGCAAGAGCTCGAGTAGAATTGTTTTGTCAAAACTTGACAAAGTGAGTATATTCCCATATATTTACAGTGAAACTTTAGTAATTCACAAAGTACAATTACAAAGTGCAAGAGCATGAGATGGGCACATCTATACCAGGAAAATTTGAAAGAAAACCACATTAAAGTGCCAAAGAGATTTGCTATAATTGCTACCAAAACCTGGAACTTTGCTAATTTTGAAGCACTTGCAAACAAGACAAGGTGACAGCCAGTGACACTGCGCCCTAACACCAGCAGGATGTGCTAAGTTTTGGTTCAGGCTTTATATGTATTTCATCGTGATCTGGGGGTTGACTAAGCATTAATGGCTTGTGACTTTTAAGCTTGTGAGCCAGTGTCATGAATATGGCCTCCACATGGTCATTGTCATTGGGGCTCTTGGCAGAGGTTTCAAACAAGGGCATGCTGTGAGTGTCAGCAAACTTCTGGGCCAGGTCCGTGGGCACCTGAATAGCACTTCTCAGGTCACATTTATTTCCAACCAGAATCCGTGGTATGTCATTGGCAAGAAGGTGCTGTTTGCACTCCTCTATCCAGGAAGGCAGGCTGTGGAAACTGGCAATGTTTGTCATATCATACACAAACACCACAGCATGGACATTCCTGTAGTAGTGCTGCACCATGCTCTTCCTGAAGCGCTCCTGGCCTGCAGTATCCCACAGCTGTATCTGAAAATGGAAAGATAAGGAGAAGAAAAAATGTTTTACTACTCATCTTGGAAAATAACACAAATTACCTGTAGTGAGGGGACTTACGTGATCACAAAAATCTACTCTTCTGAATTAATCATATTGACAAGTTTGTGCTGGAGTAAACCGTTGCATTAACAAAAATTCAGAAGCTTTGGCTTTCAAAGCTGCTCACAAGTGAGGCCACAAGGAATGATGACACAACTTGAGAGAAAATAGAAATTTCTGAAAGTTTATTGGAGCCTGTATTTTTAAAGATTTTTATAAAAACAAATCCTGAAGTCTTAGCAATAGCCCTTTTGTTTGAAAATGAAATATATGTTACTTCCCAGTACAACTCTCAGCTGACACGATTTTTGTTATTGCCAAAAATAATACCATCTTCCCCAAAATTTTGTTGTTAGCATGACATTAACTGCCATATAAAAGTAGGAAGAAATCACACCATGGTTGATTTCAACATCACCAACAAAAATAGGACAAAGAAATCTTTCTCTGCAGTGCGTTGGAATCAAACCCTCCTGTGATGAACACCTAACTTAAGCTTATTTAATGCTTAAACTGGGACCATACCATGGTTTGTAGTATCAAGGCATGCATAAAAGAAAAGAAAGAAAAAAAGAAAAAAAAAAAAGCATAAACCTTCTGTTAGCTTAACATGTGACTATCGTTTCCAGGTACACACCATTCTGTCCAAACCAGACTGAACATATGTGCTAGAAGCTTAGTCAGAACAGAAAAACATTCAGAAGAACTGAAATGCTTTCAAATTTCTGGGGTCCATATTGAAACAAAACAAAACAAAACAAACAAAACAAAACAAGCTCTTAAGCACCAGCAGATATAAGTACCAACTAATGTTAATTTTAAATGCATTGAGCATCCTGTGTAATGGAAGCCTGGAGTCCTCAGATGTGTAGAGAAGGCTACAGAATTGTGCACAGTGATGTTTACACAAACTTGCTCTCCAGGAGATCTGGAACTGCAATGCACAGCACTCAGAGCCCCTTCACCTACAACACCGCATTACCTGTACACTGTGAGAAATAAACTGGTGTGTGGCTCTATCACACACACCTTAGCAATAGTGAAACGTCTGAAAGACATTTGATTTCTTGGGAAAAAGCTGATTCCTAGCTTCCTGTCTGTCTTGTACAGCTGATCCTGGCTGAGGCAGTTTGATTAGTACTTTGGCTTTTGAGCAGAAAATTTTTCCTCCCTGGGAATAAAAGCCTTCCTTAAGACTCAGAACTCAAGGAATACTAAATGTTCTGTAGACAATGAAGATAAATTTCAAATTTAATCTGTTCTCATGAAAGCTGCAGCTGCTATGTAATTGTTGAAATTGTTCTCCCATTACCATAGCCTTGCATTCCTTTGATCCAAACGTTTCAGTAAAACTTCTTTAGAAATTGCAAGTATCTTGAAAGTTGTCTCGTTTACCACTTTAACCAGTGACTTTTTACATTAGAAAAAAGGAAGCCCAAGTGCAAGGGAAATCTGCCAAGAGCAAGAAGATGGATCACTGATAGGATTACAGTATCACATAAAATTTCTTTGAAAGCTATAACAGTGGATATAGGGTGAAACTGAATAGAAGCAGATACAAAGTCTTGATAACAGTGACTGACAATAAGGACTTTTTCTTTAAGCACAGGGTTCATCAGATTGGAAATTACTAAAATGGATGAAAATCCAGATGCACGAGTCAATCACAGGATGCTATGAATCAGTCATGTGACAGTCTGAAGAAAAAAGAGTAAGAGATGTTTCAGATGGTGTGACTTTTTCTGCAATATTATATTCAACCCTGGTCATCCATCCTCAAAAAAACTCAGACTAGAGCAGGTGGGAATGGCAGCTACTGGTTACATCAGGGGAACTGAGAATTTGCATGAGCACGTCAGAGCAGCTTGGCTTTTGTAGCCTAGTCCAGTTCTCTGCAGCTTTTGATCCAGAGACTTAAAAAGACCCTTGTGCAGCTTCTAAAAGGGTCATTAAGAGTGTCAGGAAAAGCAAGGCAAGTTGCCCTGGCTCTGATCCCAGGAAATGGTAGTCAGTTGCAATCTATCTCATTTATGAGTGAACTCCCAGGTTTTGCCAATGGTATTACACTCCACACACAACTGACAGCATCTCCATGAGTCTACACAATCAGACTGAACACAGGCACCTAAGTTTGGGTAATATTCAGTCACACACCCAAGTGAGACATACTTCCAATTCTGTGCACTTATGAAACATTATAAAGTCAGAAGACTCATAGAAGATGTTAATGAATTTGACAAATTAGAGAAAAAAATGTGCAGACTGAAGCAATCCTATGTATATATAACATTCTGTTAAGGAATCATTATAAATAAATCTTGGAAAATGCTGTATCAAATTAATTTAAAGAGAGAGTTCATTTTCATAGGCAGCTGTGGGCTTATAATTGTCTCCCCAACTTATTTAGAGAGCAGAAATTGGTCATGCATCAGTCAAGCAGAGATCTGCAAATGTATTGCCAGCCTTGGGTAAAGATGGGGAAATTAAATTAAAGGTTTACATAACTTGCAAGTGAAGCTTAAACTACAGTTCTTCCTAAATTTCATTTACATGCAGCATTCAAGCTTGAAGAGCATTATCTCAAATTGGAAATGTTAATATTCTTGGCACTGAGTCATTTGCACTGAGAGGTAAATCCTTTCCCAATGTTGAAAACTGCACACTTTAGAAGTTTCTTTTTTTCCTCTTTCGGGGTGAACTTGAGGAAACTGTTCCATTTCTACCTCTCCCCCCAAATATTTTCTCTACTGAAAAACAACACTAAAAATTGTCACATTAACAGGTGTGCACTGATGAAGTAACATTATTATTTCATGGTTAGTCCATTAACACCCATCTTCACGGGACCACAGTTTTTATAACAGCCCTTTAAAATATGTAGTTTGATTGTTTGGTTTAACAGCATAATTCAGCTAATAAAACTGCACAGAATCACTTGGTCACACTCCCTAAGAAAGACAAATGGCATTAAAAAATATTAAATACACTGACTCAGCTATCACATCCCACCTTCTGATTCCGTCCTGTCTATCCAGAAAGACTCTTTTCTAAACAAGGACTCACTTAGTATGTGTGGTTTATAAAACACTGGTAAAAACACAACTGGCCTTGATGCTATGTCTCCTTTAAAAAGACATGGGGGGGAAAAAATTGGAATAGCTCAAAGGTACAGAACATGATGTTCGGACTTTCTTCTTTGAATTTCATTTGCATTTTGCTCTTTTAATGTAGGTCAGTGAAGACTGACATCATTGTTTTCTTCAATTTTCAATGCTTAGATCAGTTGAGGAAGAGGAAAATCTAGAAGGCAGCAAATCCGTTTGTTTTAAGTTTTAATTTACTCGTCACATTTAGGCATCAGGGTTTGATATGAAGCTGTCAGCCTACTGTACACTTGTTCCTAGGTCTTGGAATTCTACACAATTGCTGTGTGGGAGACCCTCAACGAGAGCTGTGCTTGTATTCTTGCCAATGACACAGCACTTTTCCAGCTGTGAGGGAAACACTGAGTGCTGTAGCAGCACAAGAACCATCCAGCTGGCTGGGGGAAGGGAGAAGAGAGAAGACACTACTTTATAACCTCCTTCAATGCAAGAGCAAAAATTCCCTTCAGGGCAAAGCAAGGGCTACAATAATTCAGTTCATCAGAGATTCTCTCTCCTGGTTCAACTGGCATTGCTGGAACTGACTGCTACATGTGAGAAAGGTGAAGAGGAGTGAGAGCAGTTGCCAAAACTGCCCAAAATTGGTTCAAACTTGACAACACTCCTACTAAAAACTAGGGTCCTGGCCATAATGATAAAATGTATTCCTTTAATGCTGAAACAGAACTTGCACAAAACAACGTGTCTCAGAAGAGCCTCCTTCACTTCTCCACCTTTCTCAACCAGAACTGGTTTATTTTACAGGTAATATTCTCAAGAATGCAGCAAAACAATCTACAAAAAATATATATAACAGAATGGCACAATAACCTATGTGAAGCATCTCAGAGAGGTGGATTACTCTGTGTTCTTCTTCACTCCTCTCCAACGAAGGCCAGGCATCATTCAGAAGTGATAAAAATGCCAGTCAATAAGATGGTGCTGACAAGACAATATCCCTCAGGAGTTCTCTCCTCTGTCATGGACAGCAACAGACAAAGGAGTACAGAATTTCAGCTGTCAGAGAAGTTCTAGTCAGCGGTTTTACAAAAAAAAAAAAAAACAAAAAAA
>VZRO01005855.1:116933-165403 GCA_013397915.1 Daphoenositta chrysoptera | reverse complement strand
AAAAAAAAAAAAAGAACAACAAAGACTCCTATTCACCTTTCTTTTTTAGGTGAAAAAGGATATGAGATAAAAACCCCACAAGAGCAGGAAAGCAAATTCCCTCTTCTATTCTTATATATCCGCCATAATTTCTTAAATCAGTAAATAAGCAAGGAAAAACTATAGCTTTCAGCTACATAACGGTAAGCTGTAATTATAACGCCTAATGACAACAAACGCCCAAGTACAGGCTCAAGACTACTGTTAACTTCCTTTTCCTGCACAACTGAGCTTTCCTCATAGAAACAAACTGTAATACAGAAGTAGACTGGGATTCTGTTTGAAACCATGTTAGTAATAAACTGCATTTGCAAGCTGTTACAAAGTATTCTGCAAATGACTGTTAGGATCATCACACAGCAAACTTAACAGAATCCTAAAAATTAAAAGCTGAAACACATTGTTCAATCCTGAACAATATTCTGTATCTTAGTATTTTCAAAGCAAAATGATCATAACACCACCTACACAGCTTTGTGGTGTTGAAAGTCAGAGCAACTGCAATGTCTGATGGACAAAGAAGCAGAATTTCTCGGAGGCAACACGCTGCTGATACCAAGCGCAAATACGACTAAAATACTGCTAAGAGATCTATGTATAAGTCCACTGTAAAGATAAATTACTGCTTAACATTTGATAAAAGACGCACCAGGGTCTGGCCTACGGTAGGAATTGGTTCACCATGGCAGAAACCTACATCGTGACTACCTTTCCGACAGGAGCCAGGCCAAGCAGTGGAACAGCTTCAGGCCAGACACAGCCGCGGCTGCTGGCGAACTCAGCTCCTGCGGTGCGACGGTGACAGGAGGCCTCAAGAGAGCGCTGCGAGAGGTGCGGCCCGGGACATCCCGCTCTCCCGTCTCCCGGCCGCGGGAGCACCGTCCCCGCCGCCGGAGCACCGAGCCAGCCGCTGGAGCACCGTGCCAGCCGCGGCCCGGTGCTTCCCTCCGCCCCCTGCCCCTCAGGCCGGGCCCCTCCCGGCGCTGTCCCGGGATACCTTGATGCGCTCGCCGTCGATGGTGACGGCCCGCTCGCGGAAGTCCACGCCGATGGTGGCCTCGGTGCGCTGCGGGAAGCGGCCGGCGCAGAAGCGGTAGGTGAGGCACGTCTTGCCCACGTTGGAGTCCCCGATGACGATGATCTTGAAGATGCGCGAGCGGGCGGGGAGCAGCGCCCCGGGGAGCGCCCCGGAGCCGGTCAGGCTCAGCTCCAGCGAGGACTCGACATCTCCCGCCGCCATCGCGGCCCCGGCAGCGCCGCCGCGGNGTGGCGGCCGCGGGGGGGCGGTGCGCGCGCTGCCCGCCGCGCTGAGGGGGAGGCGGCGCGAGCCGAATCCCGATCCCCGGGAGCTGGGAATCGCCCGGAAATAACCGGGGCTGCGGCCTGCAGGGGGACCCCGCACCCGTCCGGGCGGCCTGGATGGCCCGAAATGCGGAATATGTAAGATTTTCTTAAGAGAGGTTGTTCTGTGATGTTTGATCTTTGTCTGCTTTCCAGCCTAATCAGTGAGATGGGGGACTTAATCCGCCAGCAAGCTCTAAGTGATGGCCAGGTGTTCCANGTGTTCCAAAAACAAATTACTTGTTGGTAGAAATGCCTTGTTAGGGCTTGGGGCTAGACAGACTTTAATGTTGTCAGATCGTGAGGGAGGTTAACAAAGCGTGGGAAGAGGGATGTACCGCTGCGGACACAGTAGATGTCCCGTAGTGCACACCAGAAATGCAGAATTTAGGGGCCACAAGGACATCTGGCAGAACTCCCCAGATAGGGAAGAAACAAATGAAGACAACTCAGTCACTGTGCTGGAATCGGCTCCTACCGGGTAACAGGTAATTCCGGCAGGGACAGATCCCGACCGAATCACGGAGCACCAGCCCGAAAAATCCACCAAAAGGAGAGAGAAACTGAGCATGGGATTAGTTACCATGGGAAGTGGGAGAATCATTAACCAGCAGAAGATAGAATACTAATTAATAAGAGAATTATGTGACATATAACTAATGAACATTAATCCCTTTGTTTGCTAAAATGTATAAATAGGAAAAAGCTATGAGAATTGGGGTGCTTGATCTGGGGAATACCATGGAACACCAGGTTTGTACAGTCTGAAATGGATAATGCCTGTCTTGAATAATCACTGGCCTGTTGCACGTGAGGTAACAAATCCAGTTTTTGCAGACCACATGGGGAGCGCCCACCCGGAGTTGCATTTATGGGATGTTTGCGTTGGTGGCGAATACTCAAAGACAAGAGCTCTGGAGTCAGAAGGGGAAGACCGGGAGCATGAGGGCTTGTTTGTAATTGTGGGGAAGGCTTTCTGTGATGATGTTGTGACTCAGCCTGCGGTGCGTGGTGCGATGCTGCAGCCCAGGCTCCCCTCAGCCGTCTCAGTGCTGTAGAGCCCCAGCTCCCTCAGCCTTTCCTCATAAGAGAGGTGCTCCAGTCCTCTAATAACTTCATAGCCCTCCCCTGGACCTCCTCCAGGAGCTCCATGGCTCTTGTCCTGAGGAGCCACACTCCAGATGTGGCTCACCAGGACTAAGCAGAAGGGCAGGATCACCTCCCATGACCTGCTGGCACAGCTCTGGGAAGTACCGTGCTCCAGCCCGACTGCGCTGCTGCTGCCATTTACAGTCAATAAGCAAGTTGTGCCTGGCAGGGCAGGACACTTGAATCAGAAGGGATTGATGTGTCTCTCAAGAAGAAGGGAAGTATGGCATTGCCTTAACAATCTGTTAACTCACCAAGGGCATCGACACAGGTGAGAGGTAAGATGTAGACATTGAGTTTAAGCAATGTCCACCAGCAAAAATTTTTAAAGAGTTTAACCCCTACACTGAAAAGCAAATGTAGATTACAGTAGTTGAGAGAACTGTTACCCTAACGGTGGGTTTGCACACTGATAGCTGAGCCAGAATTCCTAAGATTTGGATCAGATACCTAATAATAGCCTTTGGGAGTCCTCTTTTACACTGCTACACATGCCCCTGACCACTTGGGGTTTCTGCCTGCACAAATAATAAATGATCCGGGGATCCTATAGAGCAGCTGTGATGTGGTTGAAGGACAGTGCTTTGAGCAATCCATTATTACTCATATAAAACCACCAGGCTAGACTAAATAAAAGCGTTAAAATATCCTGAGTTCAGAGCAACTTCAGTTACAGTGCCCATCTTAGTTTTTGTCACTTCCTTCCCCCCCCCGCCACCCTTGGATCAATCTCTAAGACTGTAGAGATGTTCCTCCACCCTGTAGTCCTCTTCTGAGACAGGATGATTCCATTTATACTCTCAATTCATGAAGAGAAGTAATTTTATTGAAGGGAGGTTAAAGGGTGGGGGGAGGAGGTTGTGCCACCTTCAGGTTCCTCCTGTCCCTTGCACAAAATTGTTCTTTCTTGCAGCCAGAATGTGAAATGTTTGGCTAAAGAGAGGAAGCACAAGTAAGCCCATCTCTATAGCCCAGTGATCAAAGAAGTGGAGAAATGCTAATTCTAGTGGGGGGTACTCTGATTTGGGCTCTGTCTAGTGTGCTAAAAGGTGAGTTTAAACAGCTGTTCACAGGGTCTGCCAGCAGCTCAGTTAACTGATTTTGATCTAGGTTATGCCAGGAGGGCCAAAGTGAATCAGAATCAGATCTGAGCTCTTCAACAGCTCTTTTATTTCAACAGCGATGACTTTAAATGGCAGACTGAACACACCACCTAGTGGCTGAGGGCATTCCTAGTCATTAGCACTCGGCTAATTTTAAATGGACACCCCCAACACCTTGGCAGTGAATTTGCCTCACGGTGCTGCCAACAGCCACCATAGTTCCTGTTTTGTTAGCCCTGAGACAGAACCTCCTTCACGGGAAACACAGCTGGCCCCTGAAACAATGGACTTAGAGTAAATAACCTAATTTAAACTGGAGAGTTTACATTTTATCTCAGATGTGGATGCTTTTATGTGAGCTATTTCAGTGTGGTACTAGAAATTTCATCACTTCTGCTATACTTGAAGGAATAAAGATGTTGATTAGATCCTCACATTTCATCCAGCACAGACTATTTCTGGATATTCCTTTTCCTTTCTAATATATTTGGAAACCAGCAAATATAATTGAATTTATTTATAGTAACAGAATAAATTAAAAACGCTTCTTGCTATAAAAGCATTTGAAAAAGCTTTTGGTTTTCCTCTTTTGCAAGGACAAGTACTTTTAATGTGCTCTTCAGATGTGCTCAGTGAATGAACATACAAGAGCCTAAATTCACAGCTATTTTTATGTAGCAGATGTAGAATTTTCTAAGAAAGGAGATTCTGAAAATAGTTGCAAGTCTCTGGACTTGCTTAGCATTTTAAGAATAGTTATTTCTGTTGTCTCTTGAAGGAATATTTTAACATGGTAGTCCCACGAAAATGCAGAGTGTTCAATATCTAAAAAGTATGTCTACTAGGTTCTAAGTTAAGGAACAAATAAGGGGAAAGATTTGTAAGTCTAAGGCTGTCTCATTTGCTTGTTATTTTTTTCTGAAGGTATCAGAAGGTTTCCAGGTGTGTCCTGGTGATTTAATGACAAGTAGTTTAAAAATGCTTTTGGAGTTTCTGCAGAGATACTGTACCTCTGACTTCTGATTTCTTGTGGGGCTTTGGTGTGAGGCTTCACAGCCTTCATTTTTGCAGGAAAAAGTCCTGTGCTTTTGCAAGGGAAAGTTCTACTATTGCAAGACTTAACTCTGCAAGTCTTAAGGAGAGTTTGACCCCCACTAACATTCCTTTATGACAAAATACAGATGGCAGAAATGTTGGAGCAGCAAAGAACAGCTTTTTAGAAGGTGGGGTTCAAGGACCCTGTATGTCAGACTAAAAAAGCAAGTGTTAACAGACCCTGTTGAAATCACAAAGTCAAGTATCTCATCTGTCTTTGCACTGAAATGAAGTTCTGACACAGCTGCTTTACTGCCAGTTACCAGAATGTGCTTTTCACATTCACTTCCATGCCCTTGTTCTTGTCAAAACTATAAACCACAAAGCTTTCTGAAAATTAAAAGCAATAAAAGCTTTCCCATTTCTAGTTTGTGCTTGAACGTTTTCCTCACTGCATGCCCGGAATGAGCCTCAGGCCTGCCTGGGCAGCTGCTGTGACAACTCAGTCACTTCTGCATCAAGAGCTTGGCACAGAAACCTGGGCACTTCACACATCACAGTCCTGTGGCAGCACTGCCTGCACATCCTGGCTCTGCTGCTGGGCCTGCCCTCTGCCCTGGTGGCATGGCTCATCCAAGGGGGATCAGAAAAAACAGGGAGCATCTTGACAGCAGAGCTGCAGCTGCCAGTGAGCAGCAAAGCGTGTGTTAAACCAAAAACCGTGTCCCTACTTTTCTGTCCCTGCTGTTGTACGTGCTGTGCTTAACGGTGTCTGCATGTCCCAAAGGGTCATCAAATGCCATGAAGCTTCTGTATTTACCTGTGTGCCCCAATAAATCATCCCCAGGCAGCAAACAAACCCAGTTGTACTGTGATCTTCCAGAGATTTGCCTGCATATTGAGACCTTGACTCACAAGACTTTAATGTAAGGATGTATTGTGCATTGTATTTGCTGGTAACAGGTTTTTTTTTTTCCATTAGTTTAATCCCAGGGTGTGGTTTTGTTACTTATTTCTGCAAGAGTAAGATCTCCTCCTTTTCACCAGGCTCACTCTTGTAATGCAGGCCATAGTCCTACTATGATTTCAATTCAAACATTGAATAAAAATACACACTGTCATGGTTTCATCCCAGCCAGCCACCCAATCCCACAGAGCTGCTTGATCACTCCCCCACCATCAGAATCAAGGAGAGAATCAGAAGGGTAAAAGCTAGAAAACTTGTGAGTTGAGATAAAGACAGTTTAATCCAGAAAGCAAAAGCCACACACACAAGGAGAACAAAACAAANCCAGGGTGGCAGCACGAAAAGTGGAAAAGGCCTTGGCTGTGTGTGAGCCCTGCCCAGCAATGACAAAAACATCTCTGTACTGTCAGCCCTGTGTGCAGCACAAACCCAAAACACAGCCCCAGTCCAGCCACTGGTACTGCACACAGGACACCCCCTCTGAAAGAACATCAGTCTTCAAGGTGTCAGTCACAAATATCTGCTTTTTGAGAGGGCCACAGGTGGGGGAATGTTCTAAAGCAAATACTATGATGTATTTGTGCTGCTGAAAATACTATGATCTCACCAGGAAGAGCAATTTATAATGTATGTAGGAAAAGGAAAAAAAACGACCCCAAAACAGATGGGGCCCATGCATCTGATAGTATACATAGGTATGAGACAAAAGCTGTATTCTCCTGGTGGTCTGCTAAGATGTCCTTTCAGATATCAGAAACTGTATATTTACATTTACACACTTTTTTACTGTATTCAGAGTATAATCCTTATAAATAAGGATAAATACTGCTTCTTTATTACTTACTCCAATGGCTTCAGTCTTTTGTCTCTTCATTTAACACTTGGCAACAGCCAGTGCCTGCAGCCTGGCACTGAGCTCGATTTGCCGCCTCAGCTTCAGCCCAGCTGCAGCACAAGGCTGTTCCTCCATTTAGGTAAATTTAGGTCACCATATGTTTTTCACATAGCTTGTATGCAATTTGTGTACCTGTCAATAATTTAGAAAAGGCAAGATGGTTTTGGTGCCATCAGGGTCCTGCAATATTAAACAGAACATAAAGGACACGGTGAAAAGATGCTCACCAGGGGAGAAAACGAGAATTCAAAAGCACAAACAAGTTCACTCTGCAATAAAGCAAAGATTGGGGTTTTTTTCCCAGCTCAAAAAGTTACATTTCACTAAGATATTTGGCTGATACTGCAAGTGAAGTGAGATGCTGAGTTGTGAACATTTGATGATTCCAGTGAGGAAAAGAAATACCTGAAAGGCATGATGTGTAAATAGCTAGAAGCCAACATTTTCCTAAATTTTATAAAAATTCTTGCAGATTATAAAAGACAACTGTAAGAAAACATAGCAAACAATTGATAAAAAGAGCTTAATAGATTATAAGGAGTGTCTGGTTTAAAGCTTCATATTTTTGCAATAAAATCATACAAAAAACATGTGAAACAGAACTGTTCCTACTTTCAGGGACATCTCCGTGGTCCTCTTAGAAGACTGAGGCCATGGCTTTTGGTTTTGGGAAGTTCAGGAGAAAATACCAGACACTGAAAGAGCCCTGACAAACCCACCACCTGCACTTACCATGGAAATGCCAGGCTTGCTGCACAATCCACTCAACAGCCACATCATTGCTCCCCATTTACTTTCCTCTAAGTAAAGAGCATTTGCACATCCCTTGGGTTCACTCCACGAGGGCAAATTGGTAATAAAGGGCACTTTGCATGCACTCCAGTATTTTGAGGGACAGAGGGACCACAGGGAGATGATGTTTTTCTGCTACTGCACATGGGGCCTTGAGAACAGATTCCAAGAAGCATAATGACAAGGTGGGAAGATCTTTTATACCTGACGGAGTGGAGGGGTACTGATGGAAAGCCAGAACGGAGAGATTTATGCAGATGAAATAATGCCTAGGCTGCCAGGCTACCTTGGCTCCTCAGAACCAAAGTCCCAGCACAAATGTCCCTTCCCTCCCTGAGAAGAACAATGCAGTTATGAGGACATGGATAAGGAAGGGATGCTATTTTTGGGGGGTGCTGGTTTTCAGTAGGGCACAATCTGTGCAACCTTCCTGAAACAAGATCCCCTTTCCCATCCAAATGGGTGAATATGAGGATATTGCTGCCATCACTTCAGTATCACACCCACCACCTTCCCTGCAGGCATCCACAGCCACAGACCCTGCAAGTGCTGCAGCCCTGGTGCTCCCTGCAGACAGGGTTAATCAGAGCTGTTATTCATTACACACTGTTGTTAACAAACATGTTTTTCCAGGTAATCTGAAACGCCAGCTGCACAACGCACTATAGGTTCCTACATGGCTGTCTGTATCAGCAGTCTGCTTGGCTACTTCTGCTACCATTTGTCAGCATTACCATATTTTGCATGCTAATTGATTAAAATCGCAAGATAATCTGGGACACTGGACCAGGAAAACTTCGGCATCAGGAGGGCTTATGGGTGGGGAAGAGAAGCCTTATTTTATTTAATCCACAAAAATTGTATCTGAGGAGAACAGCAAATGCTTCTTCATTCAGCTTGCCTCTGAACACCCTTTTATCCAAATCCCCAGATTGGCTCTTTGTAGCCTGAAAGTGCAAAGGATGTTTTTTTTTCTTGTTGTACATACAGTTAGTTTCTGGGCTAGGACAGACAGCTCCCTGCCAAGGCGGTTCTTTTCCAGCCAGACTCCAAAGAGTGTCACAGCCTTTTCCTACTGACCTTTTTTTTTCTTTTTTGAGACCCACACCCCCATTAACAGCTCATCAGCTTGGAAGAAGACAAGGGGAATTAAGGGAACTGGCCGAGGGATCCTTTATAACAAAGCTGGTGGGCCATCCCAGGAGGACACCGAACCCTACAAGGAAACACTAGTACTCATTTACAAACAGAACTCAGCATTTTTATTCTTCGATTGACTTCCTGCTAGTTTTGATATTTGCTACCACCAGAGAAGAGTGTAAAAACACAGTACAACATTGTTAACCAGTTAGGAAGGCTGGAAGGGAAAGCAAATCCCAGTACAATTGCAAGTAACTTGGTGGAGTTTATAATTAAGATTTTTTTGAACAGATCAGCAATGAAGCAATAAATATGCTGCTGCACTGAACCAACAACAGGATTTAATCACTAAGTTTGTGTTTTATTGCATTACAGTTTAAATGTTATCCATCATCATACATTCACCGACCAGGTAAATGACACTTTTTCTTATGTTTTATGCTAAATGGCTAAAATTATGCATAGCCAAACTAGACTATATAGTAGAGGTAGATATTGAATGGGCAGTGCCAGGCAGAAATATTTTGTGAAAGTACTTCTTAGTCTTTTGTTATGAACAGTTAGCAGGTTTAACACCTTTAATTAAAACAAACATCTTAGGGAAGCTATTCTAAGATGCTTTGGATTTTTTAGTAGTATTTCTCTTGCAATATTATAAACCCTTTGATATGATCTCTCATAAAGTGGACAATTTTTGTCCTCCCAGTTTTCTGCCACCATTCACATGAAGACTAACATACAAAGCTAGAATCTTTGTGAACATACTACTGGTTTTGCTTGTACCACTCCAGAAGTAATACACATTTACAGCTTCCTTGGCATGGGAAGACTGCATTTACAGTATTTACAGCTTCAGTCATCTTTCTAGTAATAAAAAAGCTATTTTATATTTAATCTAAAACGGAATTTCTATTATGCCGCCTCCTTGTAACTCACTTCAGTCTCCTTTTGCCAAGCTGCTCAATCAGTTGCTCCTTGCCATTCCCACTGCTGGCTGTATGCTTCTGGAAAGTGTCTCTGCCCAACACAGCCATTAAAATTAGTGTTTGTATATTACAGCTTAAATTTCCAGGAAATATCATGACAGCATAGCCAGAGGTTTTGTAAAAGCATACACCCTTTGCTCCTCACCTCATCCCAGCACAGCTGATAACTGGAAGGCTCCTGGAAGCAAGAGCCTTTCCCCAAGCTCCGCAACCACTGTCCTCCAACTGGAACTTGACCTTTCATTAATGAGCTTGTAGACGGCTCAAATCAATTACTGATACAACTGTCTAATTACACTACATTTGCACCGTTTTCCTTCACAGGACCCCAAAGCACTGTGTTATCACACGAGCATAACTCTGACTTCCACATAATTAATTCAAGCTATTTCACATTACACTTAGGTACAAATGGCATTTTTAAAGCAAAATTCCTTAGGGGAGAAGATTTCAAAGCTAGCTAGGTACTCTGTACAGAACGCTTAGAAAAACTGTTAAAGCAACCACAAAAACGGAAAAATAAAATTTTTATCTGGGTCTATTGAGCTGGATTATGGTATCAAGTGGTTTTGTTGGCATTAGTAGCACATGTTCAAAGCAGAACTGTGGCAACAGCATGTGAGCACTGCGGCAATGATGGCATCATTGCTCCCACCCCCAAAGGCATCACATTAGACAGAGAGCTGAAGTTCTCTTATTTATCTTGCTCACGTGATACTGAAATTGTATTTGCACCTCTGGCTCCTGAGGCCTGATCTCACCCTGCCCTCACGAGTGTTTTCTTTCAAGGAAAACACCATTCAGCCTGAGTTGCTACACCAACTTCCAGGGTCTACTGTTACAGCTGCAGCACCTCCAGACCTGGCAAATCCAAACGCTAAAGGAAGGTTTAACAGGATGATCATAAACACCTCATCTAGCCCTAGAGAGCTCCCTGGGAAACTTGGAATTTGCTCCCCATGCTAGGGGAAAACCTGGGTGACAAACTTCCCTCTGTGTTCTGGCTGACACAGCATGCACCAGGACAAGCCTCCTCCCTATAAACATGCAAATATTAAGACCTCTACTGAAAAAAAAAAAAAGTTGAATATAGAAGCTTTAAGGCATTTAATATGCAAAGAAAATGAGTTACTGAATAGGTAGGTTTGAGGCTATTTTACCTGCTTGTTCACACGTGCCTGCATGCTCTGGTCTCCACATGGACGAAGCGAGTACCTCACCCACCACCACAGGGAAAACCACAACTTTCAGTTCCCTACGATTTAAGCCCACCATCTGACTGGCATTGCTTCATGCAATGCACATTTGCACCATCTTCTCTTATCAAGGCAAATTTGTTGTCTGAACTTTTTTTGTCCCCAGGAAAGATACCCGTGTCACAACCACTGATGGTGGAATCCTCCTTCTCTAGTGAAAATCATGAAGAGTCAAACCGCATTGTGTCATGCCAATGCTCTGGGTCACTGACCACCACTGCAATCCCTGCTCACCTTCTTCGGCAGTCAAGCACCAGTGATTACGATTTCAGATCTCAGCACACAAAGGAAAGCTTCCACTGCAGCACAGCACTCTGTGCTACCACTTCACAAGACTCATTGCACTGGATTTCAACTTCATTTCCAGCTCTTAAAAGCTCCTCCTCAGAAGTCAGCCTTGCATCTACCAGGAGAGATGTGAAGATGAAGGAATAACAATTTCTTTGCCAATGAAAGAACCTCAATCTTCAGGCAAACTCTTGGCTTAGTTTCCTGTCCTGGGCTTGCAATCTTCTGGAATGGGATGAGTAACCTCTTTAAACCAAAAGCACCATCTCTGAAGCAGTATGGATGCCTTTCAGCAAGGCTATGAAGTGTCTTTAGGGAAATCACAATAGATGTGTAGATGGAGACTTCTGGAAGGCCCTTTTCCCCATTTGCACAATGAAAGATAACAAGTAACTTCCTGCTTTTAGTTTGTCCATTTCAATGCAAAAATAGGCAGTGAAAACGTAAAGGAAATAATCCCATTTATAGGCAGCACCCCAAAAAACCAGTATTTGGAAAAAAGGAATTTGCTTGATGCAATTGACAATCTGTTACGAGTGAGCAGTCATCTGCCTCCAGCTTAAACATCAGAAGCCAAGAAGTGGGAAGCAATACTCAAGAGGCAAGGGCAAAAGCTCGCAGCTTGTGTAGCAAGACTGAACCATCTCCAGGAGTTGCAGAAGACATGCAGTCCAAGTGTCTCAGGCTGCAGAAACAACTGAGATCAAGACATCAATACCAGAGTCAGATAAAGGCTCTGTAGGTATTCTAGTCCCTAAAAGCCCAGCAGGTTAAATATACAAATACAGCAACACACACTTCCGACAGGAACTATACTGCAAACGTACAGAAGGATAGGCTAACCATGAAAAGAAAGTGGAGCTGAAGACACAATAAACAAAAGCCTGTTGTTCTGACAGTTAGAAAACTACAAATCCCAATACGTCTTCCAGGATTTCTTAACTGTACATGTCAATCACTGAATTCCATTATGTGGAAGAGGAAGGCTGTGCATCCACACAACAGATACTCTGTAACTGAACTCCTGCAGCAAAGAAGGCACTCACTTTGTAAGCTGTAGTTTATTTCTGCTCTGTTTTATAAGATGAGCCTACAAAAGAAAACATTTGAGCACTTATCTATATTAACACAGTAGACTTGTAGACTGAAGCTTGACTTGGAAAACAAAATTCAGCCTAACACTGCTGGAACTTAAAAGCCAAGTAGCAAAGTATTGTGTTATAGGACTTCCCAGACATTGAGTATTTACATATAATGCATTTGCAATTTACACTCAATGGCCACCCATCAGCGGTGACATTGTTAGCATGACTGGACAGCACAGTAAGCCAACCCTGAGCTGCACTCCAGAAAACCCATTCATTGTCAAAGTACAACATAGATTGGTTTAAATATTCACACAGCTGTTTTTCAAAACGTTTTATTGCATTATATTTGGTACCTTATGTTTGACAAAGGAAATTACATCTGTAACTGCAGGAATAAGAAGCTGGTCTGTTATTGAAAAAAAATCTTGGGCCCCTTAAAAGTTACAAAGTCTTGGGCTTGCCTGAAACAACTGAGCAAGAAATATATTCTTAGAAATGTAGGGCTTCAAGTATTACAAACCTGTGACACTGTGGAAAAGTTCAAGAGGTATCTAAACTGCAGCACTTTTTTATTTTTTTTTCTGCATAACGTGAACAAGGCCTGCTGAGGTTTTAATCTATTAGTCTCTTGATCAGTCAAAATGGTAATCAGGAGTTTTCCTCTTTGCAACTTCAAGCCATAGTATGTTCTCATTTTGTTTTCACTCTACGTGAAAAATGCATGCGATCTTTCTAATTGGTGCCACATCACAGTGCATAATTTTATTTGGTTCTTGCATTACAGTTTTAAAAAGTTTGGCCGACATACGCCGATAGGTTCATCTCAAGAACAGCAATGTTGATTCTCCCCTCCCCACCCAAAGTTTAATTCCAAGAAAGACCATTTCTAACTGGTTCCTTCAGGTAAAAACTGTGGTGCAAGAACACCAAACTGATCGTGTACAGTGAATTTCAGAGACACAACAAGCTTATTGAACACACTATGTTTCTTAATTCTGGTTGATATCCGTATGTCCAAGCACCCCCAACATAACACGTATGTTGCAGGTTTCTCTGTATATTCTGATTCACATTGCATACTTCCTATGGACACTATCATCCCCCGTATCAAAATCAGTCAGATGCTAAAGCCCCATCAACTCTTTGTGCTCAGTGAAAGAATCCAGTGCTAAAACAGCAGTTTTGCTGTCTGAGATAACAGTAATCTCACAAGACAAATTTAAAGTTAATATTTCTGCCACACACCTGCTCTGAGGGCTACACACCTCCAGGTCTCATATAAATTAGTTTAAAAACATGGGTGGGTAGGTAAGGAGAAGGGTTGTTCATTTTTTCCTTTTTTTTTCAATTTTAGCAGCTTTTAATTTTTAAGAAACCAAACAACCTATAACCAGTAATATGTTAGATATTTTATATATATACTTTGTCAGCAGGATAAAAAAAAAAAGTAAAACTATTTGAAGGCAACGGGTTTTTTTCCTTCTGTTCTTTGTGTAAGTTAGAACAATTCAGCAGGTGCGTGACAAAAATATTATACACCAGATATGGTCCAACATCATTTTTTTCCAATAAAGTTGTTCATATTTCATTGGCCAGTTCTTCAGGTTCTGCAGAACTATCTCCATTAACTGTGATCTTCATATCCTCTTCATATCCAGGGGGCATGAAAGCCAAAGCATAAGGGAAAAGCTTATGACAATTTGCTCTGTAAGTTTCAGATGCTTCTTTACAGTCTCCAAGGCTACCGTCACATAAAGCTTCTAATACTTCCATACAAGTCTAATTAAAGAGAAAAATAAAGAAATGTTATGGTTTTTAAAACGTTCAGCTGAACACTCACAAACCAGTGCTACAAAGAAAAACTTCTATTGTTTACAGATTTCAAACAGCAGTTTTGCTGTCTGAGAGAAGAAAAATCTCACAAGACAAATTTAAAATAGTATTTCTGCCACGAATCTGCTCCAAGGGCCACACATGTCCTTTCAACATCAAATGACATTTTAACTAAACACAGCATGAAATACCAGTGTAGTCTGATTTGAAATAATGCAGTTTAAAAAGGGATCTGAAACACAGTTAGAAATCTTGACCGTAAAATGAAATACTAATTTGTCACTTGTTTCTTATTTTCCTAAAAAAATGTTATTTCTGCTAGTTGGCAACTAAGAACCCCACCATTCTTGGGACACATTGACCATTTCAGTAATACATAACGTACCTTTCAATCAAATCAAATTACTCTGATACTACCACATTTTTCAGATATATGCAGCTTCCTGTCCATTTTTGTTCATGATTTAGAAGAGGAAAAGGAGATTTCCTGTGAAATTTTTTTCAGCTTGCATTCCAAACATGAGAAACCAACCTGCTGAGCTCCACTAAAGCCTGGCAGCATTTAACACCTGCCCGTGCCTGCGTGCAGGCGTTAGCATAGCAAGGCAGTCTTTTCCTGCTCCTCTGACATTTAGAACAGTTTTTATTTCTTCTGTGTACTGGGATTAACTGCCCTGTCCTCCTGCTGCAGGGTTATGGAGTTCTCCTCAACGACCACTTTCCCTCACATTTCCTCCTTGCCACACTGGCATCCACGGAAGGCCAAATATATCTGGTTTTATGCCTGCAGTGTGCTCCAAGATAGCTGGTCTTTACTACAATAAAATGTACTAAATTTGATCTCTTTGCACACAAAAATGCCTTTCAACAAACACCTAGACTCCTTCAGATTATCCGTTTTTAGGGCACTTTCAATTTCCCATCTAGAAGTTCAGTAGAAGTCCAACTCTTACTTTATGTTGGCACCAAAAATGGTTAAATTCAACATTTTCAGTTTTATCACAATGCAGTGTACAGGACATTTATGCCCTGCCGAGTTGGTAAAAGCTTCTTCTAGTCTTACCGAGTTTGCACCTCCAAAACAACCAAGCATTTTTGTTACACTTAATCTTTTGTTACACTTAATCTTTGTTACACTTAATTCCCAGAATCCCACTCGGCGGCAAAAACCAGCAAACAGAAGGCAAATTGATTTTTGTTTTCTAAATCTATTGATAATCTAGATGAAGCTCTTTGAGACCACTCAAACAGTAAGGAAACCCAAACCCAAAATCCAACACCCAAACAAGACAACTTTATGAAAAATGCTAAATACGTACTTAGAATATAAAAGACATGAGTTTGCATCCCATAACACAACAGCTAGAATAGAGAAAGGATCTGAATCTTTAACATCCTAAACAAGTCTATAAATCAAGGCAAATTGTCCTTTATTGTCTCTTTTCCCCCCTCTCTCTGGTCCAAAAATTCTGCTGTCAACTTAAAATCCATCACAATTAAAATTCTATTGAACCCACTATATTTTGCAAGAGATGTTTTTTGGAAAACTACAATTTTTGTTCACAGAAGAGTAATTTTAAAGTAACACTTACCGATTTTACTTGCAATAGATCTAAAAAATTGAGTGCACAGACTACTGTAAATTCCAAGTCTGAACTGACACATCTTTCCAGATCAAGGTGGGTGACTTGGGAAAGGGGCATGGAGACAGTGTCACAGGGAGATTATTCCATGACCACCAGAATGGAGCAAAGACTCAAAATTTGGCGAGCTTTTCACTTAACTACATGCTAAGGCAAAACTGTGCTTATGCAGCTTTTATTAAACCTACAGTAACTCCCACAGCTTGCAGAAAATTGACTATGGAGAGCCTTCCCAGAGTCTGGGGCCACTCCTTTTCTTGTGAACAGTGCCTGTGTGGCAGCCAAAGCTCAGACAAACTACTACCTTTTCCTTTGCCTTGTGAATTCTCTCCAATTTAGTAAGTTTTCCCATTACCTGTGGCAATAATATGATTTCTGCTGCTGCTATTTTCATATTATCACAAAACTAAATTAATTTAAATGTGTAAAAAGGATATTAAGTATTTCAGTTCCGATGAACCTGACAGCCCTTTCTCTCACAACTCAACCTCATATCCCCATAAGGATATCATATCCTTACCATAAGGCACAGCAATGATTTCAGCTTTCTCTTACCTCCAAAATTTGCTTAAAGCTTCCACAGATACAACAGAAATTGTTTACAATTTAGAAATACATTACCTGAAGATTTCTGTTAATAAGGGATTCATCCAGGGTCATTGCCAGTTCCACTGCCCTTTTCTGACTGGAAGGATCTAAATAGAACATCATTTTGGCAGCTACAGGAGGAAAAATAAGACTCATCACCCAGTGGATGACCAAAACCATCTTATATACAAACACAAAACAGAGATAATATGAGGAACAGGGGGGACTGTACTCTCCAGCAGTAGTTCAAAATTGAACCAACTTAGAACATAAAGCTTGACACCTAAGCAAGTAGAAGGGAAGCTCCAAACAAAGCATTAAAACAAACATTCAGCCATGTTAGAGACAATAGGGCAGAGAGGTCCCAACATGTGCATTTCAGCAGCACAAAGAAAATTAAAGAAAACCACAGACAACCTGGCAATCATGTCAGAAAAACACAAATAGAGAAGAAAAGCACTCCCGAGTGAAGGAGTGGTTGTTACATCACTGGGGCTGATACTGAGCCCCAGTATTCTCACTGACAGAACCACAGAAAATGCAGAAGTAAGGCACAACAAGGAGAATGACAAAATACCTGATAACCTATGTGGCAGTGAGTCATAGTTCCTTTTAAGGAAAGCTTCATTGAAGTTCTTTGGATTAGTTGCTCCAAAAAGCCGATTCATTTCTTGGTTTAACACTGTTCTAACAGCATCAGGCAGATCCTTACTTTCAGATACTGTTGGAAAAAAGAAGTTGACGTGAACACAAGTAATCACAATAAAATATGCTTCATGTATTTATTTTAGTATTTTTCATGTTTACATTATTAATATAATTGGAAAGTATCTCAAAGGAAGATGCATGAAATTTGAAGAGGTAACTACTGGATGTGGTTAGAAGAAGCCTACCTGTGGCAGTTTTCTGATGCTTAGAAAAAGCCAAAGCTTTTTTACATTAATACATTCTCCCCCTTACTAATTAAAACCTAATAGGCTAAAAGGTTAATGTCATACATGTCTGGTTTTTAAGTGTGTCTAGTCTGTGGCCCCCATCAGAAAGGGTGACCTTTGGGGCAGGGGAAGGGAGAGAATTCTTCTAACTTTTACCAAAAAGGACAGAATTCTAAGCCCTCTCCTTGCATGCTGACACAGGCTGTGAGCAGAAAAGCCACATTCCTCACTCTGCAGTTTCCATTTCTTCACTGCCTTCTTTTCTTTCAGGCTTCACATACTGCTGAGAGTCTTAAAAATTCTTAGCAATACTGGAATGACTCCTAAATCCAGCTGCAGTCGTAAGACCCATGCTTAATTTTAGCATGAATCAGTTGGCTAAAAAGCTTTCTAATACATGCACTAAATATTTTAAATTAATTGCGCTAAAAATCAGTGACTGCAGGTTTTGCATCATCTGGCAGTGTGCAGAGAGGAAGTCCTACCAAACAGATACACACCACTGCTGAAGAGATGAATCATACACTCGTGAAGCCAAGGATGACTAGAATCAATAGCAAAGGCTCTCTTCACAGACTGAAGCATCAGAAGGAACTTCTCTGGAAAAAAAAAATAGTGTTGACAAATGTTCAAAAACCTGTGGTAGGAACTCACTGCATTGTGTTACAGGAGTATTTAGTGTTTGAAATTAGAATGATCAGAAGAATTTACAGTATTGCAAAAGCTATTTTTAATAACATGCATCTATTTAACCAGTGAATTAAGTGGATAATCACCAAATGTTCCAACTTTGGTTTTCACAGACTGCTCATGGCTGGAGTGTTGGTCCAGTGAAAAGTTGTGTGTCATGACAGGGATGGGCTCCTCAAACCTCATCAATAATTGCTGCTTAAGTTCCAATAAACACCTTTATGATTCACAAATTGATTGCTTTCATTAAGCCTTCTCACCTACCTTTTCGAAAATAAATCTCAAAGGCAAAAAGATGAGTCTCTATTTTGTTCTTCACTAAATTCTTCAGGGGTGTTAAAAATTTAATGGCTTCTTCCAAAGGTGCTTCAACCTACAGATTCAAGGAAGTGACACACAACTAAGTCAAAGTTCAAACCTAGTAACTACAACAACAAAAATCAGCTATTGTTGAGTCACAGAGTTACTCTCCTAAGGCAGTGCATGAGATGCTCAGAACCTCTTCTGTTACAAATTTTGCAACTTTCACTCAATGTCTAAACACAGACTAAAAAGCCCAAAATATTTGCTTTCTGATGGCTACAAATCTCATTTTGCTGTAGAGACACAAATCTTTTCTTTCTATCATACACCAGTAGTGAACACAACTGGACCTGAACCTGCACTGAAAAGGGCAGAGTGGCTGCCCACACCAACCTACACCCGTGGGCCTGAGCTGATGGTAAATGACTGAAAAATGCCTGTGACATTCTGCTCCTGTGAGCTCCAGACAGGTTCCTGAAAGCTGCCAGCTCATGGTGACAGCCCCAGCCAAAACACCAACAGCAAGCTGGAAGTAATTAGATACTGAAAAAGGTCTCCTGATCTTAGCTAGTGTAAATCCAGTAAATGGACAGCTTTCACACAAATTAATTCTGTGCAAGGGTTCTTTACAGACAGATACATTGCACATAGAGGTTTGGTTTTACTTAAACAAGAAACGTCTGTTGTACTTCATTTTTTTTTATGAACAGAAACTACTCTCTAAGAAGCAAATACAAATTTTGCTGTGTGCCAGTAACAATTCAGCAATGTTGAGGTGATACCCTTTGTTGCAAACTCGAGTTGAAGATCACAATGGACACCTTCCTGCTAAACATAACTACAGCATCTGTCATAAAAACATTTTCATCACTTCTATGTGCTGCTGATTTTACATATACACTGTGCACATAAACTATTTGGAACCTATAAACCCCATTTCAAAGGTATTTTGCCTTTAGTGCCAAAGCTACATACCAAATCAATTCCAGGGGCACTATTTGCAAGTGACCAACTATGTCACAAATGGTCTTTTGGCACCAATTGCATTTGGAAGTGTCTGTATCATGATTGTGATATCGAATTTGGAATTATGTTATATTGACATCTATATATTAAAGACATAACTAGATTTGCCAAAGGAATGCATTATACAGCTGCAACTATTCCTTATAATCTGGGGAACTGGCTAGATTTTTCAGGGTTATCCCATGACATCCCTCTACTACAGAACTCAATTCCAATACATGCTGTTGCATTTCTATCTTAGCTGGCACTGCAATTAGTTCTGCTTCTTGCAACCAGTGAACTAAACAACGGAAATACCAACAATATTCTTAATAACTAGTCAAGTTTAAGTCACTTGTTTCCTGGCTACAGAATTAAGTTCACTGACTCAACTTTCAAAGATCCCCTCAAGAATTCATTTTAGTATGAATAAAGTACAAATAATATGAATATAGATCCAGAATACTGGATCTATAAAGACTTACAATCTATACTACTATTACTATAAATGAAGTTTTCCAGTATCTATAGTTTTCTGATGTTTCCCTCCCTTTTTTATTGAGTGTTTTCCTGCTCCTTACAGGTATAACTTCTGCTAAAAGAAGGGTCTTCTGGGTCACCTCCCTTTTATATCACTCTATAGTTCTTAATCCAGATCTCTAAATCCATCTCAGTCTTGTCTATATTTACTACCACAGCTTCTTTATTCCTTTTTCCCCCCATTCCAAACACGTGCAAACAAATCCTGTTAAAGCATTCAGTGTTTCAATGTTTCCTCTTTCACAGGCTGACTGTGCAAACAAAAGAATATCAGGGCACCTAAGAGTGAATGATAATCACCTTGCATACAGGATAAGACTTCCACATGACCAACTAGAAACAGGGTATAACCAACAAGTTAATGCAGTAGGCACATGGAGATAATTCCACCTGTAGCAAATGATTATGACTTTATTACTGCCTTTGAGAACTAGGCACAAAAGCTCTGATATCCACACTACTGACACTGTATCTAACTAGCCCTAGAAAGGAATTGTTTTTAAAATGCTGCCGGTGAAGAGATGCCATACAAAAAAACCCCCCCAAGTTATTTGAGTGGCTTTTAAGTTTTATGTGTGCTCACTGCAATTTTTCTAGAAATTTCTAAGACTTTATAATTACATTAGTAAGCACCTTTGCCAGTTTCTCTGGGATAAGTTCCTCTTTCGGTCCTCCAATTTCTTCATCATCATCATCCTTCTTCTTTTTCTGATTCCTCTGTTGCTTCTCCTTCTCAGCATTTTTCTTCTCCTCTTCCAGTTGTGCTTTCTTCTGGGCCCTTCTCTGCTTATTTCGTAATTTCTTTAGCTCCTTGTCAGACATATTTGCTGTACACACACAAAGGACAAAACCACACAATGCTGATGTCTGGTATTAACAGCATCAAGCAGTTGTCAGACAACATCACCTTTTTTATACCATATCTACTAATGAGCAATGCTGTCATTACATTTGTAAAAGCTTATTTACTATGGATAGATTATTTTATAGTCTATGCTGAAGCTTCATAATTCACAAATTCCTTAGTGGAATCAGGGGACAGGAATTAGAATAATAGTATAATGAGATGAAAAATACTAAAACTTGACAAATTCCTCTTGAAGGACCCTCTATTTGTACCATTTGAGGTGCCCCAAGTCATAACCACTTGAGCTGCTCTCAAATCAGAGACGAGGGGAAAAACATTAATCGACAATTTAAACATTATTTTTACATCAGAAGCAAGAGATGATAAAATTTAAGTTGCTACCTAGTGAAATTTCTGCACACTGATAAAAGGCTTAGAAAGAGCTACCACCAAGCACATCTGCCTCAATCTGCTATTCCATTGGACCACAATGAGAGTTCATGTTTTTGCAGCCATTCCATAACACAAACATTTGGACTTAAGAGTTAAAACTCTCACTACAAACCCATCACTGCTTTACAATAACCACAATAAAAGCACACATCCATTTCACTTCCAGCAGAACATCTACTTTACCATGCAGTCCAAGCTGCAATTTACCCACTTTGAGTTGTGCAGAACTCTGGTTTTGGCTACCACAGTCGACAACAATAATGAATGCTAAACCTTCCTAAAATACCCACTAATTAGTGAAACTGCACCATTAATAAAGCCTGAGGGTTGAATACCTGTATCGGCCTCATGTTCTTTATTTTCATCTGTTAAGGGATTATCATGAAGCTTCAAATAGATCTCTATGGCAATCTGTGCTGCTTTGAAGTAGAAGGGATGTTGTCGAAGCACATCTTCTAGTTTTAACAAGTCCACGTAAGACCTAAGGGTGATCTTCCTCATACAGTAAGTGTGGAAGTCAAACTGGTCATCTGTGATTTCTACAAAATGCTAACACAATGCAACATAACATTATTTAGCAAGTATTAACAATGAGATATTGACCTGGATTTTCAAAATAATAACTTAGTAAAAGCCTACTGTTTGACAAATACAACCTATCTATTACAAATGTTAAAACCCTCCAAAAAGAAAGTCATTGTGAAAAGGACAAAAGGCATCTTAGCCCAGAACCAAAATACATCAATTTCACAGTTTCTTAAAAGTAACTACCTCTGAGAATTTGCAGTTGAACAGACAAATGTTTTATATTCATTCTCTTTAAACAGCATTTGAGGAGTTTTTGTTCTATGAACTGCTCTGGGTTTTTTTTCATTCAAAACCATCATTTTAACTTCTACTAAATACTATGGCAATGAAATCCACACTTAAATCAGACACGATGTGAGAAAGTACTTTCTTTTGTTCAAGCTCTGCTTTCTGCACCATCTAATGTCCCTTTGTTTTTGTTTGAGAAGCAGTGAAAAGTCATTCCCATCTTGAACTTCTCCAAGTATTTATGATCTCATATAACTTTATCCTCATCTCAGCTTTGTTTGTCAAAGCTCAGGATAGAAGAGTAAGCACAACAAGCTAATTGCAGGCTCTTCCTTTGGAAGTTACCCCACAGCAGTTGTTTTACTAGCACGTTTTTAAGAAGGTGTGACACTCAGGTGTAATCAGTGTGACAGATTTACATAATGGAAGAAAAGTACTACTTCTCGAGTTTTAATTCCACACCTGTCCTTTTAACTGCTGCTCCACACCAGCACAGAAGTTTTTGCAGCATTATCTATAATGGTTTCAGGATTCCTGAGCAGCAATAATTATTGTAAGACCTTTTACTACTTGTGCATAGGCAGATAATTTGGCACTGACTACACTGTTGAACATTACATTTCACAGGCATCTTAATAATTTAGTACTGAGACAGCACAGGTGTTGTCCTTGTGATACTCAGTCCATTTCTGTGGTCATTTATTGATGAAATAATGAAGACTCTAGAGATGCCTTAGTAATCTCCATGATAAAACTCCTTTTCTTGCAAAAATTGATTATTTGCTTCTAATCTGTTTTCCCAGCCATGAATCAACTACTAAATCCATGAAATCAACTTCCCTACTTTTTCTGAGACAGTTTAGATCCTTTATGGTGTGAAGTATCAGATAAAAAGTGTTCCTGAAAAACATTTTATCAACTAGACTGGCCCCTTGGCATAACTGACACCTCTAAAAGATTCAAGAGGCACTGCTTTTTCTTACAGAAGTTTTGTTGATGGTTTTTGAATTCAACATATCTGCTTATCTTATTTTTGAACTTTACTAACACCTTTAATCAATTAATCCAATAAGTAAGTTAAACATAGTGACTTAAATCCACAGAAATATTTTTTTGGGTGGCCTAAGTTATCACTTTATTTGCTGACCTCTTCTGGTACCCAAAGCAATTTACAAGACTAATAGTTTCTTACACAAAAGAATCTTATACTAATTTATTTAAAGATTTGTGCAAACAAAACATGGTCCCGGCAAATCACAAAATGATTTGGGTTGGAAGGGTCCCTAAAGGTCATCTATTTCCAACCCTCTCCTGCAGGCAGGGACACCTTTCACTAAACCAGGTTACTTTGATAATTTTACATCACTTTTTTCTAATCAGAGAATAATCCAGAGGTGAGTCCTCCCTGCAGAAGAGCAGCAGTGCTAACATCTCCTAACATCTCTCTATTTGCAAAGAGGCACAGCTTCCTACTAAGTTCTGCTCTTTCAGCACTTATTTTACACCCTCAGCTGTCTGGTCTTTTTTCTAGCCTTTAATGTCCTTTAAAGAAACCAAACAATATCTGCTTCTTCTTAAAGCTGTGCATCCAAATTTTGTTGTTTACCTCACTATGGATATCTGCATTTAATGTGCAACTACTCCCTTTTTAAAATAAAATTTCTACTTTAAGAAGTCTTTATTTTTGCAATAGCTTCTTGTAAACTGTAGCCTTTTTTTTAGGGAGAAGATAGTTGATACTTCTGGTAATTTTTTAAACATTTATTGTCAACCTCTAAAATAGTGCCTTAATAGTAACTGACATCTGCCCTTTACTATAAGGATGGGCTTGTCAGCTCATTCACTTATTTTTGGACTTAAAGTACACAAACTCTTAGTTTGTACCTAAATATCAATTTCTTATGTACACTGCCAAAACTAAGATTATTTTTGACAGTTTTCTGCTCTCATCTGGATCTTCAAGTAACTTTACAAAACCTCTTCCTAGTACACAGCTTACAATGGCATTTTTAGGAAATGTAACTCTATGAACTTGCCAGTAACCAATGTGAAATGAAATCTCTCCTGAAGCTACATGAAATGCACCCTTACTGCTCAGAAAAGTAACTTATCAGCACAGTAAACTTAAAACAGTGTTGTCCAACCTAAGCAGTTGAGCTGAATACGTACTCTCTCAATTTCATGGCATTTCTTAAGTGCTTCTCCAAATTTGTTCATTGCCTTGTAGGCTTGTGCACATTCTGTCTGAAACCACATGCACTGCATTTCATTCAGGTTCTCTACTGCTGAGGTTCCTTCCTAAAAGCAAAAACAGCATTATACAAACAATAAATCTTATTGGATTTGTCAGCTGCTGTCTCTTTTATCTTGGCCTAATTAAAAGCACAGATAAAGCAAATGAATGTTAAATCTCAGAACTGAAGTCTTGAAAGCTGGAAATGCCACAGTTAATATCAACTTGCTTTGTTCATTAATTAAAACAAATATAAAAATATTAGTTACACTTTTTTAAAGAGTCAGAAAGACAAAATGAAGAGCCAGGCAAAGACCATTTGACTGTGACAGTTCCTCATCTTTAGGTTAGGAGAGACCTTCATTCAGTGTTTTTAATACTGTGTGCACACAAATAACACATTGCAGCATGGAAAAAATGGCAGAAAAGTTCTAGCCCATGGCTAGACACTGACACCTGCAGGAAATCCTGCAGGACTTCTTTTTTTCTCAACTCAAGTTGCCATCTGTATCTTCCAGAGAACTGCTGATTGAGGTAAGTATCCTCACAGTAGTAGCAGTAGATGATTATTTCTAATGCAATCAGTACTAGAGAGGAGTAGCAAGGCAAAAGGAATACTGTTAACTTTGACACCTTCTGGTTCAAAAAGGGCTTTACAGTTGTCTTTCAAATCTGGTATTTATATATACTTGCACAGATCCATAGAACTTAGCAATGAAAGAGAATGGCAGTATTCAAAACAGCCTGATTTAGGCACCTAAAAACGAAGAAAAAGTGTCACTTCCATTTTCATTACGCTTAATCAAGGTCTCCTCTGATTACTGCTTTTTAATTAAGAAGCCTGTATTTGCACACTAGACCTAAGATCAAATGGAGGTAAGTAAGATTCTGAAGAGCAACATCATCAAATTATATTTTTCAAGTTCAGTTTTGGGTAACTGGTACAATTCCTTTTTAGCATCATCTTAGAGCTGCTTAAGGCATTGAGGAAGGTCAAATTAACCTAAATTCGTATGGGTTTGCATCAAAACCCCCACATAAAGCTACTGAGCATATATAAAACAGAACTTCCCCTCCCCTCATGTCTGCCTGCATACAGCCTTCATTTCACAAGATCCTTCAGATTTCCTTTATGAACACCACTCCCCCTCCTCTCTGTTCAACCTACCTTATACTCCAGGTTTCTCCTGCTCTTTAAGAGAGGAGAAAATGGGGCAAAAAACCAGAAAAGGTTTTACTTTTGCAGGTAGATCCCAACAGCTTGTTGCCTGTGTCCCATAGACAACACACAAATGACACTGTGAGTATTCCAAACCTATCATTTGACAAATAGTCTGGAGACTTCACTGAGATGTTTTGCCTTTCAGTTACAAAAGAATAAAAGAAGTACATTTAAAAAAATAAACTAAACTGTGTGACCATCAAACCTATCAAAATGGGATTGCTGCAGGGACAAAAAGTGATGCATGAAATTATGCAATTTCAGAATACAGAATTTTTCTTCCAGATAACTGGTAATGTGTAAGTACATGCAAAAATAAAAGAAAAAAGGTGTAACATGCAACTTTCCTTCATCATTGATAAACAAGGACTTGGGGATGAAAGTTGGTTCATACAAGGAAGACACCTCACAAAGCCTCTCAGCTGTTAGCCACACTAAAATTATACTCCAAGAGACATCTGAATTTTCAAACTTATTACCATTTAAAAAAAAAAAAAGATGGGCAACTTTACCAGATCTTTCAAGTATCCTACAGAATCAACATTAAACCCAAAGATTATTGTGCAAAAATTTTCTCAGAAGTTCCCTCTAAAACAGGCATGCTGTATTCTTCCTACCTGGCAAGAACAACCAAATCCAAGCTTTACAGAGTTTTAACTTATTACTATGGAATCATGCTTACCCAAGATTAATTCAAACCCTGCTATGGACTACCATAACTGAAGCAAGCAACCATTGTTGCTCTGAAACAGAACTTAAGTATGGTAGTAAAGGTGAGTGCACAGTTAAAAAGTTATTCTACAAGGGATTAGGCCCGTATTATTCAAAAGACCTCCAGTTAAGTGCAACAAACCCGTGTAAACTTAGAACACATTTCTTCTGCTTCTTTAATGGAGTTTGCTTTCAACATGTATTTTGCACATTTGGAGTTGATAAATCTGTCTGCTGTGTCCAAAGCCTGAGCCTCATCCATCCACCTTGCAGCTTCTTTAATATTTCCAGCATGCTAAAGAGACAGAAATTTAAGTCAGATTCAGTAATTATAAAACATGCATATTTTATCTACTCACTGTTTTTACATAATTAGGTTTTTTTAGACTTTTTTTTAATAAATAGCTTTCTTCAAAAGCAACAGATCTTTAAAGAAAAAAAGCAGTTAAATACCTTTCCTCATCATGGAATTACAGATCTTTTAGCACTGAGTGCTTTTCCTGAAAATGCTTAAAGAACCACTTTGGATAATCCCATTCTGATACAGTACCACAGTGCACTTGTGGAATTGTTTTAAGCAGCTAAAAAACCAGGGTGTAAGAACAGATGAAAGACTCTATCTAATTTATCAGTGTGATTTTTAAATTGAGAATTTGTATTTTGCTGTACATTTGTCCTTTACTGAGTTAAAAACCTTCATGGTGGCTTTTTCATATGCAGCAGAAAACCCCACCTGAAGTAACTACACAATACCCTTATCTAGAAACTCACAAAAATTCCTAACAAACTAATAACCTTTGGTCACTAAGAATAAAGCCAGACTTACCTTATAGATTTTTGCCTTCACAAGGAAGAGTTCTATCAAAGTGGGAGTACTTTCTATAGCAGCATTTATATATTCTAGAGCCAGGGATGGCAGTCCAATTTTATCATAATGTTGAGCCAAATAATACTGGACCCAGAGTAAAGTGGTTGGAGGTTCTTCTTTACCATCATCTGGCAGGAGTAAAATGGAGAGCAGTTTTCTGTTTGGTTTATTACCAAAACAACATGCCAGAAGCAGAATGCTATAAATAACAGCCACTGAAGTTAATTCTGCCTCTATCAGACCTAGGAGAGCTTCCAAACAACTGGCTCCAGGTACATACATGAACTTCTAAGTCTATCCAAGACCTAAGCACATGCTGCTCCCTCTCCTTCTGTGGTTTTAAGGAAAAGCGAGTTGGTGGGGCAAAGGGAGTTGCACTTTGTTCCCAGTATTTGCTTAGGGCAGTCAGATAAGCAAAACCTCCAAGAACACAAAACCTAATCCCCACCAAAAGCTCCAAAACTACACCTCACTGTGAAGATTGTGTTATCAGTATATATTTTGTTTGACATTTCTGTAGTTTTCGATTTGACACAGCTTTCAAACTTCAGTTTCCTGAACAGTGATAAACTGAAGTCCTGAAAATAGCATACTTGAACTCAAAACTGCAAAGAGATGACTAAATTCATGAATCCATGAAAAAAATTTAGAACAAGTGGCTGTATTTTAAATACAGACTTTACATTTGACAGCTATGGTTCAGTTCTGCATTGGGTGAAAAAGAGAAAAAACCCACATCACCCCTATTTCTTCACTCCCTATTTCCCCACCTCTGAATTGATACACAATGCTTACACCAGGCACCAATTCCATGAAGCACAACAATCTTAGCACTCACCATTTGGGTTAAATAACCTGCAGCTTCTTAGAGAGGTTTCATAACCTATCACGAGTTCTTCTATGATTGCCACCTACACATGCAAGACGAGACACAGAAAAAATAATCTGTGGGCCAGATAGTATTTTATTTCAACTTGAGCTACTTGGTGTTACCCAAACTAGATATTTTGGTAAGAAGATTCTGCAGTATCCTGAATTACATTACATTTGAGAACGTACTCAATCTCACTCTGTTTTTAACAAATTAAGACCAGGCATCCCTTGGTGAAGATCTACACAGCTTAGAATTACTAAATCTTAAGTTTTCTACATTTACCAACTTGGCACATGTATGCCCAATGTATGCACTTCTTTTTTTCCCAGCTATATCTAGCCATCTAAAGCAGTGCTGATGGAGTCAACACTGAAGAAAAGGGTTTCCTTCATCCCTTCAATACACCACAGTTATGAGGTAGAACATTTAAAATCTGGTTAGAACACTTACCTTCTCCTTGTCTTTATATAATGACCTCAAAGTATTGAAGACTGGTGGGCAACCTTTGCTGAAATTCATCCTTAAAAACTTGTCCAGACATTCCTTAAACTTTTCACCTTGAGAGGAAAAAGACCTGTTGATTTTGTTTTACCAGACATTACTCATCAACTGCAGATTGTTTATACTGTTAAATCAGAATCTAAGAAACACAAGTGTTGATCACTACCTGCTCAGCAAAAATGCACTTACCAGACAAAAAGTTTAATGGTAATCTTCTTGGAACTAGTCCCCTTGGGTATTTAGTCCAGGCCTCTTCATAGATCTTTAGTCTCTCCATCATGTTAGCTGGAAGAGAATTTTACAGGTTACTGTTCCCTTCCTTTCTGGCAAGAAGGAAAAAGGGGCAGGGAAAGTGATTTATACCTGACTAAAAAAAGAATCAGAATATATAGCAACTAATGGCTATATCCTTCCTAAAGAACAGAATTTCCTGCTTATTCTTATTAAAACTAATGTATTGAATGAGTCCAAGGTGCTCAGTATCTGTTAATTCCTCTTCCAGCAGTAGAATACTAACTACTTTATCTCCCATCTTAAAAAGAGCTCCTGACTTACTGCTGTCTAAAACCTTCAAAGAAGACCATTCAGTTGTACTAGCTACAACAAAAGATTAAGATAACAGGGACAGTAAAGAAAAAATTCAAAATTAAAGGTGTCATCTAAGAAATAATTCTATTCTTTCAATCACCGACGAAGACTATTGTATTTTTTTTATTCTACGATTTTAGATAAGACAAGGTAACAACCATGCAAGAAATATTTCCAGTCATTCTTAAGAAACCCCAACATTATGACAGTATGTACACACTATGACTAAAAAGAAATATTTAAACAGGGACTTTTAAAATAATAGCTTTAGTATTTAAAGCAATACAAGCTTTATATGATTTTATATGCAGAAAAAGCTTATTTATTACAAGATATCAAATCATTACCTGGCTTAAGTGCCTTTTCTAAGCCTTTGTAGTAAGCCCAGTTTTCAGGATTTCTTTCTTGCAGTCCTTTGTAGACTTCCACTGCTTCTTCAAGTCTGCCAAGCTGAAGCAGGAGTTCTCCTGTGTGAAAAACAAGAAGTTTTAATTTAAGGTCACAAGATACTAAAGCAGTTTAACATCTAACACTCTACAAGAAAAGACTGAATAATCCTTAACTTCATGCAGATTCTAATTTCTTAGAAAAAATGAGCACAATAGCATTACAAACTAGTTGAGAGATATGCTTTTACTTTGACAATAGCAATTATAATAAGATTTTACAACTTGGCCCGTAATTCCTTTAACTCACTTGAAAATGTAATGCAAAACGCATTTAGTTTGGTTTTTTTCCTCACTTACTGAAGTGACTGGTTACCTTAAGTGCCATTTTTACTGCAGAAGGCAATTAAAAGCAGTACATGGTAGTTGATGTATACAGCATCTTGAAAACCAAACTGATATTGCAGAACTGCAAGTAAGAGAATGGTTCATCAATCTGGCATTTCATGAAACTAACTTCAGTGTTTTTAATCAAGCCATTGATTTGATGAATGAATTCTCAAGATTCTGCAAACAAGTTTCCTTTTAATGATACTTCAATACAAGTTAAAACTGATAAAGTAAAGATTAGGTCTAACAATTGTATAAACATCTTTGATAAAGCTGGAACTGCAAAAGGAGTCAATTTCCCATTTCACAATGGAAAACTGTATTTACAGTTTGCAACTGTATTTTGCTATTTGCAAATGTTAGGCATGAACAGATTACACACCAGAGGTGAACAGTGGCACTCTAGACTAAGGCAAGACTTTCTTACCCAGTTTCAAAAGGAAAATGCAAGTTTACCTTTCTTCTTCCCTATGTCACATAACTGACATGCAATTTTGTCAAGAGATGCTGCTTTCCACAGTTAGAATAACTTGAGGACTACACACAGAATCTAATGCCCAGGAAAACATCAATAGTTCACGCACTGAGAATGACAGAATTGGGAAAATAGACCTTAATTCTTTCTCTGAAAGTTAATTTTTTTTCTAAGAAACAGCAGCAAATGCCAATACAATTTTCAGTGTTTGTCAGTTGTACTTCATCCACAGTGGCTTTTGCATGTGTGCTTAAAATTTGTACACACTCATTTATTAGCAGGCTCTCCTGGAGAATACACAGCAGCCAAGTCAGACCAAACAACACAATGGGAGCTGTGCCCAAGAAAATTAATCACTTGTACCCTGTTGAAAGCATGCAGACTGCAAGGAGTATTTCCATCCTTTTATGTGGTAACTTGCTAGGAGTTTTGTGTTTTGATCTGGGGTTTATTTTTAATGAAGTCCTATTTGAAAAACCATTTCACTACTAAACTTGGACCTTCAAACACTTAGTATGTCACATAGTATGTCAACATGAAACACAAATTATGTCAAAAGATATTTATCTTTCAGATAAAAAATAAAGTCACAAAAAAACCACTCCCACCCCAAAAAGTCCCACTCCCGTTTCAAAAATGATCTGTGGCTAGGTAGTGTCTACATCCATTGTCTACATTCCTTTTATATGCAAACCAAGTGAGATATTCAGCTACCGTGGAGAGCCATCTGCAATCGTCTTCCTTGAGGAAGCACCACACCTCCCATAATACTGTCACTACTCAATTCCTAGGTTCCTTTTGCAGGACAGTGAGGTAACTGTTAGCAGAAATAGGGAACTAGCTGCAACATCTACATGCACGAATTAAAGGATTTCTTCTCTTTACTTCAAGCAATCATTTAAACAGATTCCAGTGTGGGCCAAGAACAAGCAGTATCTTCAACAGATTGGCAGTTTCACAGAAAAACTGTACAAGCATCAAGCAGAAGAGGAACAAAGCATGCTTTAAGAAAGTGCACCTGTTAATAGAGCTGTGAGAATGAACTTGTATCACCCTGCAATTCCATCTGTGGAATATAAGCTACACTATTGTATCTATCTGTTACAGTATTATACACCAGGTTTACAATAATACAACAGCAGCCTAGGCTGGGTTGCCTCACTGAAGAGTCTATTTCTATACACTGCAAGGGTGATTGAATACATTTAAAAGCCTTCTGCTGTGCCAAAGATGAGTCTTCCCTTTCAGCACGTGGTATCCTTGTCAGGGCCACTATCAAAGCTGTAACAGCACGGCTCTGGGTACACTACTCAGACAGAACTTCAGGACATCAGTTTAGGATCTCCTGGCTGAAATGCCTGTTAGCTTAAAAGTTTCAGAACAGCATGTCTGAAACCTGGGAGAACATGACAGGGACTGAATAGGCTGCAAGACAAGAAGTCCTTTACAACAGCAAAATTAAATCAATTAATCTAAAAGTAAATCCAAATTCCAAAAGATGGGAAAAGCTGACAAGTATGGACATCCCATATTTTGCTGTGTGTTTAAATGTATCTTCAGAAAGTGATTACCTTTAGTTTCTTCAACAGCCAGTTTATCACAGATCTGTTTTTCATAGGTACAAAGATGCTCCAAGGCTTCTTTATACAGCCCTGCTTCCCGGAGGACTTGATTTTGATAGAGCAGCAGTTCACTGTACTCGTAGTCCACCTTGTCAGGGGATGTCTACATAGGAAAGCCAAACATAGGACATAATTCAGCCTTCTAATTCTAAAATTTGGGATCAAATTCATTTGACTAAAGAAACTGCATAAACCTTTCTCATCATGGAAGGAATGGTTAATTTTTGGCTTAAGCAGCACTCCATATAGGAATTTCATGTCTTCCTCTTACCTGCTGTGTCTTCCTAAATTCCTCTAAAATTTTTGCTGCCATTTCATAGTCTTCCAGCAGATGGTAAGCAATGGCATAACCAATCCATGATGCTCGCTGTGCAGGTCGGAGCTGAAGCAACTGGTATCTTGTTTCCTGCAAGAAAGTAGCTGCTAATTTTTCTTACTTTACTCTGATACTCTCTAGAATTCACTAAGCAATATTCTGTTTTCAATATTCTAGTATTTAAGGAAGTCACTGCAAAATAGTTTTCTATATGCATTTTATTAACCAGAGAAAGAATAAACTTTGAACTCTAATGGTGTTCACTGCATAAAAAAATAAGCCTCCACAAAATAACATGTCCAACCAAATCCTGATGAGTCAGACTAATTCTGTTAATGTATGACACACATGCTTTTCCTGTCTTACCACTTATGAACAGAACATAATTAAGGATACTTGGTTTGAGTTGCAGGAACGTTTACTGGTGTTTCAAATAAACCTTGAAAGTACATATGTATTTAAATCATTAGAAGTGTTCTTAGGCAACACAGGTCACGCAAACACATACCTATTCTTTGGCAAGAGGATAATTACAGCTGGAAAATGCAACAGATTTGCTTGGTATCATGCAGCTTTAATCTGAGGAAAATGCTATTACTTGTTTTGTTATAGACTCCTGAAAGGCATTTTCAAGTAACTTAAAATAAAGGAAAAAAGATACTTCCTATTGAAAAAGCCTAAACAGTCAGAAGTAGGGATTAGCAAAGAACTAAAACTAGGTACAGCTGTTTTAACAGAATGATGAGCACTCAAAATATTTTGAAGTAGGAGAGCCTGGAATTTAAAGCAAGGAAAAAAATAAGCAACCAAAGCACAACCTTATTCCCAGTCTTGACAGTAAATTCATATTCTTCAGAAACCAGCATATGATTAGTCATTAATTACTTACTTCTAAGCATCCTAACATTTAATCCTTAATGCGTTCTGTAACCATGTGTTACTTGTATGTGTAGAGATTACAAAATTTGTATTCACATTTATCCAGAGGCAAAGAGAACAAACATTTGCAAACACATTTTGGCACCTACACTAAGTTTTAGCTATCTTGTCTTGGCAAGAGCAGAACCAAATTTCTAAATTACTAATATGAAAAAGTCAGTGATTAAAAATTGTCCTGACTCAGGAATAAGTTCTCTGAGGACCTGTGCTAGCTGATTGTTCCACCCATCTTTGAGCACAGAACTTGCTCTTGGGTATGCTAATGTTATCCTAATTGGAAAGGAAATAATACATGTAGAGACCAACTAATGTGTTTTAAACAACACGACTTTAGAGGTGCAAGGGAAACCTAAAAAGATGAAAACTTGACCAAAAAAATGGAGCTGTCATTCAGTAATGCCCAAGTTGGCCAGGAACCAAAATATGATGGTTTGTGCAGCACACTGCTTGTTGTTACCCACTGCCAAGAGAAAACTGGGGGCCACTGATGTAAGGGTGGAGAGATATAAAGTACAAAGTAACTAAAAAATACAAACTCCTTTTCCTGAATAATAGTAATGTTCTGAACACATTAGCTCTTACGTACAGGAATCCTTTCAAGAAAAGAACAAGACTGGAGAATGTCTACAGCTGGATTGTACAGCATCAAAAAAAAAAAATAAGGCAAGCAATTCTGCACTGAGCTGAAAACGCATAATTTATTTGCCATTAAATCTGAGTATTTTATAGAAATTGCTCAATAGCACATCTGCTTTTACTTTCATAAAGTATAGAGTGGCATGTAGTTTTAACCCTCTGGACCCAACTATTTTTTTTAAAGTGTCATTAATCAATCTGCCACCTTTGCTGCAGTTCCCTAGAAGATGATTAAATGCAGTACTCATACTTACCCTGTAACCTTCAAGATCCCTCATTTGAATCTGTAGCAGAGAAAGGTCTCTCAAGATTTGAAGATTGTCTTTGTCCCATTTCAGTGCATTTCTATAGCATTTGATAGCTTCATCATACTTCTTGTCTGACCTCTGAAGAAGGCCATAGACATGCCAACCTGGAAAACTCTATTAAGGATTCCACTGAATTTGAGCAGGGACAAATGAGCTCCAACATGGCAGTGACAGAACAGCTGGCAACAAACTTTACATCTGTTTCCTAAATGGGCAGGAACACTAAAATTCTTTTTGTCAGAACTTTGCCAGTTTTATGTATACAGTCTATATAACATGCTGTAAACTTTACTTTTCACATACTGGGGGAAGAAATAAAGTAACAGGATTTCTGAAAACCCTATTAGGCTTACTTGAACACAATTTTAGATAACTGAAGGGCTCATACTTCCTGCACTCTGAGTATACAACAAGTCTTTAACAATGTAATGGCAACTACTCATGCTTCCAAAGCAAATCACATGCTTAAATGCCCACCATAAGTTTACAGTTGCAGATTAAGGATAAAAAAATACACAACACATGCCAGAATAATATGTGAGCTAACTGTGACTGCAAGGACTGCAAAACATCTGCCCTTTGGATAGCTTAGACAAAACAGTTATCGGAAATTGAAAATTCTGAACTTCCAGTTTGAAGTTTAAACTGGCTTTTATTGCTACACTATAAATCAAGTAGTTGTAGAAATCAATCTTCTCAATTCATCAGCAAAAGCCCTATTTCAAAAAGGATACAGACATGACTCTTCAAGTCATTCCTTAGGCCCCTGCGCACAAGTTCATAAGCTTCCTCTTTCTTCCCTAGACAGTTCAATGTTAGTCCTTTCATTGCCAAGGTTTCTGAAAGAGAAAAAAGATTAAGTAAGTACCAGTTACTAATTTTCAGGGGTTTTAAGCTCCATATAGCAACCCTAAACATAGTAGAAATGCAAATTTAGATTCAAGATTTCACATTCTTTTGTCACATGGAAAACTCTGTCCGATTATTCACTTAAGTATATCATACACAGGAATAAACTTTTTACATTACTTCCATCAAAATATGAAGTGATGTTTTATTTTAAAGGGCAGTAGAAACTGCCTGCTCTACAAACATTTGGAGATTTTTCTTTCTAACTACTCAAGTATCTATTCACAACTCTGATATTTCTACACATCCATCCATACCAAACTAGTTGCAAAAAGCCCACAAAGAATTTCTGAACAGTGCAAAGAGACTTTCAGCTCAGTATTAAGAGCTGACTAAAAATACAGCAAAGGAACAAATGCCTTTTTCTTCTTTTAAAAGACTATTCTTTCAGAAAAGTAGCAGGCCACTGAGCTGACAGAACGATACTCAGCCTCTTCCTTTTGTTTTTCACTTTTATGTGAGTGAATCTCAATTTCCCAGGAAAAGTGATTTAACTAATGTATACTGGTATTAGGAAACTTGCACCCTGAATCTTAGACTTGAAGGGTAAAGAATAGGAAGCTATGGCTACTGGTAAGATCAGTCTTTAAAATGACAAATCTTACCAACAGTAAGTGCCTAATATGCAGGTTTCTGGATGCTCTTATTGCTTTATGGGCAAAAGGTTAGCAGTGAAGTGGTATAAACCATTAAAATAATTACTCTACTGTAAAGTACAGGGAGAAAGAGATCACACAACACTTGCAAACTTACCTCCATGTTCTGCAAACTTGGGATTGGAAAGGATCTGTTTACAGAACTTCAGCCCATTTCTATACTGCTTATGTTCATAACACCTCTGTTGAAGAAAAAAAAAGTTTATTCAAAAAACTCAGAGTGAAACTATTTTTTCACACCTGAAATTAAGCACTGGTGCAGTTACGGATTTTAGAAAATGTACCAATATTTTAACAAACCCTTTTTATTGAGCTTCCAGTGTTTAAAAATTCTTTCCATTGCCACACACAAAAAAAAAGATGTTATCAACACCACAAGTTTAAAATTATACCTGAAGACACGTTATCATACAGCAGATTCTCAGGTAAGACACCACAGGAAGCTTAAGTGCCTAAAGAGATTCAACTCTCCCTTAACATAAAACCAAACCTTATGGCATAACATTGGTAAACATTGAACCCACTTTGGCCAATTATCCTGTATAATAACACCACGAGAGAACCTCAAACAACCATATGGGCTGGAAAGACATTTAAATCATTAGAATTTGGCCTAAACTACCTCTGAAAGCAACCTCTGATGATGATTTTGATTATTATATATATCTCATACATCTGAACTTTCAAAACTAGTATATAGTAACATTATCTTGCCATGCTGAAAATTTAAACACTCCTCTACAGTTTTCTTAATTCAACTGTTTTGTCTGAGCCTCATTCATTATGCAAGATGACTGCAATGCTCAACAGCACACAGTATGAACTTTTAAAACCAGTTTAAGTATTTTATTTATGCAAATCCACTTCTTGTGCTCATCTTTAAATAGAAGCCGAAAGAAATAACATTATAAACACCAATTCATACATTTTAGGTCACTTCAACAAATGCTAGGAACCTCTTACATTTCATTTTACTGTAGTGAAATAAACACTTACGAGCACAGGAGTAAAGGAGCACACATTGATTGAGCACTGACCCAAATCCTATTAATTCTGTTATTAATTACAAAGTCATTCATAACAGGACCTCACTGACTCTGGTTGATTCTGGTGGCAGGAGGGCTGACAGGGGTGTAAAGACTGGGTACAGCTGAGAGCTTTCAAGTTCTTCTAAATAAGTTGTTGCTCAGGATTCCATCTTTCCTCATGCTGCTCCCAAGTAATTATCCAAGAGCATTCATAAGCACATATGGGCACCATGTGTCCTCTAAGTATTCTCATGAAAAATATTTAGGAGCAGCAAACCCAACAGGTCTTCCCTTCAAGCAGAAGGCTGTAAAAATACAACTTTAAAATGTTACTTGAATGTTAGGGGAAATGCTTAAAAAGGAAAATGGCATATTTACAACTTCTGTTTTATGCTGCTCTTCATAATGAAAGATGCTGTTTAGTGTTTTGTTTTCTCTTGGAAACACCAACAACAAACTTCAAAGGTGTAAAAAAATGGTAAAATACCTAAGTGTGTATATTATTTTCTAGTACTAAAGTCATACAGCTGTAATAATCTGACTGCAGACCAAACCTGCATCACAAACCACCTATCTTGCTCACCCCTACACTGTCACCACCCTTAGCAGAAAGGGAATTGCTTGCATGGAAAAGGAGAGAGAAGGAAGATGCTCGGAGAGAGCAAGCAAGATGTACTCAAAGAGGAACAGATCAACAAAAGAATTAGAAAGGTTTCAACTTCAACAGACCTTCAAAGACCATCTAGTTCCACCCATCCCACCCCCATGGGCAGAAACACCTTTCACTACACCATGTTGTTCAAAGCCCCATCCAACCCCGACTTTGAACATTTCCAAAAAACTTCCTCTGTCAACAAGGACAGGAAAAATCAGCACTGCAAGCACATAGCAAAAGAACATTTTAAGAGTTAGGTAAGAGGAAATCTGTACAGGCAGCTATTTTTTTTTCTATTAAACCTGACTGGGTATTACTTACACCTTCCAGTCATTATCAGCTTTCAAGCAGCTGGCTGAGTCACTACAACCAGCCACTAGTCAGAGCTGACAGACGATTTTTTTTTTTTTNTTTTTTTTTTTTAATTGAAACCATCAGTCATTAATGGTTACCAGCCAGGCCTCCTCCCTGAAAAATAGAGCCACCATTTGCCCCCACCCAGGTAGTTGTGCAAGCAGCAGAACCTGTCACAGAAGTGGTGCAGCCACAGGAACTGAGGAACGTGTCTGCAGTGCAGCTGAGGCACTGTCCCAAGCAGAGGGGGCACTTTGGGCTTTTGCAGTCTGGCTTTGAGTAGAGCTGCTAAGATGCTGGCTGTCAGTGCGAGATCTTATCACTGAATGGTTCCATTTAACGTACTCTAACCACCAGGCTCTCACCTTGAAGTTTAAGCAAAGTCACCCAAGATGGGATGTATGCTAGAGACAGGAAACATTTGCACATAAAATTTTCTAGGGTGATACAGAACTTAAAACGCAAGGTAGTTTGGAACAGAGCAAACTCACTGAGAATTGTAACAAATTCCATCCTTTAGGCTTCACAGAGCAAAGATTTACAAGTTTATATCCACTTATATCTACAGAAAGGTTCTCATAACCCAGAAAATACTCGGATAGGGCCAACAAATTATCAGGAACCAATCTGGATATACTTTAATCTCCAGAATATAGCTGTGTACATAGACACAGCTGTGTATATTCCCCAGTGAGGCATCAAAGGTCTCCTTTTACAGGTTATTTCTAGATCAAGACAAGTTGGAATGATTTCCTGTATACAATTTCTCCAAGTTTTCAAGTTAATACTTTCAAGCTTATTTCATTGTGTTAATGCAAACATTTCAAATTGTGTTATTTTATGAATTTCCTTATTCTGTGTATGTGTTCTATGTACACACTGTATGTTTTGACAGTGGAAGGAAGGGAACACATGAAATTGAGGTCACATTTAGCTCTTCAGAAAAGACTGTTTCCTCATAGTAGGCCCAACAGCACCACTGAGATTCCCCTGCCTGAAGCTGTGCACGTACTTAACTCATTCTCCAGAGAGATTATGGGCTAACAAGCTTAAATTAAGGTGTGAATGAGACAGAAGGAAGCCGGGAATGAAGCATATGCAACCAAGGCTGGTACAAACCTCAGTGAACCTGTAGTTTCAAGGAACAGACAATTCAAACAAAATCTTTTCATAAAAAGGAAACAGAAAATACATACACAGCCTGGGAAAGATCTTTAAGCAAGTAAGTAGTTTCTGAGTAAGTGAAGAAAAAAAGAACCAGCAATTTAAATTTAAAATAAAATCACAGAAGGAGGTATGGTGACATGTCAAGTATTCTTGGGACATAAAGATACAGGCTTTCTGGAAACAGGAATTTTATTCATCTGGGTAGCTTGTTTCCTCCCAGATGAATAGCTTGTGGCAGTCATTACCAGAGCTCTGACCCTTACTTTGGGACAGCTGTTCTGCAGAAGTCACAGATTTCTCTCTTCCAGAGATGGCTAGAAGAGCAGAGTTGCCTGCACTAAGCTAAATTCCTGCACATATAAACTTCAAAGACAGCAGTGAGAGCGTGCTTGTGATGCTTGACAGACAAGTGTTGCAGCTACAACTTGTGACATCATGCAATGAGAAAACATAAAAGCCAAATTTTAAAAGAGCTAAGGCTAACGCTTCAGAAGAACAGAATCTGACTCTACAGCAGTACTGAATTTATTACACATTTCCTGCCCTTCGAAGTTTTTCATTTAGTAAGTTACCAGATCTTTTAAGACATCTAACAAGCTTTTCTATATATGCTGTGGCCAGAATGATAACCTATTCCAAACACACCAAGATTCTTTTTATACCCTTTAACTAATTTTCTGTATTTATAGCAAGAAAATAACATGTGCTCTAACACAATTCTACAAAGAATCAGCAAGATGAGACAGGGAAAGTATGACTCCTTCAAAATCATGCAAGACCATAGGAGGCAAGTGAGAATTTGTATTTGCATCACTTCCCCCACTACCAGTTCTATGGATTGGAATGCACAGCAATTACTTGACAGACTGACACTGAAATTTTAAGGAACAGAGATGGCCCACATTTTCCAGAATCCCAAGTCTGAGGTGGAAGGAGGGCTTGTATTCTGGTATTCTCTGAATTGTATAAAGGCATTTGTGCAGACTCAGTCTCTGGCCAGCAGATGCCTTACACATGCACACGGCTCATTGTGCTAAATGTGAATAAATTCCTCCAGATTTCTTCTTTGGTGGCTGCCATGAAGAAAGGTGAAAAGAATCCCATTATTTACAGCTTACCTACATCTAGCCATAGCTCACAGCTACATGGAGTTTGTTCCCCCCTTACCCCAGCTTCCCAGTTTTGAATCTTCCCCCATCTACTCTCTAAACCTTGCTGCCAAAAGTACAGGTAGTGAACATTGACATGGATTCTTGAACAAGGAAACCACAAGGTTATTATACAAGGGCCACGTTACTGATTACAGTAGCACTAAGAGCTGCTTACAACAGCAGAGGTGACTTCTATCCAAATTTAATTCAGCACTGTTTTCTTTACGTACTGTACAAACAAATACATTGTCACAAGTGCATTTTAGAGACTTTATATTTTTGAAATGTACACAAGTAGGCTCTCTAATTGTTTGCTACCTATAAGCAGGCAGCGTATTTTACCTCTCAAGTAATTCTCCCCTCTCAAACTAGACATTTTAATGGTGAAATACATGTGTTTCCAACTAAAACTAAAGGATAATACTCAAGTACTGCATTTTGACATGCAAGGATGTCCCTCAGCATCAAATACACAGCACACATCACACTGGACTCTGCCATTTATACATGAAATATTTTGCACATATTGACACCCAGGAGAGAAATTCTTCTTTTATCACAAAACAGTCTTCACATCCTTGCAAGCATTTAATAACTGAGGTAAATAATTTAATAGCCATCCAGACTTAAATGTGCTATTTATAAGACATTTTCTAATAACTACACTGCAGACTGAAGTGTCTTGTACGTTCAGTTACATCAACAGTTAACATCAGCTCAACAGCTCTAGCTCAGCAGAACACCAGGACTTAACCATGAGCCTGACTGGAAGCTTCACAGTGAATCTACACTGCCACCAAGTGCAACTCAACCTACACAAAGAATCACCTCGATCACAACACAAAGTAGAAAACTCCCTTTCAAGCAGGGACACTTGAGAAAATACATAGTACAACCTAGCTCATTCAAGAGTGTTTTAAAACTAATTTGTAGCAGTAAAACAAAAGAAAAAGTCTCACAGGAGTCTATCCAGCCTGGATTTTGCAGCTGATGAAACAGGCAAGAAGCAGACCCAAAAGTGTTTCATGAGCAAGATGAAGACAGTCACAGGAGACCAACATAAAGGAGAAACTGCCTTTTGTCTTCCCACCTGAAAGCATGCAAGACTAGATTTTTCCTCAAGAGCAATTATCAAAGCAAAGAAGATGCCATCTACTCCCCAAGCTCACAAGTGGGAACACTGGGGCATTATTGACTGCTTTCTTTTTATTCTTACTTGAATCAGCACAACTGGTTATAAGAAAGAGCAGTGCGAGAATAAAATCAATATAGCAGACCCAGGTGGGTGGGATGGGATCACACTGCCAATTGTTATGCCCTTTGAAATTGAACAGGAATCAAAAATAGTGTGCAATTTCTATTAAAGAGAGAATTTTACAAAAAACAGTATGAAGACCTTTTAACGGTTTCTTCTTCTAAGACTCTGTGTTTTGCCAGGTCACAGTTTTTACTCCAACCTAACACTCCCCATCTGCAAATTAACTGAAGTAAAATGAATGCAAACTACCTAATGCCCTAATACTTAAAAACAACCAACCCAAACCAACCAAACAAAAAGCCCCACCAATATCCCCACAGGAAATCACTTCTCACCCACAGTAATGCTGTCAAAGCAAGCATCCTAATTTGGTCAACGCTGTGACAGACTACCTGAAGAATATGATTTTCTTCACCAAATGAGTGCCAAAATTGGGATTAAGCCCCAAAAGACAGCAGAGCTGCAAACTGAATTTCTCATTGCTAGTTCCCTGTACTCAGCCCCTCTCCCTGAGCAAGTGACATAGCCAGTGTCATCGTCAGAGGAAATATATTGCAGACTATTCCCTATCATATACAAGAGCTACACATGGGCACAGGTGAATGCTTTACTTGCATCTGCAAGTCCCCAGGAGGAAGCACAATGGAGAAGGGGCTGCTCGGCCAAAACAATTCACAGATTTGACACTCAGCTCTCCTCTTCCCTAAGGTTTTGAGGCTTGAGCAGATCCATGGCGGACAAGGAGTTGGACTAGATGACCTTTAAAGGTCCCTTCCAACCCAAATTATTCTATGATTCCACAACAAACCCTTTCAACTACAGCAGTGTGCTCTTAGGGGACCCCACAGTTTCTCCTAGTGGCAGTCATGGATGTACACTTGGGGCATCCCATGACAATGCTGGCAACTACAATGCTGTGAGACCTCTGGCAGTGGGAAGCATTGGAATCCTTGGTCTTTGCATTACCTAAGTAATGGATATGCACCTCTGCCACTTTGATCCCATCTATTTCTCCTGGCACGGCTCAGATGCAGCACTTACAAGATAGTAAATTCAGGTGCTGTGCAGCTCAAGGCTGTTTTCCAGCACACTTCCTCTCTCTACAGGTAGACGAGATCAGGTCAAGTCACTAAGGTGCACTAATTCAAGCTAAATGTAGTAAAAGAAGATTCTGAAAGCTACTCACCATGAATTAGTGGGTCTTTTGAGCACTAACCATATCAAACAGCTCAGAAGCTCCAGGCAAAAGATATTCCACCACACCAATTCAATTTCATGACAAACCCAAGGACTGAAGAAAACACACAGATCTTACAGCTATGTTAATGCTGAAACACTCTGGAGCAAACTTGCATAATTTTCTGCTGTCAAACTGAAACCAACTATCCTCTTTCACAGCTCTGAAGTGTTAATTAATGGAACTGTTCTGTGTAACAAACAGCTTCAGCAATTGCCTGGTTCAAAGGATTAAGAAATCCTCTTCTGCACATCATGCCTTACCTTTTGGAAGCCACTGATACCTTCATAACTAGCAGTGCTTGGTAGAATACAACCAAAGGAACAAAACAAGTTCCAATACAAATTAGTTAGGATATGTGTACCTTTTCATTTAATACTAAGGCAGAAAAAAAATCTATGCTATGTCAATGCTTTTGAACTGGTCTCATTCCTATATTTAACAAAATCCAACTGGAAACAGGGGCTGACAAATAGTTAACTACAGCCCTTCTAGAAGACTAGAAATCCTCACTTACTGAAGACAGACTTGCTGAAAAACGCCCATTATTCAGCATCAGTTCTGATGGATGTACTTGCTTACTTTAATCTCTTTTTGGGGAGAATTACCGTGAGTTTGGCCTTGTCAACTAAAATAGGTGGTCTTCTGTCCATGACCCTGGAACCCCTACATTCAGGCTTCACTCCTGAACTCATTAAGAAACTGACTGTACCTCACGAGAGATCCAGCATGCACAGAGTATGTTTGGTTTTTAAAGATCATCTGAAACAACTAAATGTATCAATTCAAATTCCAAGATCTGGCATAAATATGACTAAAGGAACCTTGGTTGTTCTGGACTTAAGACTTGAGTTGAAGTGTCCATGTATCTCACAAAATAATCCAAGATACATGGTAAGGCTACTGACATTTTCTACCCATGTATTACACATAGAGTACTCCTTACCCTTAGCACTGAGGTATGCAAGATGAGGCCTGGTTGCACTGAGCATTGAGAAATAGTTAAATAGGTCTATTACATTACAAGGTTCACTAACTTGATTCTGTGGTATCACATAAGCAAACAGAAATCCCTGTAACAAGTCTCACTGACCTCACTTTTAAGGGTGGCAATGAATAATTGCTAATTTTCTCTAAATTCCTTATCAGCAAAATCAGAAAACACGTAATTCCTTATGCCCACTCCTGCTGCGTTTACACGGTGCTGCTGCAGACCAGAGATTTAAACCTGAGACATCCAGAAGAAGTGCAATCATCAAAATCTCATTAGGATAACCTTTCAAAAACAGAAATAAACACAGCTTCATCAAATTCTAACAAAAATAAAGGGTAGTACCATATAAATGGAATTAACTTCCTTTCACCAATTAAAATCACTTCAGGTTCAGTTAAGAGTATCTATAGGCATAACAATGTACAACTGGCTATAATCTTACAACTGTGAGGATGTTTCTGTTAATGAGTCTTTTATTTTCACCAGCAAAACAGGTAAAATTACGCTGCTCCTCAGAAATTTACAGCAGTGAATCACGTTTCTATAATTTCTGACAGCCCCAGTGAAAAAAAATGGCCTAATTTGGTGAACAGGCTTAAGTAACAACTATATTGCTCAAGTGAATCCTCAATGGCATCCTAAGGTCTCAAACAGTAATTAATTTTTTTAGCAGGTTTGAGAAATAGTTCTGAAAAACAAGATCAGTGATTCTGCTTAAAGAAGAAAAAAAACAGGTCTATCCTGTACTTCCATTCCAGTATTTCTGTCAATATGTCACTTCTCTTCCTAATACTACTGACCAAGCAGGGTATTCCTCTTGGCAAAGAAAAACCAAATCATTCACATCTCAACAGACAAACTATTGGAAGAGCCTTGTTAGGAATTCCATATTTCAACTGAGAGACAGTACATGGTAAAATTACAGTGGTGTGCATACTTGATTACTGTACAGCCATGCAAACACAACAACAATTGCAAACAAACTGTGCTAATTTATTTGGTTACTGATAAAAGTGAAATCCTGGAAATCAAGTCTTTAATCTTGAATTACAATGACTTAAAGAGATTTCCAAGCCTGTCACTTCAGCAATCTTAAAGTCAGCACCTGAATTTCTATGGACAGAACATTATTTTTAAAGGACTCATGCTGATGAAAGTATTAGTAAAGGAGAAGCACTGGTCTGTCTAGTTTTTAAGTTGAGGGACAGGGAGAAGATTCTGGAATGAAGAAACAGGAAGATGGCCTAGCCAGGAGGGACTTGGCATATTTACAGCAGAGGCATTGAACAGAGGTTGTTCAACAGGCTTTTTATCATCAGGAAATTCCTATATCACTTACTAGAACACTGGTCAAAACCAGCATGGAAAGGAAAGACCACCAGCTCAGACGATGCCCTCAAGCACTGCAATGTTAAGGTAAAAATGACCATGCAAAGGTGAAGTTCGAATGTCCCTGTCCTGCAGCAGACACCCTGGTTACTGGAATGCCCCACTGGAGCACACAGGCTCTGACTATGCCCACCCAAGCCTGCACAGCATGTAAGGAAACTGACAGAGATGGAAGAGGAATAGCCTCCATATGAGATAATGGCCATGGCCAAACCCCAGTCCTGAACAGGGAATTCTAATCTTCACACAATGCAATACACACCAGCTCAGACCACAGGGCATCTTCTTCCTCAGTACACTACTTCTACAGCACTTAATAGCTGTGAGGCAGTGAAACTGATTAAACAAGGCCTGAACACACTGACACACCTGCATTGCTTGTTTCCAACACAAAATACAACCATGTTGCACTTCTTAAATACTTGGGACTTTTTAAATGTCTGCTCATTAAAGGCTAAGCTCACTACCCATGGTGACAAATACTTGCACCACCTTAGTCTACCAGAACTCCAAGGTGATGACTCCAAGAACCACGTCCTCTAATGTTTCAAGGGACTGAAAAACTCTTCCACAAAATATATGGCACCTCTATCAGTTTTTTATTTAATTTGTCTTCAATACTTTTTCAATATATTCAACTTCTACATCCAAAGAAAAGTTAATTGAATATCATCTTTGGGATTTTTGAAATAAAACTGAACATCATTGATGAACTGTACCTGCCTGGATACAGCAGACAAGTAATGTGGCAAAATGCCAGGAATGTTCAAGGAATGTTCATCAGTTATATTTAACTTTTAAAAATTAATTAAATAAAATTTAAAATAAAAATAAATTTAAAATTAGTCAATCTTACTTCCTACAACTACTAGTTCTATAGGTGATAGTAAGGGGGAAGGAAGGAGGAAATGGAGTGAACTTATTTTTCCATTACTTCATTGGGCATCCAGCCTTCTGTGTACCAAAATGCCAACTTCCCCATTACTGTGCTGTGTTTACTATTCTACCCTTTCCCCTGCCTCCACCTGAATTCTTCTCCAGTAATTTCTGGACTGGCTAAACATTATGTGTGCTCAAAAGAATCATAAAGACTCAATTATTTTAAATCTTCAAATGTTGAGATCCATTTTTGATCTAAATTCCTCAAAATTTCTGAGCAGTACAACACCTACTTGTAGACCTAACAGCAAATAGTTAAAACTATAAAAACTATATGAGCTAGATACTTTCTTTAAATGGAAGTGCAAGTTTAAGGAGAACGGTGATTGTTAATCCCGTGGGTGTCTTTTTTATTCAAGCTAATCATGCAGATCTCTTTCCCACTGTCCTACAGGAACTCTGAATTGTAAAATGCCTTTCAAATGGAAAAAATGTGTCTATCAGAACCTCCACGTACCTGTAAAGTGACTAAAAGAGGTTAGTCTAGTTACAGTGTGTTGGAACATGCAAAGACAAAGTGTACACACTTTGAACTCAGAATTTGTCAGGCAAGTGGAAATGCTGGCTTGTGAGCAAACCCATATACACGAGAAATGTACTGATCATGCACAATGTTTATTACTAAACAAAGAAAAAGACCCAAACTCTGAAAGCTAATTATTGCCCTTTGCTATGCAAAGCTGAGCAGGTTGGTAACATTTGTGTTACACGTATACATCTTAAAAAAAAAAAGAAATGAGCCCTCAGGAATTGAAAACACACACAAAACAGATTGAAAATAACCCCAATTTTATGCTTTGCTTGCAAAAATACAGTTATCTACTTAACTCCTGTGTTTATTATCTCCATGAAAATCAGCATGGGAATGGGTTTATACTTCTGTTAACAGCCTGTGTACCAGTAATTATGTATCTGTCAGGTATTGCATCCTTTCAATAACACTTGGGCCAGTTCCCGAAGTATCTGTTGAAGAAATCTCATCCAGGCATGCTGAACAGGAGACGTGGCCTGGCTGGGCCAGGAGGCACCTGGTGGCCCAGGACCACCTCATTCCTGGCTGGGGGCTCAGAGCTGCACAGGCAGACCTAAGCTCCTCCTGCTGCTGGTTCAGCCTCCCACAGGACACTACAAGGATGAAGCGCTGGAGTCTCCAGAAAAGATGGTGTAGAGTGAGGAGAGGCTGCAGGAAGAGAGAGTTGGAGTGAAGGCACAGGAGAAGAGAAGTAATTTTTCTTAGGGACTGCACTTAGGACTTCCTAAAAGATGTCTCACTAATTCAAAGTCAAACATGTAACCAAAACTTCACAAAGTAGGGTCATTATCCATAACAAGGCAGACAAGCAGTTCATCAGCAAAGCTTTCAGTGTGATGAAAACCAGCTTCGAGCCTATTCTATTCACCACGTGTTATAAAGATACCTCATCACAAGGCAGTCTTAAACACCAGACTAGTCTGTCTCACAGGCTCATCCCTGTGAGACACAGGAAAAGAACACAATGACACAACAGCTTTTAGTCTATCTACACCTCAAACTCCTCGATTTTTATTAAAGATTTTCAGTTAAAAAAAAAAAGAAAGGGTACAGAAATCTGCTTGTGCTGGGGCACACCTTTTCTAATCTGAATCAAGTCAGAGACACAAGGGTGCTGAGCCAGCACTTTCTGCAAGACACTCGTATTCCTCGTTTGTTCCTGCCCTCCACACAAATATTCAGATACATCCAAGCAAAGGGAAGGAAAAAAAAAAAAAAAAAAGCAAAGAAACAAAGAACCAACCAAACCCGCTCAGATTTAAACACAGACAAGCTCCTTGATTCAGTCTGCCCTGTAATCACACAAACCATCCTCGATGCAAAGGACGATGGATCACCGAGAAGCAAGGCTAGCTCTTTCCCAGCCCGTAACACAGTACAAGGTCATACCAACTCCGAAGCATGGCTGAATCTTTCAAAGCAGAAAACAGATTCATAGTTCATCATATTTACTTTTTAACCTTAACTGAAACTGCGTGTCTCATGGTCACATGGCTGTTCATAGGGCTTTCTAGCTCTACATGTTCAATTTTTGTAAAATATTTTGGGAAAAGACGTGACAGAAGACTGTACACATCCCTCCCATTTAAGTGGCAGAAGTTTACAGAACCTTCAGAATGCTGTTGCTCCAACAGGACAACTGTACTCATCTTACTTCTGATCTCTGGAAGGACCCAAAATAGTAGCATAAGTCTCTTTGAAAGACAACGTGAGATTTCTATACAAAACTGACTTCTTCTGAGAGAAAACAGTAGAGTGCTTGATCTAGATACAGAATCTTCTGAACAAATCCACTGAAGTTTCTCACTAACAAACTTGAGACATTTCCAATTCAACCAAAGTCCTTAGAAAAACAATGTTCTTGCAACACCGCATGAAAGTTGAAACAAGTTCCTTGAGATGTAGCTGAACTGGGCACACTTTGCTGGTATTTGGACTGCAAACTATCTTAACCTCATTCTAAAAACCAGCTTATTGCCTAAATTCCACTGAATGTTCTCTTATCCACATGCCAGGTGCCAAGCAGAAAAAGTGATTGATAAACATCCACAGGAGTTGGCTACAAGTTAAACTTCGGGAAGACTTCAAAACCTTTACACTTCTACGCTTCCTCCTTTGAAAGCCGTCTTCCCACCGACCAACAAACACGATTTCTGCCTACAGCAAAAATCGGAGTTATAAAAGAAAAAAAAAAATAAAGCGAACCCAGGGCGGGTAGTCCGGCAGGGCAGCGTTTGCAACGGCGAGCGATGAATGAAGCGGCCGCGGGGCATTTCCCGGAGCCCGGGCTGCCTCCGCACGGCCAGCGCCAGGACCCGGTGGGCGAGCGGGAGCCGCGGGGGCCCCCAGCGCTGCCCGGCCGGGCGGGACCGCCCTGGGTGACAGGCGGCGCCGGGGCCG
>VZRO01005855.1:81065-112604 GCA_013397915.1 Daphoenositta chrysoptera | reverse complement strand
CTGGCACGGCTGCCCGCTCATCCTGGGCTCCGAACATTGGCTGCTTCAGACCTCCGCCGCGACCCCCTTGCCAGCCGAGCCGGCCCGGGACCCCCTACCCCCGCCCCATGGCAAAACGGTGGCCGCTGTTCGTCTTTCCTTCCATGTAAAATAGCGGGGTGCGTATCCCCCGACAGAGCAGCTGGAGCGGCGGTGCCTCCGCAGGGCTGCCGGCGCCGGGAGGGAACGGGAGCGGAGCCGGTGTGCCACAACCATGGTTTTTGCCGCATCAGGGGTTGTGTAACCAGTGGCAAAAAAATCTGTCAGCTCTGTTGGGCGATGGCAGCTCGCTGACCACTGTCCTGTTACAGCTAGCAGCCCCAGGGAGAGGGTTAAGGAGGCACTGCTGCTGGACGAAAATATAAATGTAGGCAAATCCATTAGGATGCCCGGCTATTGAAGAGGAGTCTCAGAAGTGTGTCATGAGACAGATGATGCTAAACATAATCTGGCACACGATGGCAGTGTTTTGAGATTGCGATTATTTTTGCAGTTGCCAATTGCAATGCTCAGAGCCATTTTATTTTTCATGAGCGCTTTTTCAATGAGATATTTCTCATCTGAGATCAAGTCACAAACTTCAGTGGAAAGCTTTGTTGACCAAGAGAATTACGTGTGTTTTTCATGGGTCTCTTTTTGAGATGTACAGATGAATTCAAGACTGTAGTAAGAATCAGTTTATCACAAATAAATGGGTAGCACTGCTATTAGAGTTAATATGCACCCAATCAGGTATAAAAATTGTGTAATCCTACCTCTCTTCCCTGTTGGCCAGTTCATGAGGTGAAGTGTACGTATCGAAGTGTCAGTAGTCTGAGAATGAAAGAACATTAATTCAAAACGAAAAAGCTTTTTTAAAAATTCCCTGTTATTAAAATGAAGAGAGAATTCATTACTTCTGCTGATCATAAGGAATAAGGACAGATTAATACTTTTACCTACCTTACCTTAGTCAGGAACTTTTTTACATTCCTTTTTTTTTTTTAAACATTCCTTAGGCTATATAGACTGTATCTAGTACTTGGAAGCTGATGGCAGACAATGTAGTTCACAGGAAAACTCATCTCGTAGGAAGAACTCAGTCATGGACCTTGTTCATTTGAGCACCACACCCTGTGTTACTCGATCATAGGATACATCAATAAGCTGCATCTCTCTGTTTTAGAACCTTTTTGAATCATGTTTTCCTGTACAGAGTTCAGATTCCATCGTTGTTTTTTGTGATTATATTTTAGCAGCACTTTACATCAATTTACCTAATGGTTTTTATAGCACCTTCTCGCCAGATGTCTTCTGGGAGCGTTCCTGGCTCTTCTGGAGACACCATGATGCTCTATCTCCTTGCTGGTGTTGCTGCTTTTGGTGGTTTATTTTATGTAAGTGTTTGGGGATGGAGCTGTTTGTTCTTTCTGAGCTGGCATGGTATAAGGTGTGTTCTGGGTTAAATAGTATGGTCAAGATGCAAACAGTCAAATAATGTAGATATTGTAGTGTATAGCTAAGTGGAGCCAAACTTAGAAATCAGTTTTAAAGGATTTAGTGAAAGTGAAAGCCTATTGCTTGCCTGTTTTACTGTTACTTTGAGAAGCAGTGCTGGGTCATTCTTAGTGGAAAGCATATTTAAAACTATGTGAAATTAATGTGTCCAAAGATGGAGTAAGGCATCTGCCTCTAACCCCTTGCCTCGTCAGCCACAAACATTAGGAATATCTCAAAGTGGGCAAGGCAGATGTGAAATAAGCTGTCTGAAGCTGCAAGGGGAAGATATAAACCTTGTTAATTTGGACACAAAACGAAAAGATAAGAGCATTAGTTACTTCAAAAAAGCATGTTAAAGTTTTGTAAGCATCTGCCTTTGGTAAGCTTTTTGGTAACCATTCTCTTCCCTGCTTGTAAATATATTTGAGTCTGTGCTTCACATCCCTAAATCCTCCATTTTATAGCTTACTTCTACCCCTCTCCCCCTCTCTGAGATAGTGAGTAGCACACCCCAGAGAGGTACATATTTCCCTGTCCCACAAAGTAATACTCTTGAATGGTAAGTAGCTATTTCTTCAAAATATCAAACATGTATGATTGCATTTCTGGAGGAATAACATATTCTCTTGCTGTCACATTTTTACCACATTACCAAAAAAAATTCTTAATGTAATTATCTTTTAAAACACTGTTTTCAATTCCTGAAACACAGCAGCACTTCAAAAGCTGCATGGTATATTGTAGTTGCTTTCTAACAATGGAGAAATACGAAATGCATAAATATATTAGTATAGCAGATTGTTAATTTCTTTTAACTTTGCTTAGGATAAACTTCATATGCATTTTAAGATGGTCAGTAGCACTTGCTTAAAATCCTTTCTGTCCCTCTTGTCTCTTTGTGTTTGGCAAATCTGTGGGGATGTAGCAGTAAGCTGAGGTGTAATTCCCTTTCAGGCCTACAGAGCAGTCAGCTCATCCCGCAGCAGGTTTATTGAACGTACCAATGTTCTTCGCGAGAGGGCCGAGGAGCGGAAGAGCAATCCGTGGTCAAGAAAGGGTGAGTTGAGCTCTTCTCTCTCGTTCCCTGGGTACACAAGGATCTGGAACAGATTTCTAGATTGTCTAAGCAGGCCTTAGCACAAGACTTAGACAAGTCCAAGTCCTTGTCTGAGCTGTGTGAGCGGGAGCGAAGACAAAGGTGGTTGTGCAGTGTTGTTCTGTTACAAAGCTGCTGCTGCTTCACAAATTTTGGTAGTGGCCTTAATGTTCAGGCAGTGAATCTGGTCTTTGATCCACCTGTGGAGGCTTTTGAATGGAAAGAGTTGATGTGTGAATACTATTAATTGTATAATAGGTATTTGATTTACTGGAAGCTTAATGAAACTTGACTGAATGCATAATGCTGTCAAAATCAGTTTTGTTCTTTTGTTTGTTGGTGGGGGGGAGAAGCTAATATCTTTTTTCTCAGTCAAGAGGTTGGCTTCAGGCCACATACCATCAGGAAACAGTTCAATAGGGAAAAAAACCCCCTACATTTAAAAAAAATATTCCAACTTGGACCAATTTTTTGTCCCATAACTTTGATTTTGTCTTTTCTAATTGGGCTTAAATGAAGCACAGGCATTACCTAAATGTATGGCAAATCCTTACTTAGCTCTTCATTCTTGAATAATTAGACCATGTTAGTTCAAATACTTGTAATGGAATGTTGTTTCTGTCTACATCAATTAGTGTTATGGCATTAATGTAAAAGGTAGAACTTTGGCAAGCATGGCCTTGCTACGAAAAGCAATTAGGAAAATTTCTTAAGGATCTTTATATATTTTTATTTGGTTGTTATTTAAAAAAATAAAGTATTGAAGCCAGAGCACTTGAAGGTGTTCTTTTTTTTTTTAATTTAATGTTGGCATCTAGGGAATTGATTTAATATATTTGCATGCACACAAAGAATAGATTTGAATAAAGTATCTTGATTTTAAATTTTGTTTTCAGTGTGAGAACATGGTTTAAATTGTCTGCCTCTATAATTATTTCTTTAAAAGTTGTTAGCCTTGAACTTCCATAACACATGCTTGAGTTTCAGAACTTCAAAATTACAGATCTTAAGATTTAAAGTAGTAAAATACCTTAATTTCCTAAAAAGAAAGCAGCTGAACACAGTATAGTTTTACAATTCAGTTGTTTAAATAAGTGTTGAGAATTCAGCCACAATTTGTAATCCTTCATTTTCCCTGAAATAAAAAATGTAAGCAGGACCAAAGTAGATCTTCTCTCCCAGGGACCTGGTTTCCTGCTGTTCAGGGCAGAAGTGAGGATTACCCTCATTACATTCTGACTGCCATAGTTGGGAGAATGGGGAAGCATTGAGCAAACCTTTCAACATATTCCCAATGATGTCACTGTATTCCCTCTTTGCTCTTAAGGTGCACTTCTGCAAGGTACTGAGTTTTAGCTCTGGCCTACCCACATGTTGGAGTGAAATACCCTCAGTGATGAGTGCTCAGCAACTGATTTTGGGTACTCTCCAGGCATCCCATCATCTGCTGCTTTGTGCTGCTTAATAAGTCACAACCAGTGACAGATGATTACTGCCTCCCTTTTTATTGATAGTAAGAAGTCCAAAATGTTTCGAAGGCCATTCAGTGCATACAGTTGAAACTTGTTTCCTATATTATTTTCATTGTCTGACTTCTGAATAAATGTTCAACCCAGTTTTTATTTGGACTTCTGAGTAGCTAATTCCAGTTCACAGTACAAAACTGCTGTTGAATCAGCTCCTTTTTAAAATCCTTTTTCATTCCCAGCTGTGTATACCCAACAGAGGTTTCTGTTCTTACTTTTCCTACAGAATCCTCTGTGTGGCTCCTCAAAAGAGTTAACACCCCTTTTCCTCCCCTTTTTCTCCCATTCCCTGCATAGTCATATTTTTGTGTTTATCTTGTCACAGTGTTAGCATAGTATGGCTTTTCCCAGAAGTTTCTTTCCCTGTGCATTTTTTATAGTCAGTCCTTACACTTTTTCACAGTAAGCATTGCTGATAAGAGCAGTTAAAAATTCTATTCTCAAAGTATTCTGGTATTTTTTTAGGGGCATGTTAAATCAAGCTTAAAATAAGCTCTAAAACAGAGCTGGTAACAATATGAAGTGGTGGATAGAAAAGCAGTGTGCCAAGCAGCACATTCATGGCATATTTGCTGCCTGTGGTAAAAGAACTTTCTAGGTGGAAGAACATAATACTGGAGAGCAGCTGATCATAGAGAGATTCTTTTGATCAGATTTTTGTGGTTTCTCATGCAGGGCAAAATTCTCCCCTTATGCCTGAACCCAAAATGTCTATTACAGAGAACTGTACATACCAACAAGTCTGTCAAAACAAGAGAAACTATCATTCTAGGGTTCTTTGTTTATTAGAGGGTTGAAATTATATTTAATGGTATTTTAATTAATGATAGCAGACATTTAGAAAGAGATCTGATAGCAAATTTCCTGTGGCTCTTTCTAACTGAAAGGTACTCTCAAATTTAGGGAGGGATTTTAAAAGCCCCTGGAAGAAGCCTGAATCGAAGTACCAGTAGAAAATCTGAGACATCATTTGAAATGTAAAATGATGTTTGGCTTGCAGGATGTTCTGCTTGCTTATTTAGCAAATACTGAGTTTTGTCTTCCATTTGTTGTTTGTGTCCTTTAAGCTTGTTCCTGATTTCCTTCTTTTTTAGCTATGACTTTTCTAACAAGCTGATTCAATCTTTCTAATCTATACTCTGCTTTTACAGTTTCCAGACTAAAACACGAGGGAAATCTCTTTCCAAACCCGAGGAAGTTAAATACAAAGGACAGTCGTTCACCATTGAGTACCTTGCAGCCCACCTTGGGATGACTTTATACCTTCTATTGTAAAACTCCATTCTTGTGAGACTTTAAAAGAACTACCTATGTTTGCAAGGCCAAACCATATTGAGCTTTTTACTGAACCTGCTTTGTAAAAGGCAGTTCTGAGATGGAGAAGCTGGCTGTTCTGAATGAATGCACTCTATATTTGACTGTCCAATAAAGTGGACTGAATGCTGAGCTTGCCTGTTAGCCTGTTTTTTGTGTAATGAATTTAGGCGTTTTTTTAAATAGTGTTTTCTTAAAGGGACATGATCAGGTTGCATAATGCGAAGTATTGATTTTTACTGAGCAATGAATGGACTTGTCCTGAAACCTGAACACAAAATGATAGGCTTGCACTGGCATAAGAAGACCAATAAATAAAATTGATCTGTTTAGTTTTTAAACAGATACAAAAGAATAAAACAAACTCTGACTATGTCTCTTTAAGCTCTTTTGTTTCAGTTCTCATGTAGTTTACACTGTATTACAAACTCTTTTTCCAGTTCTATTTTTTCGCATGGCGAGTTTGTTCTGGTGGTGAACTTGTGATAAACAGTTGGTGTATAACTTTTCCTTTGTGAACTTGATGTTAGTGCATGTTTGCATGGTGGTTGTGCATCTTTGTTGCTTTGTGCTGCAAGTTTTTCTTTACTTGTCTCAGCTGAGTTTGAAGTGATGCATGACTGGGAAACACTGTTTTTCAGGTTCTAAAGAGTCTGACCCACAGTGGTATAAATGTCTTTAAAAGAGAGTTGTGACTTGTAAAAAGAAAATAGTCATAAGTGGGTCGTATCTCCAAGGAATTGAGCTCTGACCACTTAAAATTAGCAAGTTATTTTCTTACTTATATAAGACCAAGTATCTTATTCCCCACATGGTAATTCCACAGAGTCATGCTGCCTCTGTCACTTGTGTGTGTACCATCACTGGCCCTTTCAGCAGAGTGCTCTGAAGCAACACTTGGCAAGGTCATTTGTTATCCTTCCCTACACCCCCAACACTTGCTTTAAGCCACAGTTTATTTTCTTATCCCACTGAAATGTTATGAAACTCAGCAATTAAAAATATGGTTTCCTCATCTTGTAAACATTGTTTTTTGATGCCACATTAGACAATATGGGGGATTAATTATTGATCCTTTTTTTTTTGTTAATTCTGATCCTGAATCTTAGCTTCTCACTTTAAATTTAAATGAGGATGATGATAAAAGGTAGTAGGTGAAAATTTTGTTGCATGCATGCATTTTACTCTCTTTATTGTATTGAATAAATCCTTAGAAGGTGATGAAGAAGAGGTGGATGAAGTCACTGAAGCAGAGAAGGCCGTGGAAGAGGCTGATGCGGCAGCTGCTGTTGAACCTGCAGCACAGGATGAGAGTGCTGGACCCACAGCACAGGATGAGAGTTCTGGACCAACAGCACAGGATGAGAGTTCTGGGGTATCCCCAGAAGCTAGAGGGGAGAATGACTTACTGACTCCAGAGGTATCCCATGCTGTGGAGGAAGCACAGCAGGAAGCTGCTCCTAATTCAGAAGCTGCTGCTAATTTGGAACTTGCTGCTAATTCAGAAGCCGCTGCAATGCAAGGTTAACTTATGAATGTGGTTTTTGAGTGTGTGTGTTGTGGGTTTTAAAGCTCTGCCTATTATAGAACATTAAGAATGAGCATTTGTGTTCCTAATGGAGTTTGTCCTGCAGTGAAAACTAATTCAGGCATTAACTTGACATATCATGAGCATAAAGTAATTAAGTTTATTGTATCAGTGTCTCTGAAAACATCATGCCTCTGGCACCAGAGTTACTGTCTAAGACAAGTAGAGTGAAATGTATATTTTAGTACCCCATCCTACTTCTTAAGATAATAAGTTGAGCATACAATGTGATCAGTTACACAGTTGTTTCAGTGATCTAGTTCTCAAGGGTTTGTTAAGGAATCTAAAACACTTCAGTTCACTGGCCATTCCAAAGATACTTACACTGAATAATTATATCTGTTCTATCAATGTAACTTCAACAGGATCTTGCATAGCAAAGGAAATGCTGTCATGGTCTCAATTTTAAGGATATATTGGGCTAAATTTTCACAATATGCTAAAACATCAAATGGTTAAACACTGAAGTTGGTAAGTGGCAAAACATTCAGTATTTTGAATTGTCAGGGGGTTTGAAATATTTTGGTTTACTGTGCTTTTAAAAAAATTGCAATAACACAAATGCAAAACTATCCATAAATTGCACAAAATACAGGATTATAATTTAATGTGGTGGACTCTTAAGGGTTTTTTTAAAATTATTTTTTACCACTAATTTTGAGATGATATGTCCAAAACACAGATCAAACTGAGATTGAAAGTATTTTGACTGCTAATCTATGGGCATTTATCGTAGTACCATCAAAAGTGTTAGCAGTTTCAGTTTTCATTCTTTTCCTTGGTGGTTCCAATGAGACATGGATGCATCTTAATTGCCTTTTTAACAAATAAACTTGAGAAATAGTGCAGCACATCTAATTGCTGAGTTTTAGCAAAGGTCTAGTTGGTATGAAGGCGATTTTAATTCAAATGTGAATAGCTCCTGTGCTTTTCTCTAAAACAATCTATTAAAAATAACATTTTAAACAATACTTAGTCTGATTTGCTCTTAATACAGTTTATAGAAAGTAGGAGAAGGTACCTTGGTAGTGATTATTACTGCTTACATATAGAAATATTTATAAGGTAGTAGTTAAAATATCTACAGCCCTAAAAATTTCCGTTTCTATGGAATATCTAGACCACTTCATTTAGAAAGGATGTAGTCTAGTGTATGTTAAATTTGGCAAATTAGAGCCATTAAGAGGTACGTTTAAAAATGTGTTGCAGCATTTCTTGCTTTACTGAGCAGTTGCAAAATTTCACTGTAATTTCATAAGCACTTGCTTGTGTCTGGAAGTGGTTGTGTATTCCTTTCACAGTGCTTAGGTAGGAATAACTGTTAATTGTTGGATAAGGTAGGATCTTCTGTATGGTAAGTATTTCTGCTGTTTTATTGAAGAGGATTTTCCCTGAGAAAGGGAAGCTAGGAACTTCCCTGAGAAACATGGTGCATGAATTGATTAGAAATTAGGAAGAAATTCTTTCCTGTGAGGATGGTGAGGCACTGGAACAGTTTGCCCAGAGAAGCTGTGGATGTCCCATCCCTGGAAGTGTTCAAGGCCAGGTTGGACGGGGCTCTGAGCAACCTGGGACGGTGGAAGGTGTTCCTGCCCATGGCAGGGGGTTGGAATGAGATGGTCTTTAAGGTCCCTTCCAACCCAAATCATTCTGTGATGATTCTGTGATTAAGTCTGAGGATCTCATTCTGAACATGTGGACATCATGTACTTAGTGATCACTACTTGATAAGAGGAAATATGGCTTGTAATTGTTTGTTCCTGTTGGTGTTACCTGGAAGTGAAGGAGCTGTTTAGAAATTACCAGTTTGTAAGATCTGTTATCTCTGGCAACATACTTACTGAGGAAAACAGCACTAGAACCAAACTTCTGTTATGCTGGAAGTTGTAAGGGAGTCTGAGGGTCATCCCAGGTGCCCTCTACCAAACCTTGCTGCAGTGGTTATTCTTGGCTGGGTGGTAAAGCTAGCAGAAACAAACCTTTGGGATGTAAAATTGTCGAGAAACTGAAGCAAGGGGGTTTCCTCCTTGCCTGATCTCTTGGGAGTTCCTGGGATGTTATAACTTGCTCCTGAGCCTAGTTGTCCCATGCCACTGGTCGCCAGTGCAGATTGCTGTGAACAGCTGCTGGTGACAGGGGTGCCCCGGGTGGTGAACCCTGGGGACCTTCACCGTGGTTCACACGAGGTTACACCCGGTGTAACCCGAGTCCTGGCCTGGGAGGCTGGACAGGCTCCTGCTCCAGGTCACCTTAGCACTCCCTGCTCCCTTGTCCAGCTCTCCTCATCCTGCTCCTGCCTGCAGCAGAACGGCACAGTCCCCAGAGCAGTTCTCCTAGGAGTTCCTGACTGCAGAAAGGAAGGCCAGCAGCACATGGTCTGACACACAGGCCTAAACCAGCATCCCTTTCCTCTAAGCTATGTAAAAACTAGTTTCCATTGGCATCATGCTCACAAGAAGACGGGGAGTTTGTTTCAAAAGTTCTCTGCTCTCTCTCTACCACTTTGTTCAGTGCCTACTTGCAGCCAACAGCTATTGTGTTTAAATTTTTTTTCTAATTAGAATCCTTCTGGATATAATGCCATTGTTTCTTTTAATGTGTAAGGCTTTCTCTAATGTTTGGAAGTGCAAGCTGTGAAGTTATGCTTGTCTCCAGCTCCTGTATACAAATAATATAAATGTGTGATAACACATGGATGTGCAAAAAACCCCCCCACCCAAACCAAAACAGATATCAAACAAACAAACAAACAAAAAACCAACCCAGCCTTGGAGGTGGATGCTTAATACTTAATCAGGGTAATTTCCATTTCAGACTGTTAACGATTTTACTTGCCTGGAGTTTTCTCCTTGCCTCAGTTTAAGCAATTTACAGTCCACTGCTGGTATCCGCAATTCTGTGAAATACTGTTACCAAAATAAGTACTGAACTATGTTACTCTGTTCCCAAGGTTTTAGCTTCCTCTAAATTCTAATTTTCTCCAGCTTTTTATTGCTTGAGCTATCACCCTTGGTTACTGCCCGATGCTGGTTAAGTTCCTATTGTTCTCCTTCTAGTGTACTATGTCTGGGACCATAAATTAAGCTTTTCTTCAGACAGAACAAATGCTGTAAAATTCACAGATTGGCAAACTGCTATTTGGATTAGGCAAAGCTGTTGCACCTGTGACTTTTAGTTTTTGGGTTGCCACCATAAACTCTTCTCCAACTCTGGTATTGAGGCTTGAGGTTTTGGCAGTATCAACTGAAATAACAGAAGCAATTAGCCCCAAACTGTGCTTTTCTAGACTTCTTCCTGACTTCTCTAGCATAGGTTATTTTCTAATTTTGAAAATATTGAAGGGCATGGTCTCTTCCCTGTGTTATTTCCAAGGCCATTTGAGTGAGTGACTGGTTTTGGGGAGGATTAGTGTGTGAATGTGCCAGTGTTTTCCATGCTAAGCTTCAAATGCACTAGAATGCCAGTTGTCTGCAGCCTAGAGAAACAAATGGAGGCTGCTCTGGACAGGAGTTGCTGCTTTTGGGACAGGACTTTTGCTGACCCCATCATACAGTGATGCCAAGCAGACAAAAACACTTGATATAATCAGTGCACGATGGCTTGGCTTGGTAAGTTACCAAATTCTGGGTGTGCTGACACTGTGAATACTTCGAAAATTACTGAAGAGTCCTCAGAGTGATTTGCAATTGCTCATACTTACTCAGAGGCTTTCAGAATGGTGTTGCTCAGTAGAACAGACACAACCTTCTAGGCATCTATTTGTGTGAGATGGAGGAGGAGGATTATTTTCTCTTTATTGATTATGATGGATTGCTTTAGCTAAATTAGGCCCTAAGAAGTTGAATTATGTAAATTCTATCCTACAGGGGAAGTATCTGTATTTGGAACTTCTGTTGGGTATTTCTGTTTCACATTTATCACTTTCTTTTATCTGTCTCTTGGACAGCTGCACTTACCTTATATCTCTGTGATTGCTGCACACAGGCCACTAGTCTCTTCTTCCTTCTGTTTTTCCTTCATAAATCTGAGTCTTAGATGAGTCATCATAGCATAACTGGAAAATCTCTGTTGGAAGAAAGTGAACAATATTCAGAAAAAAAATTCTGTAAAAGTTGTGAGCATCTGAAGACCCCAGTTGATAAATGGAGAGACTGTTCAGTTTGGATCAGCTTAGCCAAAAAGAGAATTTTACAGCATGCACTGGGCTGGAGAGGAAGATTTTGGTAAAATGGAAAAAACCCTAGAACTTCCCAGCTAAGACTGCAAACTAATAAGTGGGGGAGAACTGCCTAAAATAACTGTCTTCCTATTTGTCTATTCTAGAACAAGGGGGCAAGTAGCTTCTCAAAAAAATACTAAAGCTGGTAGAAGGACATACAGTGAATAATAATGCCTAAATGAATGTCACTATTAGGGAGAAAATAGCTCATTGTCAAGACTTAAAAAGAACCCCAAAATAACTGTATGTATTTAAATTGGAAAGCAACAACTCACTTTGAACAACAAAATCTGTTAGCATTTAATTTACTATAAGTAGTATTACCTGTGTTTGAAAATTTCCTGTAAATACAACAACCACAGGAATACTGTTAATCGCCTACTTTAGAGAAAAATGGCAACAGGCACCTCTTGCTGTTTTCCTGTGGTGGCAGTTCAAACCACAATGGGAATAATGGGGATTTTGATGTTAATTTGTGGGCAATGTTTCTTACAGCAGTGAAAAACATCCTTTTCAAATAACAACTTTGCTCCTTTGAAAATGGTGTAAGTATTCCTCATACATTACTTTGTATGAGGAATGTTAAAAAAAAGTCTTAATAAGAAGTTTTTTTAGAACTCCTGAAGGATTTAATACATCAAATTATTAGGGTGTTTTCATACACACCATTTATATTAACTTGTGCTAGTATTCCTCGTGATCCATTCCAATCAGTAACTAAAAATTGCTCTATGTTTAAAACAAACAAACAAACAATGTGAGTTGCTTCTCATTGCTACAATTCCATGCTACAGAATATAAAACAATATTCTTGAAATTTTATGAGGCATTATAAACTATTCTGGATTATTGATATGCACTGTTATGCTTTTATTCTGACCACTACAGGCATCTCTGAATCTTTTTTTAATCATTGATTAAATTCTCTTCAAGGGAGTCTTCTGGTCATTAGTATGAACTAATGAGGCTTTTCTTGGGAACTAGTGACCTACATCAGGCACAAACAACCTGTGATGTGCTCGGCTGATTGAACATGTTTCTCTTTCTGTATGGAGAGATGAAAATTTTTATTTTTAATAATGTGCTTCATAATGCCATGGTTTAGGCTCTCAGCTGGACCTTATGGATTTTTATCTGGATTGCTTGTGGATGGCTTGCAAAAAGGAAAAGATGTAATATTTGTATAGTGGCAGGTTTATTGGAAATCCCAGCTTTCCTTTGGTCATCTGTTTCCCAAGGCCCTTGGGCTCCGAGCCTTGGGTTTGTGTTCATCCTATGGAATAGCTGGGATGCCAGAGGAGCCCTGATGCCCATGGGCTCTAGTGAGGAAGGGCTGAGGTTGAGGCTGCCTTCACATCATGTCTGAGTAACAGCAGGGTCAGGCCAGGGCAGTTCCACAAACAATTCATCAGTTGTCAGCCACTAGTTCCTATCCTGTGCATTCAAGGGAACGATCAGACTGACAAATAATCAGTGCTTTCCTAAATAATCGTTATATCCTTCACTCTGCTTATAAGTAAGAGGTTTATTTTTTCCTGTGTGGAGCTTAAGTGCTGATTTTACAGTGTCATAGAGAGGCATTAGTCTGTGGTCAACCACCTGGTACCTTTTTTCCCTTTTTAAGCCCAATGTTTGGGTGTTAAGTGTTTTTCCTTTCCAGGCAGTAAGTTGCTTGGGTACCTTGCTCTAGCTGGTTGGAATCCTACATGTTCACTGACTAAAATGCCAGAGAGAAGAGAGAGAGCGTTTCAGGTGGTCCTGAGTGACATTCCTGGTGTTGGGATGTTGCTGGTGGGTATCTGCAAGCCCTCCATACTGAGCTCCCTGGATCTTCCAGGCCAATGGCACCTGAAGCACTTGGTCTTGTTACAGGGACAGCTGCACAGCTTTGCCTGTTTTGTCTCAAACTGCCTCAGGGATTATTGTTTTCCCCTGTTCCTACTGATGTGGTTTGAGCCCCATGAACAGAGGCAGGAGGTGCTGAACCCAAGCCAGCCGTGCCTGGGGTGGCAGGTGGCTTCTGGTGAAAGCATGGAAGGGGACCTTAGCTGTCATCACCACCTCAGGATTTGGAACAATTTCCCTTTCCATTTTCCCTAAGGCTGATGGAACCAAAATATGTGAAGTTGCTCTTAAAGGGAGTCACAGTTTCTTGCTGCTACTGCTGTTTTGTCCTTTGGATTAGATCTGAGTGAGCCAAGTAGCCCTGCTTCTTGTGCTCTATTTTGCAGGTTTTCTCAAATACATTCTTGAATTACTTTTCAAACGTGACAGAATTTGACTTTTAAAAAGTCAATTCTGTTCCACTGCCAGTTTTTCATTAGCAGGTCTTTAATCTATGAAAAGGAACTGGGAATATTTTGCTCTGTTTATATTAACATTTTGGGGAACATCCTGAGACCCTCAATGGACCTGACCGAGGAAGCTTTCTGTAAAAAAAAGCATCACATTCTAATGTAAGATGGTCTCTAAAAGACTGTAAATAAAATGCTAATTTCACAATTAAATTTGACTTCCCCCTCCTTCCCTCCTTTGGTATTAGTGTGTGACATTGGTTATGTTATAGACAGCTTGAAATATCAAAGCCTTGTTTTGTAATCCAGCTTTGGTTCACGTGCTTCAGGCGAATTCCATTTGTATGATGCTGCCTAGCTTGTATTATTTTAGCTTTATAAAACCAAATTCTTCTGCAAAGAATATTTTTAAAGTAATTGAACCTGGTGTTCGACATTGCAGATACCAGCCTCACCTTGACTGCCTAGAAAAAAACCATCATGTGAAGGATACTGCTTTAAGTGAAGTGCTTCACTCAGAAAAGTGTATTTTTAAATATATTTTAAAATTGCAGGATACCAGTGCCTGTTTAAATTTTTTGCTGTTTCAAACTGGAAAGATCACTTTTAAATGAATCAAAGAATTAAGATTAGAATCCAAATATGTTACTTTTACATGTATTGGTAAGGAAATGCAAAATTGAGAGAAGAAATACAGGCCGTACTCCTGAGAAGGCTGGGATTATCTTGTATGGCCTTGTTATAAAACTTCTGCCCTGTGGAAAGGAATCCCCACCTCTCCCCAAGCAAGAAAAAGACTGAATAAAGCTTTCATTTTAAAATGTGGAACAGCTGTCTTCTTCATCTGTATTGTAAATAAGGAAAACATACTTGCAAAGCCACTTAAAAATACAAGGTAGAAGTTTAAAATCCAGTAAGATTAAAAAATATAATATACAAATTAGTTTATATCCCTTCCACCTCCTTGCTTGAAGGTCATCCTATACAGCATGTTGTCTACCAGGTGGTAGGACATGGCTGCCAGCGTGAGCTGGCCAAATTTTGCACTAGAGCTTTGCATCCCAGACAAAAATCCAGGCTGATTCTGCATAAAAACCGCCCCAGGAAAGTATGTTTGAAAAGCTTAAAGGCTTTGGGGGAAGAAGCTGTGCAAGCAGCAGGATCTGGGTTCTGGAAGTCAATGCACTTGCATGGGGTTTCCTTTATTAGCAGAACGTCAATCTGGGCATGTTATTTTTTATTAGCTGCAGCAAAAATGAGTCAGTCACACAGGGCACACAAGTCCCTGCTTATCTCGCCTCTCTGTTCTGCTGGGGGAATGCTGAGCTCACGAATATTCACACAATTCAAACTGACCATCATAAGCATGCAGAATCACCCTGTATTTGGACTGTTTTCTACTGTAAATGCATAGAAATGTAGAGTTCTGCACTCACTCTCAGGACTGCAACTTCAGCACTTGTAAAAATTGTCTTTAAAGACTGCAGGAATTACTACTTAACAGGAAGCAGTTTTTGCTGGGTTTTTTTTCACTGAAATGGTAGGGATAGTTTCCTAAAAAATATATTTCTAGGTGAAATGTTGGGTATTGTGCTAATAAGCTACTGGAGCTTCCTAAATCTGCTGCCTTATTAGGAAAAAAAAAAAGAGCAAACAACTGAATGCAAGCTGTCAAAACAAAACCACAATTTTCCTTTTTCTGTAAAATCAAATTCATTTTCTATATTTATTCAACTCAAGCCAGATGTGTTTCCACAACAGCAATGGTTTGGTATTGCATTAGGTGCATGTGTAATGTTCCCCAGACACGTTCTGTTCCTGCAAGTGCAATTTGGGAGGATGCATTTCTTCTCCAAATGGTTATATCCTAAAGCAGAGGAGCTCAGGACTGCCTGGGAGTGCCTGTAGCTATCCTGGGCAGGAGCAGGAGGTATTTGGGTTGGGATTCCCTGTTACACGTCAGCAATGGATATTGCACAGATGTTATACACTGATGTATATCTACATCATATATATATATACACATATATATATATATGTACACATAAAATTGATGGTTGTGTAGTGGATGTGTGTTGTGGCTCTAACAAATGTTGAGGATGCTTGCCCTCAAAATCCCTGGTACATCCAAATCCTTCTGAGTGCTTTGGCACCAGCTGTTGATGCAGTATGCAAAGCCCCTTGCCTACAGTTAGTAAGTGTGATTGGTTTGATTCCTCTGAGGCTTTAAGTTCTTTTATATTGTCATTTGTTGAAATCATAGGAAAGTTAAGCTCCTAATTCAGATCTCTAAGTGCTATGGTATACATAAATGCCTAGCAAAATTGAAGAAAGCTATAGCCAGCAATACTGGGATGCAGCTACTTATCCCAGGAGAAAATTGAAAATTGACAAATAACCAGTGAAAAAGGTTAAGGAAAAAAAATATCAAATTTTCAGGAAAAAAAGAGCTAATAATATACACAGAGGCTGAGATTTTTGCTACTAATATAATACCTCGTATGAAACTGTGAAGTATACCTTCTGTATACTGTGGAGTAATATTCTGTGTATTCTGTAGAGTAATATATCCTACTAGGATGGGGGGAGCACAACACACCAAATGAAGCAGGAAAACTATGAAGCCATTTGAGTCTGGTGCTTTTGATGAAGGATGTGTGTGTGCAGGGGCAAATTTTCCCCAGAGAATTAAGAAAGATCCCAATGCACCCCACTTTTGTGGATATGAAAGGAAACGAAATAATTTTTGGCAGGCTTTAAATTGCATGGGTCAGGATGGAATTATCACTTGACTGAGACCCATTTGGCAGGAACACTGTGAGTGGGTGTTTTGGTAAAGATGATAATGAGCTGGAGTGGTATTGTTCTATATGGATAATAAAGCAGCTGAGCATTCAGTGGAAAGCATAATATTAAATACCATGTGTCTTCATTGCAGAGAAGCAGTTGCACAATTCAGATTGTTTTGCTCACTTACAGCATAAATAAATCTGGCATAAATAGACAAAATGGGTCATAAACATCACAGGATGAGGAAATGCGGGGACTTCAGGTTTTCAAACTGATCATCATTAAGGAAACAACACAGAACCAGTGAAGATGCTGTAACTCCTCTACAACTATTTTGAAAAAAATAAAGAAGCTTACAATTTTAGTATTTGAGTTAACAAAAGTTAGGAGTGATTTCAGTTACACCCATTAATTGCTGCAGAGTTTCATGACAGGCTTATTAACAACTTTGCAATAATTGAACAGACAGAAAATCCTTCATCCGAGGATTATGGAAAATGAGTCACCATTGTACCAGGCAGAGATTAAAATATCTTGTGTGAAATAGGGTGTTACTGCAGGATTTTACATGGAACAACTGCAAGAAGTTAAATTGGATTGAAAAAACATGAAATGCACGCAGATTTAAAAAAAAAAAAGAAAAAAGAGAGGGTGTGAAATAGCACTGGGATTAAATTTAACATCCAGGGAAACACAAAGGAGAAATGCCTGAACTTTGTAATGCTTTGTGCTACCAGCTGATCAGTAGGGGAGGCTGTGAGGGGCTCAACCATGTATGTCTGATGTTCCTCATGTAGAAGGACCCACATGACAGTCCCAAGTCTGAGACAGGCAGGGGATTCATCCTCAGCTTGCCAGGGCATCATTAACCTGGCTTTGCTCTGGGATTGCAGCAATTCCCTTGGACAGAGAAAAATGTGCTGGCCTTGTGAATGGAATACGCAGTGTTTGTTCCAAGACGTGTCCAACCCACCAAAAAACAGGCTGAGATTTGTTCTGGTGTCAAATGAATGCTCAGGGTAGCCATCAGGAGGTTGTAGACCGTTTCCTAATTTCATGGTGCCCAAAGCAGCAGAAGACACTCAGTTAGTTTGCAATATGACAAAGAATAATGCCAAGGTGATCATTGGCCAGTCTGAGGCCTTGCTGGAGATAAGGCCTGAAGGACAATGACCCAGTGCAAGCTGCCATCCTTGGTTCTGCCACGAGCATGGGCACGGGGACCACCAGCTACTGCCACGTTTCTCTTCTCCAAAAGAGCTGTGGCACCAAGAAAGGGGCTCCTACGGAACCCCAGCTACACGTGCTCAAGGAACAGATGGGAAAGCCACTTGAATAGAAGTACCAGCTGGAGATTTGTATTCTAACCAAGGGCAATTTTGTATATAAACATGCTACACCCATTCTACAGACACAGGTTTTCAAAATGCAATGCCTGCCACAATACCCTTTGTATTTTAGTGAGTGACAGCTACTCCACAGAGACACGGATGAACACCTTGGGAGGAATCCATATTTTTTTGCATTAGATTGCCTTTCTGATAGCCATAAATAATAATTCAGACCAGAGGCAATTTTTTCAGTACAATTGGTTAATGTTTGGTTTCAAGGCAGGTATTCCTGTAGACGACAAATAAACACAATTCCCATCCAAAGGAAACGAGGTTTTGATAAAAAGCAGAAAAGATCATATTGCTCCCTCTAGCTGCCTACTGATCTACTCTTCTTAGTGCAAAAGAAATTAAAACACTCTCGGAAAAAACAAAATTAAATACTATCATCCAGAGAAAGAATTTGTGGTAATATAAGCTGAATGTTTGATGTTACAAACTGAAACCCAGCAGCTTGCTACCATAGCAAATATATGGCATTATGTCAAGTATTGCTTGCTATAAAATACCTAAAGTTCCAAATTTCAAATGTATTATTTCTATTGCATACCTCTTCCCTATAAAGGCAAAGGTGCCAATTCCCGAGTGTTTCTTTTTCTGTTGCTTCTTCAAAATCCAGAATGCCTTCTGAAAAGTAAAGTGAAATAACAGACGTTCAGAATATGCTGTATTTAACTAGCTGCAACGTGGTATTTGGGGAAAGTTATGGGATGCTAGCTCTACAAAATTCCTATTTACTGCATTTATTGAACTCCTAAAGAAGCTGTTTAATTAATTGTGTTTAATAGACATGTCATTTAGTATAGGATGAAACAAGAAAGTTAGAGACAAACCTTCTTCTACTGAGCAAGTTAGAGTGTGATGATGCAAACCTCTGACACAAAGGTTAGAAGATCAGGGTAAGAGACAATTTACTCAAGTAAAATTTAATATGCAACTGCTGGGTGATGTGTTCCTGCAGAGTGTATCTGTATAGAGACTGCCTATTACTAAATATTACCTATTACAGACTTTTTATAGAGACAGATTGCTTTATGCATAACGGAGTATTGAAAAATGGCTAGTTGACAATCATGGAATTGCAGCCTGAATCTTCAGCCTGAGGCTAGGATATTTTTACATTAAAACTACCCATGATGTCTTTCCAAGGTTATGTGGAGTGTAGATGTAATGTCCTATGAATTTGACAGAAATCAGAAAAAAATCCAACAGTATCTGCAAGAGATAACATACACGTTAAAGAATATTTGCCTATGTCTAAATACATGAAAATAGCTTCAGTTTATAGGTTCCTGCCCCAGGGTTGGAAAGAGGCAAACTTCCCCTGGAATTCCATTTGCAAGGTTTTATTTGCATGATAAAATTTAATCATCTGATAGATCCTGTTGTCTTCAGCTACTTCAAGTATGTATGTTGGGCAGGTACTTCATGCTTTGTGAGCCATGATTGCTCACCCTCATTTATGACGGTGAATGGAAAGAGAAGACAATTATCTTTCTAATTTGATTCATAGAAACTGTGAGTGAAGTCTCAGATGTTGCAGCTTCTTCTGCCCATGAGGAAAACTTAGACAGTGACAAGGAAGGAGTAGCCTCAGCAGCTCAAGAGATTTCAGACACAGACTCAAAGAGCCAGGACGCTGATGCTGAGGAGTCGTGGCAAACTTCAGAAGGTGCAATAGCTGGGTCTGCAATGTTTGTCTCTGTGAAGTGCTGGTGGCTGTGTGCACTGAACCAGCTGCAAGAGCATGCAGAACTCAAGTGATGCAGTGTGGCTGCCCGTGATAGCTGTGTTTGGCATCACAGTGTTAGCAGAAAATCTCATTTTGAAATTATGTGCTGTGCAGTAGAAGTAGGTTGCTAAATTCAGTTGTGGCAGTGTGGTGAGCTCAGTGTCCTGCTGTAAGTGGCTGGATGTAAACTTTATTAAGAAATTCTCCTGTGCTGCATATAACACATTTTTTCAACATCTGACTTGATTTGAAAGACAGAATTTTCTTCAATTGCATTGGTGTAAAGAGAAGTATAGAGCATGTGGTATGAATAAAGCTCGCAGTGCTTTGGTGCAACTATAAACAATCTCATATTGCTTTTGAAGTTGAATGATGTAATTGGATGCAGAGAAAAATGTGTATAAAATCATCACTGTGGAGATTTTCAAAGGAGTTTAGAAGTTTGGCCTCTAAACTCTTTTAAAATTGGAATTGAAAAGCTAAAAGGAAAAATGCCTGCATACCTAATACGGATTTGTAAATTCTATCCCTTAGTCCAAGGATCCTTTGGACTAAGGGAAACAACTTACTTGACTACTTGTCATTGAATAAGTAATTTCCAGTGTTTCTCATTGGTGTTTTGTCTCCATATTTAGTTTCTGAGGCGGAGAAGACAACTGAAGAAGTTGCTAAAGACCCCTAAAGGTACACAGTACAGTTGCAGCATGTGGTTTTCTGCTCTTTGCTTATGTTTTTTTTCTCAGTTAGTGGCAATTGCAGCATGTAGTAAGTGCACATGCACTGTTACGGTGAATTTGTATTTCTGTTCTCAACAAAAAAAGAACTTTATTGAAGTATTTCTTATTTTTTGGGAACCATTGCCAGCATCTTTTAGAGGCTAGGGAGGAAATCCTAGATCAATTTTCACGCTGTGTATTTATTTATAGCTTTATCTTAGTCCCATGCAAACTGGATAAAGACCTGAGAGTTGTAGCTTTCTTCCAAGCAAAAAATGTTCTTTGGATATTTGGTTTAAATTATATATGGCTACTGGATTTCTGGATTATTGTTCTATACAATAAAGCAATAGTCCTCTGGACTGTTTTATTTTAAATAAATTTTTTTCATTATTAGTCTCTCTGCACTTTCAGTTTGTGCTAATGAAAAATACTGGATAGAATATTCTTTCTATTTTGCAAGTGTCTTTCTCAGTTGGCTTTATTTTTTTATTGTCAGAAAAGTTGCAAGCGTGTGCCTCTCGAGGATTTTATTTTTGCTCAAATTGAAAGCCAAGGTACCACATCAGAAAACCAAGTAACCAAGAACACATAAATGCTGTGGTATAGAGAAGGCAACTGAGTTGGGAATCTTTTCTTTTTAACTGTGTAAACATCTGGCAACCCTACAAATTATTGCATTGCTATTCCAGATTTTGATTTAGATGACCAATACCCTCAAGAGCCAACTCAATTAATGAAGGCAAAGGTGGTAACTGAAAAGGGTGGGGATGGCAGGGAAGGCAAGCCGTAGGAAACATCTTTGATGGAACAAATGGAAAATAGATGAAAAAATAGATTAATCTCCTACCAGTGTACAGGTCCACTCCATTCTGTTTAAACTGCTTGGACTCTTTTTGACAAAAAAAAAGCTTTTTATGAGTATAGCAGCACAAGGTTACAAAAGGGCCTCTTACTGAGTTTCAATTTGATCTTGTTGGCAGGGGGAAAAAGATTTATGAAATATTTTACTTGGTGCTGGAAGATTACTGGCTGTCATTTGACCAATTTACAAGTCTAGAACCACACTGCATTCCCAGTCAGCAAAGAATTCTTTCTTCTTTTTTTTTTTTTTTGGTGTTTTGATTGTAAACACTTTGGAGCATGAAGCTTAACTCTGACTTCACATTAAAACACATTATACTTTTTAAGGGATTCAAGACAAAGAAAATGAAATTAAAAGAACATTGATGTGTGAATGAAATCACTATCTAGTTAACTTTTTTTTTAAAAAAAAAACCTGATTATTTGGTGAAGGGATAGAGGAGTAGTAATGGATTAAATCCTCAGATAAAGCCCTGAGTTGATGCTCAGAGAATGCCTGAGAAAAGGTGTTCAGCTGTTCTACTGAGTGTGGCTATTGGGCCCAAATTGACACTGCTATGGAACTACTTCTATAAGTAATCTCAGCAAAAACAATTGGTTTGCCTTGTGCTTAAAGTTAAGCAAGTAACTCTTTGTAGAAGTAAGTATGTAAGTATGAAGTATGTAAGTAAGTAAGTAAGAAGTAAGTATGCAGGGGAATTAACTTAGGCCTGAGCAATGTGGATGAACACCACGGATTCCTTGAAACTGGGATTTGGTGATGGCAACAAGGCAGGTTTCCCATAGCCATCAGATAACCATGATTTACACACCAGTGCTGTGTATACTCTGCAATTCACTTAACTGGTAACCTGCAGTCAAATTTACAGTGTGCTTTGAATGTCTGCAAAGAAAAAGACCTGCTGAATTGTGTCTGTTGCTAAACATCATTTATTGTTGCATCTTCTAAATCAGCTTCTTTTTTCTTTTTCCCAGTAAGCAGTACAGAAGCCTTTGGAAAGTTTAAAGCAAGTATTTGTGGCAATCAACCAGCTGATTCCCGTGTGTTGAAACCTCATACTCTTCCTTGGAGACATGAAAGAAACTGTGCAGTTTGTCCTACCACACACTGGTCATTAGGGCCAGTATTCAGTGCTGCAAGAGATGATTTACATTGCCTAGAGAGATGCTTCTGTAACTAACATCTTTGCTATAGAAAGTAGCATCCAGTCAAGCCACTCAGCATGTCCTAAATACATGTGCTAAGAGAAGCAGTAGACTTAACTAAACCATGCCAGATGAACTCCTTCTATGTCTTTGTTGTCTTGAAATGTAAATTGATTTCTTACTTTTGGTCCAAACTGTTGTTGTGCATAGTTATACCTTTGTAACATTCCATTCTAAAATGTAAGCAAAAGGTTTTAAAATCAAGTCAAAGTATTATAAAAGTACCTGTTAGCATTTTTAAATTGGATCACGGGGAATATAACAACCTGCTTGCTCCTGATTTTGGATTTGTGATTGTAAGCATAGGACATCTGGCTGTACATGATCTAATTTTCCCCCTGCATAAACATTTCAGATGCTACCATTCCTTGCACAGTAACATCCAGGATAAACATTTTAAGGCTCCTGCTTTGGGAAGAAAACCTGTTTGCAAGTAGTAGCAATAGGTACTTTATAGCATGACAATCAAAATAGCACTGGTTGGTGTTGTCATTATGGATCAGAGTGGTGGCTCCTGCCTTGGGTGGGCTGGGCTCTGCTCCTCCCAAATCTCATTCACAGGTCTTTCTGGGTTGCTCTGTCTTCACAGTGGCATGTGGTGGTAGTGTAACAACAGGAAGGTTTGGTATAAACCTTCAAACTGCTACAAACCACAAGCTTTTTTGGCCATGGCAAAGCCTGACTCCAAGCACTTGCAGACAGAGAGCAAAATCCCTGTGAAGGGCTATGCAACAGGTGTTCAAATGGACAAACATTCTTAGAGACTAAGAAAGAATCAAAAAGCTAAATAACCTTGTTTTCTCAGCATTAGCTTAATAAAAAATACATTTATTATGAATAACAGGTTTGTATGCCACTGTGCTCCCAACCCTCCATTGTGCTACGTGCACAAGCGTGCATCTAAGACAAAATATTGATACCCCCTTGCAGCCATCACAGAATGGCAATGATTCTAAACCAGGGCCAAATAAGGTATATTATGTACTATTTATATAGAAAGTGTGTTTCATAAGGTGTGTCTGACTCTTTTCCCTTCAAGCAGAAGTTTGGAAAATGTTGAAAGAGAAACAACAGCATTATGACATTCAAACCCATAGCACAAAGCAACACATGCTCCTTCCCCCATCATATAGCAAGTTATAATAGTGTTCCAACAAAAATATTTTGTTGGAACAAACATTCTGTTGCTCCTGGAACTACTTAGGAAAAACTGGAATAATGCAGAGGCAAAAGCAGGCTCCTGAGCTTCAAGAAGACAAACCACAGCCTTCTGCTTACAGGATAAAGCCTCTGTGATTAAAAGCAATTGTTGTAGAGAAAGCTACTGGAATAAAAATCTTAGACCAATATTTTGTTGGCTAAGAGTCTATTTATCTGGTAGATTAAACATGCTGTGATGGATGTATGCACTTAAATGTTCTATTTCTTCATTTTCACTAATTCCTAGTAAAATAAATTATTTTAACTGCATCTAACAGTAGGGTTTCTGAAATTGTAGGCTTTTCTGAAGGGCTCTTTATCTCTGGAACTGCTAAAATATGTTAGCCCTCTGGAACAGCTGCCTGAAGGATTGAATCACAAACTATGGTGAGCTTCCCAAAGCTTTTCATCCTTCCAATTTAAAAAAAATGTGAGAGTCCCAAAATAGCCTCTACATGTGCTTTATGTCAGAGTTCCTCTTTTTTTGCTTTTGTTTAGTTTAGGTTTTTTTAATTAAAAAAAGAGAAACTACTCTTGAAAGCCAGAGGAATTAGGAATATATTATGAACTCTAGCTGTGATGATATGTAGCACAGCATGGTCTGCTTCAGCACTAGATTCTCTTAGAGTAACAACAGCAATATTTTGGAATTCACAGAGGTCTGGCCATTGTTGATTCAGTCTTGCTAGTAGGGAGTCTGACTAGCACATAAATTAATATTTTCTGCCCTTCACTTTCAAAAAAAGTGAATTTTTGAGTTGCTACACAAAGGCTGTGATGAACCACAGAAAATGTTGAAAGATATTGTTGAAATGGATCATTAAGGAGAACAAGGCCACAGCAGAGACATAATGCAAGACTAAAGGAGATGGGAGGAAAGGTTTGGTCTTGAGAATACACTTCACAGGCCAGAGCAAAGCTTGAGATGCCAGAATTTGTCCAAACTGCACATTGCTCCTTTGCTGTCAGCAACCATCTGGGAAAACAGCTGGCAAGGATTTTCACTTCCCTCTAGTGCTGGTTAGTCCCTGTAGTTCAGCTCTCTGAAGGGTGACAGCCTGTTGCTGCTGGCAGCTATTCACAGAGCTGAAAATTCTGGAGACAACGAAGTCTATGTAACAGTTTCAGGTTTACTCTTTGCCTGTGTTGATGTAGATATAGAATTTCATGTTCATTTGCTTCTTCAAAACATAAGACAATTATTAAAAATCGTAATTCAAACTGCAAGCTGGTACTCAGCGCCTGGAAAATCTGAGAGTGAAATCCTTTATTCAAGATTTCTTATGTCTGTGCAACAAGGTTTGATGATGTGATACTACTTTTTAAATCTCTTTTTCTGACAAAGAAAAAAACCACAAAAAAACCAAAAGAAAGACAAAACCCCAACGAATTCCAACCCAGCCAAGAATGTGCTGTGATTCTTTTTCTCACCTGTTTGCCTCTTTCCCTCAAAAATTTTGAGCCAACTAGCTACCCCAACTTCTGCTTTACCAGCCAGGTGAGAGGAACACAAAGTTCCTCCCAGCTGCGTGATAACTGAGAAGATCAATAGCTAAAATAAGTTACTTGTAGTGTTTGGCAGCAGATAAGCAAATGTATGGTGGAGCTCTGTGGCACTTTTGTGGCTGCAATCAGCTACTCTAGGTGCTGTTTCCTCCCTGTGGGTGCTTAGAAAAGACTGAGAGGAGAGCTGAGAGGACAGAGGCACATAGAGGGTCAGGGAAGACGAACAGGGACAGAGGGAATTTTATGTTAAAGGACATAGGAGCTCACTTTGTGTGCTGCCCATGGGTTGGCCCATTTCCATGGAGTGCCATATCTTTTTGTGACCCACACAATTCTGCTCTTAGGAAAGGTATTGGTTGTGTGCTTTTCTTTCTTGCCCTGCTGACCTGCTGCAGAAGATGGAAGCTGTGCAGGATGATGGAAGTTAATTCCATTCCCAAGCAACAGGCTTCAAGCATCACCATGGGTAACTGGATTCTCTTGCATTCTGGGCATTACTCCTTTATTTGGGATGCTTGCAGGAGATTTTGCCTCCTCCAACCTTATTGGAGGGGGAAAAGGGCTAAAATTGTAGGTTTCTATGCTGGAGTTATTCCTGCTACCTGCTTGAGCTACAGGTAATTGAACAGGTTGTTGAAACAGCGTGATTTGCTTGCGGTTTATTGAGAGAAACCAATTAAATTTTTATTTTTGCCTCAACATATGTTATAAATCCGTTTTCTGACATGGGGTGGAAAATTACAGTAGGCGCTTTACACATGCGGGGAGCCTTAACACCTGCCACATGCAGGAGGCAGCTGGAACCTGTGAGAGGGGAGGAGACCGCCGACGTGGCAGTCTCTGAACAGGCAACCCCTTCAGAAAATGGGGAGAAGCCCTGTCTCTGAGGGGACTTCACCCGACAGCCAAGCAGGTGATTCGCCCCAAACTGGGCCAGGAGACACTTCAGAGACAGAGTCAGAGAAGTGGGTATCTGCTTTATTCGGCGCCGGGTGTGCTGCGGATCACTCCTCCAAAAACACACACTCCGGCACTTCCTACAACACAATATTAGGGTAAAATTCATGAATATTCATCACATTCCTTGGGATGGGCGTGGTTATACAAATGACCTCTCTTAAGTCATTAATATCATTAGCATAGGTGTCACGCATGTGCGGTGTCTCCTGGTGGTCGCACTGAGGAAGGCTCCTCTTCTTCCTCAGGGGTCTTTCTGATGAAGGCTAGTAATAAACAAATACTTGCTCTATAGACATCGGTCTATGGGGATTTATTTCCAGCCCATCTTTTGGGCATCATTATCAATAAACAGTTCTCAGATATAATATTGCCGTGTTTGTGATTTATTTTGTCCAAGAAATCTATCGCAAAGAATCCCCCAACTACCCTTTACAGCAGGATAGGACATTATCTGCAGATGTTCTCCACTTTCTCTTGACATTTTACCCAACTCAAATAATGGCTTTAGCAAACTCTGAAAGGCTGATTTTGATTAATGCTCAACAGCTCCTGCATAACAAACAGGAAACTTCTGAGCAATAGAAACTCCTCTTTGTGTGGTTGGTTAATTATTTGTATAAGTTTCATGTGCAGATCCATTCACTTAATTGCCTAAAAATTCTTGCTTTTTTAGTGATAAAGAGTTTTCCTTATTTAAAAACCTTCATGACTCAGAGATCTTTGAAAAAATAGATGCGTGAGCTCTGCTTGTGCCCTAGGAAAAGTGTCATACATTGTTGTAGTTGCTGTTTTTCATCTCAGGGAGTTCAGCTGCCTGTGCGTTTTCTTCTCAGTTCAGCATTGACTGTGGTATGCCAACCAATTAAAGAGGAAAATATAGAGAAGAAGTGGAAGAGGAGAGACAGTAATATGTATCAAGAGCACATTTCCTCTTTCTATCTCTATAATAGAATTAAATTACTGAGGCCCACAGAGGTTCATTGATCAACCCCCATAATGTGATTTTTTTTTTTTTTCTGGCTTCCTTCTTCCTGCATAAGGCTATTTTCTTTCTGACTAGTTAGTGGTAAATGTTATTCTCCAGTGAGGGCTAACTGAGCATAATTAACCATTGGACAACATGCACTCATATCATCAAGCAGAAGAGGGCAGTAAATCAAAAGCAGTAATATTACTAAAACCTGGGACAGAGAAAGAATTCCCTCATCCACAAAACCCAGAGCTGAACAATAAAGGAAGAAATTAATAATGTATGCTTTTTTCTCACTGGAGAAAAATTGGCTTGAGTTGTTTGGGGTTTTTTTTATTATTTGTGGTTTGTAAAAAATCAGAATCATACAAATACTTTTTGTTCCACTGTTTTAGTAAGTGACTAATTTCCAACGCAATGTATTTGGTGTTGAGGCTCTTAGCGCCAAACCTGGAGTATCTGTTCAAGGCTTGACAGTTCTTGCCTGTGGGAACACAATGAGGCTGGATGTGAATGTCTTTGTTTCCATTTAAATTATTAATGAAGTTCTATAAAATCAAAATCCCAGCACTCTCATCTCTCTTCACTTACTACAAGTACTGGCAGCAGCAGCAAGTTACACAAAGTACTCAGTTCTAGTTATAAACAAAGACAAAAGGACTTTCAAGTGTCTGAAGTTGTTACTTTAGGAGTAACCCTTAATGGCTTGATTTCTACCCCATTCCCTTTCTACAAATCTCTTCCCAGAGTCTTGTGTTCTATACCAGAGAGCTTGCCTGTTCCTAAATGAAAAGTAGTTTTCAATGCTGAAATATTACGCTATGAAAAACAATAATGTCTTTGAGGACAATTATTTTTTTATTTTTTCTTTAAACCAAAACAACTGAAAACAAACTGGTCAGTCTCTGTATGGAATTTCTTCTTGTAAACCACCACAATTTACAAAGGGTTTCCCTGTATAAGAAGGGGGCATTCTGATTTGTGCTACCTCTGAATTAAGAAAACCAACATGCCATGTACATCCCATGTATTTTCAAAGTGAAAATGAGGTAAAGTCCTCTTTCACACTGATTCTAACTTTTTCTTTCTAAAATATTGCAACTGCTGTATTTTAAAGTCTAACATATAGCAACAAACCACTTAGTCCTTTATTTCTACGTAATTCTTTCTTTTTAAAAAGCAAGATAAATTCATTCAAGAATAAAATCCTATCTGAAACAGGCTTGTTTTGGCATTGCATTGTTCCCCTGCTCGAATCACATAACTCCCATGTGATTAGTGGTGTTACAACCCCTGCTAAGGATCAGAAGCTTCTTGGTCTCACCTACTTTACAACCAAACTAGCATTGTAGCTTTAAGGAAGAGAAGGTATGTGTTTGGGTTTGTTCGTTTGAGGTTTTGTTTTATTTTATTCTAGCTTGTATATTATTGAGGGAAAATTATAAATGAGAGGGAAAAAATTCAGAAAATATTAGGCTTAAACATGCAATGTAAAAGCCTTTACAGTAAACTATAAGCTGCTTTAGGAGCCTACAGTATGAATAAATTCAGGGGGGTAGATAGGAAGTTTAAGTAAATGTGAGTTAAGTTGACACTAGTCATGTGTATTCATAGCACAGAAACCTTGCAGCAAGTCTGAAACTTTGCCTTAATTCTGTTGGATCTGGAATTCTCCACAGACGGACCTTTTATTTATCTGGTATTTATCTTTGGCAATAGAAATACGATCAACAGATTTATACACCTCTAATTAGGTCACATACCCCTGCAAAAATAATTCCAAAAGCTGGTTGGAACTAGATGATCAATCTTTAATGTCCCTTCCAACCCAAACCATTCTTTGATCCCATGACTTGGGGAAACATTTGTTCCTCTGTCATGTACAAAGTAGATATTCAGTGGCCCTTTGTGCAGTGTTGCCTGGGACTGCTACTAAAGACCTGTTCCAGTTATCAGTAGTGTGACAAAATAGCCACCTCCATTTGGGACTTTTCCACCAGAAATAATCTTTGAGTTCTCAGCTCACAATGCAATCCCTCTTTTTTTCCTACGAGGGCTTGGTAGGGTCTTAGATATCTTTTTGTTTTTATATAAAAGCAAGACCAACTCAAATGTTTCAGAGTTGTGCTAGTGAAGTGACCGCTTTTGTGACAAATACACGCAGCAAAATATCCATCCCAAAGAACCCATCCAAGATTTCTTTTCCTGCTGGCACAGCCATCTTCAGCAATGTGCAAAACAACAGCAGAGCATGTCCTGTGGCATCCAGAGTGTGGAGACAACCTAAGAGGGCTGCATAGGCAGGAAAATGAACATGAGCTTTACAGAAGGGACCACTTAGTCTGTTTTTAGAGCACCCTTAAGTAATGGCCGTGTCACCTCACAAAAGAGCTACTGAGATGTGCAAAGCAGCTTTGGTTTACATGGCTTTTGACCAGCTGACAGTGGGTCTGTGTTTTAATGAAGCTGTCTGCTCTTTTCCATGAAAAGGATCAAGGCAAGAGGTTTTCTAATTTTTCTGAGTTTTAACTTGGACCCATAGAAAGAGGAGTAAGGAAAAAAACCCCAAATCAAATCCCAAAAAGTGAGCACATCAAGTCAGGACTAATTAAGCTCTAAAGATGAAACTGACAGCTCTTAGGTCTGCCAGGCTGCAAAAGAACTGTCATTGAGGGCTAAAATTCCCATCCAGCTGGACATGTTTCCAGTCTATAACAAGGCAATTTTTGCCAGGAAGTTTTTAATTTTTTCCTTCCAATACCTCACTCTTCTCTTCACTTGCTCTTTTCTTCCATTTATTTTATAATTGTCATCTGCTATCTTCTATCATCCACTATTAATGAGTTTTTAACTTTACATCTTTGTTATATTTTTGATACTATTTACATGCTAGACTATTAAAATAATTACATTTTCTAATGTGCAAAAACTGAATACTATAATTTCTAGCAGCAACATGTATGTCAGCGATATTGTTAATAAATTATAACGTTTTTCCCCATATAATTTGAGTATGGTTTTTAAAGGCAAACAAAAGACCTAAAAGTGATACCTCTTACCTTTTGAAGACCAGACACCTGAAAATGTATTTATTAATATAAACTAGGAGCAAAATCTGTAACTGACAACATCCAAGTGTGTGCCTTATTACATGTCTGGCAGGCTTAATGTGTGGTAAAAAGCTCAATTTTGCTATGGTGTGTGCTTTACTACAAAATTTAAATTTTAATTTTAAATTTAAATTTACCCCTCAGTAGTGGCCACTCACACAGGAGGCTGCTGGTAGCACCATCTATTATTAGTAATGCCTGACATGTTTTTGGAAAGAAAGAATCACCAATGTTTCCATGCTTCAGGGCACAGGACTGATATTTTCAGGGCTACCTTTATTGTCAGGGAGATGTTTGTGCCATCCCTGAGTAAAATAACTGCCCATGTTATTTATCCTGGAAAATTCAAATTGTATGTAACCTGTAAAAGTCAGTCAGATTCCAGAGCCTAAAGACCCCTGAAAGATTTTATTTCCTTAGGAAGGGAAGCTGATGCCCAAACAATGCAGAGGGAAGAAATACTCACTTCAAATGCATATGGAAGAGGAGTTAGAGCAGTAGAGCAGGGGGTAGTAACATGCATAAGGCAGAAGCTGAAGACTGGAAATCAGAGTTGGTGAAGCAGGAGATGCATGGAGTGCCAAAGGAGCAGCATTCGTGGATGGTCAGATGGAAATTGAGATGTAGCAGAGGTACTTTGGCACACAGACGGAGGTGAGGAGCAGATGTGTGTGACTGAACGGCCTGTCACAGGGGCTGGGCTCCTGTCAGAAGGGAGATCCCTAAATCAGACCCTTACAATGCACAGGCACAGGTGGCCCAACTCAGTCTGAACAGAAACCCTTATCCTAGAGCTCCTTACAGCCAGTGGCTTTGCATTGTGGAAAATCTCCTTGGCAGTGTAAGGGTTTCTTTCTGTCTGTAATGAAAATGTAATGCCTCCTCTTCTGTTTATTTATGTGAAGTGCCAAGAAGGGCATGATGGTTGAAGCCCAATGTTTGTAAAGGAGAGGACCAATTCTGTTCAAAACTTCAGACCAGGCTAAATCAAGACAGTCTCGATGCATACTTGCCTGGTGAGCAGAGTCTGGCCGCGCGTCTCGTACTTCCAAGGGAACAGCAAAATCTGGATTACGAGTTTGACTGGTTTCAAACCCGTGCACCCTGTGAGGCGGCTGCGGCGCGGCGGACCTGGGGGCCGGCATTTCAGCACTGCCCTGACAGGACACTGCCCAGAATCGGTTCTGCGCGCCTGAGGCTCCGCAGCTGGCCAGACACACGGACAGTTCCTTCTCCTGCGCACGGCAGCAGAACCCTCGCCGGGACAGCCCCGCGCCCGCAGGATCCCAGCGAGCTGTGGGCGCAGGCACCTGCTCCGACACAGCGGAGGGGCAGCGACGCCCCGGTGCGTCCGTTCTTCCCCTCAGCCTCGCTCCCTGCGTCCTGAACGCGGGCTCCCACCGGCTCGGCGGCCGGGAGCAGGGAAGGACGAGGGACCGCTCCCTCACGGAGCTGCTCCCGGCTCCGCCGGGCCCCGCAGCGCGCCGCGGCCGCCCCGAGCCCCGCGCAGGCGCGCAGTGCCCGCGCATGCCCGCAGCG